>CM040190.1:13527045-13627045 GCA_022606455.1 Callitettix versicolor
TCACAGATATGTTTGCAGCTTCATCCTTTCCTCGTCGAATCTCCGACACCGGAAAAACACATGCTCCGCATCTTCCTCCATTGCTGGAAGACAGAGGTGAAAGCCGAGTACGTTTCCAGTCTGAAACGGAACAAGTGAGCTCGGAAGCGTCCGTGCCCAGTGAGAATCTGTGTGAGATAGAAATCCACTCCCCATGATCCCTGTTGCACCAATCCTGGATGTTACCGATAAGTTGGTATGCACATCGTCCATTTGTTGATTCCTCCCACTGTCGCTGCCATGTCTCCAGGGTCCGATTTCGCTCGTCTGTAATTGCCATTGTATGATTATGCCGCGGGTTAGCACTTCGCTTGCGCCAGTAGAGCCTCGCTCTTTCATCAGCCATCAGCTCCATTGGGGGTTCGCCCGCCACTGTGCATGCAGCGTCGTAGGAAACTGTACGGTAACCACTTACGACGCGCAGCAACGCACAGCGGTGTGTGTGTGTTTTTTGTTATTTTATGGCGAAAAACACATTAAGGCTATAATCGCCTCACTATAAGTAAGTGTTAGTGTGAAGTGTTAAAGTCGTAAGTGTGTTTGTTAGACTCGGGTACCGCGAGGACGTCTAAATCCCCTCAATAGGTGCAGCTAGCTCAATAGTGTGTGTGTGTGTGTGTGTGTGTGTGTGTGTGTGTGTGTGTGTGTGTGTGTGTGTGTGTGTGTGTGTGTGTGTGTGTGTGTGTGTGTGTGTGTGTGTGTGTGTGTGTGTGTGTGTGTGTGTGTGTGTGTGTGTGTGTGTGTGTGTGTGTGTGTGTGTGTGTGTGTGTGTGTGTGTGTGTGTGTGTGTGTGTGTGTGTGTGTGTGTGTGTGTGTGTGTGTGTGTGTGTGTGTGTGCGTGTGCGCGTGTGTGTGGTCTATGCGTATACCCGTCTGTATGTGACTGTTAACTGACTGAGCGAAGCGAGTAAACATGGGTTTACGGATATGACGTCGAAAATAAGGCTCAATCATCCCATTCTGGCTCGCCAAGACTGAAAAAGGCTCGACAAGTGCGGTCGAACGTGAAGGTTATGCTTCACTGTGTTCTTCGATATTAATGGCATAGTGCATCATGAATTCTTGCCACCGGGTGAAACAGTCAATAAGGAGTACTACCTACAAGTTCAACACCGTTTGCGTGAAGCAATCCGAAAAAAACGCCCGACTCTGTGGAAAAACAAATCATGGCTTTTGCACCAGCTCACACTTCATTGCTTGTTCGTGAATTTTTAGTCAAAAACAGTACTATAACGATGCCCCAGCCTCCATATTCGTCAGACATGGCTTCGTGTGACTTTTTCCTATTTCCAAAAATAAAGAGAACCTTAAAGGCCCGTTGTTTTTCAGCCGTAGATGACATTAAAAGTGCATCGCTGAAAGAACTAAAGGCTATATCAAAGATCGAGTTTGAGAAGTGTTTCGAGGATTGGAAGAAGCGCTGCCACAAGTGTATAATGTCCAATGGGGACTATTTTGAAGGCGACAACATCAATGTAGAAGAATAAATAAATATTTTGTTCAAAAATTAAAATTCTCGTTACTTTCTGAACACATCTCGTATTTAATCACTTTTTTTACGTGCTAAAGTTCAACTAATCGATCAATATACGATACGGAATAGAAAAACTGTTCGACCACATTAAAAGTGCATATTTAATTGAAACTTGTTTGTAGCTGAGGTCACGATTTGTTTGAGTGATAGCCAGAGCGATTGCGGGACTTGGATTGTTATTAAGCTAATTACAGTGAGTGTATTGCGATGTGGACATTAAAACTTGCCTGCAGTGTAAAACAGACTGTTCTTTGCCAAATGTCGCAGCTGTGTGTTCAATCAGCGTTAAAATACTGTAATACTCATAGTAATCGCTGAATGCAGCTCTTTCGCAGACGTGATGGAAGCGAATTTTCAAGAGTATTTTGTTTTTACATTACCCTTTTTTTGAAATTTTGATTTCGTTGTCATAAAAATCTGCATATGTTAACATTTTAAACTTTCAAAACGTATTAAAAAAGTCGAAATAACCCTGACTTCCGTCAAATTTAATTTCTTAATTTTAAGTTCAAAATGTTACGTTCTGCAGTTTTTAACTGTAATTACGACGGTGAAATTGAATTTTAAAAAAACTTTAAGGCAAACATATTATGTATTTAAAAAAGTATAAATGACCGACATTTTTAAACTAACAGATTTTGCTAGATAACAAACTTGTTTAAGCTGTTAACAAAATTATTTTTTGTGTTTGAATCAAATTGTACCAAAATTGCGAACGTGATATTGCGTTAGAACACTTATTTGTGTGTGTGTGTGTGTGTGTGTGTGTGTGTGTGTGTGTGTGTGTGTGTGTGTGTGTGTGTGTGTGTGTGTGTGTGTGCGTGCGCGCGCGCGCGCGCTTTATATTGTTATTTTAAGGCGAAACATACATAAGGCTATTATCACCTCCCTAAATGTAAGTGTGAGTGTAAATGTTAAAGTCGTAAGTGTAGTGTTGTAAGTGTAAGGTGTGTTAGGCTCGGGTACCGCGAGAGACGTCTATATCCTCTCAATAAGTGTAGCTAGTCTGCACCCACCTGCGGGGTATGCATGTTTATATATACAATTATGGTACATAGTATAAAGTTCTACATTAATAAATGAAAGAAATGACCAAATCAACATGAGCTGTTCAGAATAATTTCTTGAAAATTTACGTTTTAAACTGTTCCTAGGTTTATGGTTTCTCTGCGCCTATTTACATTAATAAACTGATTATGATCGGTTTCGCTGCTTGTTTAGAGAAGTAAACTGTTGCAAACAAATTGGGCGAGTTTCAGACAGAAATTTTTGTAAAATAATTCAAAATTCCTGTGATCTCTATTTCGAAACTAAATAAAATTTAATTTATATATTTGTTATTGCTTGTTGTAGGGCCCCTTTACATCCCTTAAAAGTTTGTTTATATTTGCTATTTATTAATTTATTTTTAAGTTTTTATTTTGTTGATTAGTTTTAGGTACGTTAATATTTCTTTTATTTATCTTGTTGTTGTACGGCCAATTTACAGCCTACAATAATTTTGTGTGTACGTTGTTTTAAGATTTTTGTTATTGTTAACTAGTTTTAAGAAACTATTTATAGTTGTTATTGTATTTTGTATTGCTATTGTTTTGTTTGTTGTTTTTATAATGTCTTATATTTTTTTTATCTGACTTTTCTTTGTTTTCAAAAATTGTATTAAATAATTAATGTTGCGCCTCGGCGATGATAACCTTGAAGGTTTTTCGCCGGAAAAAATTCGAACACGAGATTCATAGCCGAGTCGATGTTACAAACATTTCTCCTGCCCATTCCTCTGGAAGATTTCCTGTCATTGAAATGCCTGATCTGTTATTGGTGTCCTGCTTCTCTGTTTTTGTTCTTGTCAAATATTGAAAATCACAACTGGCCATTAGGAGAAAATTTTTGAAACTTCTGTCTTGACTTCAGTTCTCCTGACAAAGGAAAAATGTTATCCATATTTAGGTGTTCTAAAACTATGGAGGATCATGGGGCTCATAACAGAGCACTGTGGTATGAAGGTGCATATAAACAGGATAGGTGTTACCACGGTAAAAACGTGTGTAGATTTTGCAGGAAGGAGGCGGAAACTGCAAGACACATAATTTATGATTGTGCGGATCTTGCTAGTAGGAGGCTATGGGTTTTTGGTTTCCAAGATCCTAAGGATCTTCAGCAGACTGAGCTAGTCAGTGCGTTGCTGGAACTTATTAGGGGCACCAATCTGCTGAACTAGGTATTTTAAAAGGTCAGTCGATCGCAGTGCTTGGGGTTTGAATTATACCTTACTCTTGTTCTTAGTGACGGTCTGACTCGGGATCTTTTTGGTGTTCGTTATGTTCCCAAAATGTAACTTGCAGTTGCAGCGAGAATATTATCTTCTCTGGACGCGAGCTTGACCAATCAAACCAAAAGTACTGTGTACATATCTTTGAACCGTGTTTTGTTAAAAAATTGCAAAAATTGTGTTCAAATTCCGGTGTAAATACGGTAGACTTTTTTTACAAGTGTGTAGTTCAGACAGTGTCAATAAGAGTTGCGTATGTGGAGCTGGTTTGTTGACCGGGCGAGGGTATACTGTGACGTCACGCTAGCTAATACGTGCTGTTCCGATCAATAATAATGCTTCAATAGAAATTCAATTCTCGCTTGACGTTTGACGTTCTATGCCTTACCAGTCAAGGTCAACTAACTTTGGCTGTGTCTTTCTGCGCGATCACAGGTCTCGGACCGGAACGGCTCGGCATTGATCTTCCACTGCACGGGTCTCCAATCTTTTTTACATGAGGGCCGAGGTAGGTATTCTTAAAGATAACACGGACCATATGTGGTTTTTGGCAATGGCCACTATACTTGCAGTTTTTTCGCAAGACAATGTTATAACAAAACAGTATTTCAGGCTGAAGTGATGGCCATTAATGACTGTGTTCGGGAGAACTTGAAGGGGGGCTTCAAGAAGGCACGCATTCATATTCATACCGATAGTCAGGCAGCAATAAAAGCACTTGCGGGTCCTATAATTCAATCCAAGCTGGTCTGGGAGTGTCGGAAGAACCTCGACGCTCTGTCATTTGGTAACCGGATAACTCTTCACTGGGTTTTGGGGCATAGGAGGGTTGAGGGTAATGAGGAGGCAGACAGACTGGCTGGACTTGGATATGCATATGAGTTTATCGGACCTGAGCCGGCTTTAGGGATTTATCTATCGTTGGCCAGGTCCGGTATTAATGGGTGGATTACACATCAACACCAGGTAAGATAGGATAACCTTCATGGGAATTCCCATAGTAAAAGTTTCTTAAGCAAGGAAGGAGGATTCAAGGGGACAGTAGATGTTCTGGGCAGAGCAGAACTCAGGAGGATCATGGGGCTCATAACAGGGCACTGTGGTCTGAGGGTGAACATGAACAGGATAGGTATGTATCATGGAGAAACTGTGTGACGGTTGTGCAGGAAGGAGGAGGAAACTGCAAGTGATATAATTCATGATTATGAGGCTCTTGCTAGTTGGAGGCTAGGGGTTTTTGGTTTCCAAGACGCTGGGGGTCTTCAGCAGAGTGAGCTAGTCGGTGGGTTGCTGGAACTTATTTAGGGGAACCAAACTGCTGAACTAGACATTTTGGTCGCGTGGCACCAAAAAGACCGCAGTAAAAAAGTACACAACTGATTGTGTGGCGTCAAAATGACCTCACCTCAAAAAGACACGTATACTGTCTCGAAAATACCAACTCAAACTAAACACCAGTCTAGCAATGGAATGTAGAGAGGGTGGTGAGAGGTAAGCAAGATGGAAAGCTACGTCTATTAAAAAATAACGACGCTATAGCAAAATTTAAAACCGCTGCGGTCCTTTTGACGCCGCGCGACCGTTCCAGGGTTAAAATTAATGACAGAACAATGTTAGAGTCTGTGGGTCTAGTTTGTACGTGAACCGACTGTCCTTTACTTTAGTCGGGAGTCGTGAGCTTTTTGTATACAGTACTAACGAACGTGCTATAATATAATACTGCACACTCATCAGTTATTTGTTGTTCAGTATTACTGCCGAGTATAAAAATATGTTCAGCTGTTGTTCTACTGATGATTTTGTACAATATTTTGAAGAGTCAGCAATATGGTATATATTTTGTGGCAGCCAATAAAGTTATCAAAACAATGTCCTCATACAGCACATTCCCGCCCAGTGTGTGCGATAACGACACTGGTGCGATGAAAAGTTCATCATACGTAAGGAGATAAGGCAGTCAGTTACACAAGAAGTTGCCGAAAAAAGTGATGATGAACCGCGTGTTCAGACGCAGTGGTCGCCTTGTACATGTCGAGCAGCAACCAGCCGCTACGTCAGCGGACACGAATTATGTTTTTATACTAACAATTCAAAGAATATAAGACCTCGAAGTAGAAAACACCAAACTGTTAAAAAAACTGCTTTTCTCTAAACGACAAACAAACTTTCGTTTTTCAAACGGAAACAAGTAGTTGGATTTGGACTGGTTTATGATTTGTTAAACAAGGTACGGCTTTCCGCACTACCACACCTACGTTCTATTCGAACGTTGCCGCAAGCGCTAAAACTGTTTTCTTGCTAACTGTTTGCCTGCTAACTGCTTTTCTTCTACCTGCTTTTATGCTTTTTCCCTTTATTCCATAGTTGCTTGTAGTGAAGTAAGAACTCTTTGATCAATGTCAACGTTTATCTCTATTTTGTTGCGAGTTTTAGTAACAACCTCTCTCATTTTGTAGATACAAAGCCTAATTTTATTTCAACATATTTTTTATATTTATTATCAATCATCAATATTTTTTAATCAACTAAAAATATTCTAAATCGTTTCCAGTTTGGTAAATATGCAAAGGACTAATTTTTAAGTAAAAAAAAAATGCTTCTATTAGAAATTCATTGCATTTTGTACATAAAATGGCTTATATAATTATTACGTTTTGATAATATAATTTAATTATTACTACACTTATAAGGATTATTTTTATCCTTTCTGAATGCTTTATACCCAAAAACAATTTAAGGACATGGTGGTAATGGGAATGAAAAAGTAGTCTTAGAAAACTGAACGTATGTGCTTTATGTTTTAGCTGCTAATACAACTTTGAGTTTCAGTTTTCTAAACCTGTTTTTTCCCCAACTGTTTTAAAAAGCAGCTTTTTTCCTCAACAAACAGTTTGTTGACGTTTTGTAAAAATAGCAGAAACGCCCACCACTTGTGTATTCTTAACTGCCTGATCAACGCTGACGCGCTGGCAGTCTTTCCCGCCAATTTACTATATCAATTTTCTTAGAAATTTTATCCCCCCTTTCTTCATGAAGTGGTCTTAAACTGTTACCGAATGAGACCGTTCACCGTTCAGTAGAGATGATACTATCTGTGAAATATTGTTATATGTGAAAACTGATACTGCTACTTTTCAATACCTGTTAAATTAAACTGCGAACTGTGAAATAATGTCTTGGCTGATTTGTTAGTAGCTATTGCTTCTTCATATAGGCTAATATAAATCAGAAAAACAAACAAAATCAGTTATTTTTATCTACACAAATACGCAATTATTCTTCTACACAACACTACTTGTGCAAAAAACATTCGCTATACTAAATAAATAATACCAACAAGCTAAATCCGGCGGGAAACAATTGTGCGCGCGCAGTTAGCAATATCAATATTTATCTCGTCTCAGTAATTCCGCACTAACAAAAATGTGAAAATTTCACAGTTCACAGTTAGTGTGTAGATAGGTAGGCCCAAACTGTGAACTCATTGCGCATGCGTAGTTCAAAGCTAAGCGATATTAGCGGAAATAAAAGAAACTAGGGGCACGGATTGGTTGAACAGATTTCGGAGATTTCAGTTCACAATTCACAGTTAGTAACAGTTGAACTCAGCCATTCACAATTAAATAGATATGTGAAAATTGACTATCCGTGAAAAAGTAGCAGTTCTGTGATATCATTACCATCTCTAGCGGCTAGACAAGCTATGCATATTTATTACAGATTTGGGTGTGTTTTAAAGGATATTTCCCCGCAAGGGGGTGCAGAGTCTGCACTGCAGACTAGGTGCACCTATTGAGAGGATTTAGACGTCCCTCGCGGTACCCGAGTCTAACACACACACTTACAACACTACACTTACGACTAACACGTTACACTCACACTTACATTTAGGGAGGTGATAATAGCCTCAATGTGCTTTTCGCCTTAAAAAAAAAAAAAAAAAAAAATTTTAAGTGTATTTTTGTGAATCCGAAAAAGGTCGTAATTATTTCGGATTAACGGGACTTTACTGTACCGGACGAAGTAGACAGTGACATTATGCAAACTTCCTTTAAAAATAATATCAGTTGAATGTGAGAAAGTTGCACAATTTTAAAAAAATTTGTAGTTCTGTAATTTTATAATTTTATGTCAATAACAATTACAATGTGCCAATTACAAATGTAAACAAAGTTATTGGCATTTAGTAAAATTTCCGAGCAATGTGACGTAGGCCTTGACTTCAGCGAGTGTCAATTATTGTAATTATTGTCATTACACGAGTGCGAGTGGAGAAACCTTCCTTGTGTTGTCGAACAGGTTTCGGATCGAGCGCCATCATTACAGATCTGACTTCGGCATTCTGAGTTATCTTTGTACAGGCCTAGCAGGTGTTTAACGATTTCCCCGCAACGCTCTCTCTAATTCTAATTTTGTAGTTCCGTTGATTATTATTACTGAAGGCTAAAGGCAAGAATGTTGGGAAAGTCATATTTGCAGTGACTAAACGATAGATCTGCTTGTCAATCCGTGCCTTGTAGCGGACTTGCGTTCTAATTACGCTACCATGGGAAATAAGATTCCAGTTTCATATTAATAGCGCAATGTTATTGGAAAGTGAGCTATTTGATGCGGCCATCACGGTAAGACCAAGACCCGAGATCATAAATAAGTTCTTTACTGCGCGCAATTCACTTGTCGTTTCAAAATGGTAGGCATGAAAAATCTGAAACACTTATATATATATATATATATATATATATATATATATATATATATATATATTTCGTTATATTTTTTATATATTTATTTTATTTATTTATATATATTATTATTTATTTTATATATTTTGTTTTTTATAAGAAACTAATTTCATAATCGTAATCAGCGTTAAAGTATGCAAAAATTAGCATTATGGATTTTATAATTTTATGGAATATACGAATCGAAACTGACGGTGTTCAAGGATTTATTTTCGTGTACACAATGTAATTTGAAAACTTAAAATACTAATTTACGAGAATTTTAATAAAAGTTTAAAATAAAAGATTAATAAATAAGATAATAAATAAATAAGATATTAGAAAGAGGAGACTGGCTTTTTATGGACACCTAATAAGGCTATCAGAAGAAAGACTGACGAAGAAACTCCTAAATGATCAACTCAAGATGAAAGTAAAGAATGAGTGGCTTAAGGAAGTGGAACAGGACCTAAAAGAATTAGGGATAACGGAGGAACGTCTGAAAGAAGGAAGGGAAAAACCAATCCTTAGGAATAAAAACACTAGATTAAAATTTAAAGAGGGAACAAAAAGAGTTTTTTTTTTGGTGTTTAACGTCCGACTATTGTGCACACTTGGGCTAATGCAGACGATGGGATGATTTATAGCGTATGAAAATGCCAAGCCCTGGCCGGGAATCGAACCCGGATCCTCGGGGTGAAAGCCTAGTACGCTATCCACTAGACCACCGAGGCGACTACAAAAATAGTTGCCGTTTACTCGGAGGAGGTAAGACTACAGAGATCTATAAGACTGAAAAAGTATTGGGAGAATCTCAAAAACCTAAAAGAACCAAAGTTGAAAGCCCAAAAGAACCAAAATTTAATGAAAAAAAAGACCACCGAGGCGGCTACAAAAATAGTTGCCTTTTACTCGGAGGAAGTAAGACTACAGAGATCTATAAGACTGAAAAAGTATTGGAAGAATCTTAAAAACCTAAAAGAACCAAAGTTGAAAGCCCAAAAGAACCAAAATTTAATGAAAAAAAAGACCACCGAGGCGGCTACAAAAATAGTTGCCTCTTACTCGGAGGATCTATAAGACTGAAAAAGTATTGGGAGAATCTCAAAAACCTAAAAACCAAAGTTGAAAGCCCAAAAGAACCAAAATTTAATGAAAAAAAAGACCACCGAGGCGGCTACAAAAATAGTTGCCTTTTACTCGGAGGAAGTAAGACTACAGAGATAAGACTGAAAAAGTATTGGGAGAATCTCAAAAACCTAAAAGAACCAAAGTTGAAAGCCCAAAAGAACCAAAATTGACTAAATGTGCTCCATTGAGGGCTTAATTAAAAAATTAAAAAGATTAATAAATGAATAAAGATAAAAATAAATGTCGGTGTTCATTTTCATATTCGTGTAACGCACATAAATGGTCTTTTTAAAAAAATGTTCGTATATTTGATGGTATTTAATGTTCTTTTTTTGAAGATCGCTTCCATCACGCCAGCGGGACGGTTGTTGTGTGTCGCATTTATTTTAGGCCAGTTGCGGCCAAATTTCCGTAATGCAGATATTTTAAATTTAGAACTAACATAGCACACACGGGTAAACTACGCTTTTGATTTTGAAAATTTAAATCATTTTGAAAAAAATGAATTTGATCCTTGATACGAGCGGTACGCAAACTAGGTATATCTGGATGTTAGATTTCACCCAGCATCGCGCAGTATGTTTAATCCTAAGGCAAATATCTAAGCTAACTAAAATTACTTTTATAGTCGGTATTTACGGTGATCATACGATCCGGTTTTTTTCGGGACAGTTACGGATTTTGGGTTAATGTCCCGTTGTCCCGGAAAATGTATAATAAATCCCGAATTTGTAGGCTAAAAAGGGAAATTTGACAACACAAACATTGCTCGCGGTGATAAAGGAGGTCCTGGACGATCAAGCTGCTTGATCAAGCGGTTTCAGTCCTGTCAGTCACGCGTGCTTCAACCTTGTACACCTTCAATCAACCTTTCATTCTTTTGATCCAAACTCATTCTCAGTTGATTTTTTTGAAGTGAATACTTCTTATAGCGGGGTATGGATGTATGTTTTACACGGGAAAAAATATCAGTTTGCCGTCACGCATCACGCTCTTATTGAAGTGGCGGGGTATGGATGTATGTTTTGCACGGGAAAAAATATCAGTTTGCCGTCACGCATCACGCTCTTATTGAAGTGGCGGGGTATGGATGTATGTTTTGCACGGGAAAAAATATCAGTTTGCCGTCACGCATCACGCTCTTATTGAAGTGGCGGGGTATGGATGTATGTTTTGCACGGGAAAAAATATCAGTTTGCCGTCACGCATCACGCTCTTATTGAAGTGGCGGGGTATGGATGTATGTTTTACACGGGAAAAAATATCAGTTTGCCGTCACGCATCACGCTCTTATTGAAGTGGCGGGGTATGGATGTATGTTTTACACGGGAAAAAATATCAGTTTGCCGTCACGCATCACGCTCTTATTGAAGTGGCGGGGTATGGATGTATGTTTTGCACGGGAAAAAATATCAGTTTGCCGTCACGCACCACGCTCTTATTGAAGTGGCGGGGTATGGATGTATGTTTTGCACGGGAAAAAAATATCAGTTTGCCGTCACGCATCACGCTCTTATTGAAGTGGCGGGGTATGGATGTTATGTTTTGCACGGGAAAAATATCAGTTTGCCGTCACGCATCACGCTCTTATTGAAGTGGCGGGGTATGGATGTATGTTTTGCACGGGAAAAATATCAGTTTGCCGTCACGCATCACGCTCTTATTGAAGTGGCGGGGTATGGATGTATGTTTTGCACGGGAAAAAATATCAGTTTGCCGTCACGCATCACGCTCTTATTGAAGTGGCGGGGTATGGATGTATGTTTTGCACGGGAAAAAATATCAGTTTGCCGTCACGCATCACGCTCTTATTGAAGTGGCGGGGTATGGATGTATGTTTTACACGGGAAAAAATATCAGTTTGCTATCACGCATCACGCTCTTATTGAAATGGCGGGGTATGGATGTATGTTTTGCACGGGAAAAAATATCAGTTTGCCGTCACGCATCACGCTCTTATTGAAGTGGCGGGGTATGGATGTATGTTTTGCACGGGAAAAAATATCAGTTTGCTATCACGCATCACGCTCTTATATATATTTTTGTTTTAAAATATATTTTTGAAGTGAAAAATTTTATGTTCGTGCCATTATATTACTTACCCAGTCCAACTTAATTATTTAGTTTTGTGTCAAATGTTAACTGTGTAACAGTGACGTTTTATACGTTTATTAGGTGTGAATAATAAATATTTAAATTATTTTAAACGCCATTATACTACTTACCCAGTCCAACTTTATTTAGTTTTATGGCAAGTGTTAACTGAGTAACAGTGATGTTTTATACTTTTATTATGTAGGTGTGAATAATAATTATTTAAATTCCATTATACTACTTACCTAATGCAACTGAATTATTTAGTATTCAGTTTTGTGATATGTGTTAACTGTAGGCTACAACATTGACGTTTTTAATAATATTTTATACTTCTTAATATAATATTTTAAATTTGAAAGTTTATGTGTGTGTTTTTGTTTGTTATTCAATCATACATTAACTACTGGACCGATTGAGATGAAATTTATAATGAACATGGTTTAGGTACCTGACATGGACATAGATGTATTTCCGTTTTAAAAATCTGAATCCCTGTTATTATATTATAAAGTTATTGTTTATAAGCTTACATTTGCAATGATTTTAATTGAAACAATCTTATAATTCTAAACAACCTGCCTTTCCAAATTAAAATATTGCAGTTTCCATTGAAGTTGGCATTTACAATGACAATTAATAAGTCACAGGGTCAGATATTAAGAGTAGCAGGAATACATTTGGGACTCCGTGCTTCTCCCATGGTCAGTTATAGCCTATTCTAGTGTCGAGTAGCAGAAATCTATGTCTTGGCAAAAAACCATAAAATCATATAATATTGTATTTAGAAATATATTAAACTGAAATGAACGTACTCATGATTTTGAAAATCGACTACATTTGGGACTCCGTGCTTCTCCCATGGTCAGTTATAGCCTATTCTAGTGTCGAGTAGCAAAAATCTATGTCTTGGCAAAAAACCATAAAATCATATAATATTGTATTTAGAAATATATTACACTGAAATGAACATACTCATGATTTTGAAAATCGACTATAAATTTTATTTTGTGGTGTAAAATATATAGTCATAACCCGTGATAAGAAGTAGCCTAATCACTTCTGTCGGCAGTCATGCCACTGTCACTTTTTTTTTAATCTTAAGGCGAAAATAATATTGAGGCTCCACCCTAAAGTGTTAAATTCGTAAGTGTAGTGTTGTAGTGTATGTTAGACTCGGGTACCGCAAGGACCGTCTAAATCCTCTCAGTGCAGCTAGTCTGCACCCCCGCGGGGTATTCGCAGTTGAGTTCCGACTCAGAAAGTGCCGTGAATGTCAGCCGGGATGTTATCAGTTGACTCTCCAGACTTTTCCCTCTCGATCGTCTTGTGTTCTCGGTTGAAATTCGTTTTTAGAATTATTTTTTTATTCATTAACTATGAAGTCTGGTTTCAACGCCTTTAAAACTCCCACTATATTTTGTAATGCCGCACTTTTTATTCGTTTAAAGTAGTCTTCACTTTTTACTTTTCACAACTCAGGACAATCCCTGTGTAACTCTATCATCAGGCTGATAAACTCACGCTCCAAACTTTCAGAATCACACTGTTTTTTTTGCGATTTGTCAAAACTTTGGAATTCAGTTTTCGCGTGTTGAGGGAGCGATTTGGCATCCATGTTTGCCGGTGGCCCAGAAAATGTATAAAAAATCCCGAATTTGTTGGCTAAAGAGGGAAATTTGATTTACACAAACATTGCTCGCGGTGATAAAGGAGGCCCCAAACGATAAAGCTGCTTGATCAAGCGGTTCCAGTCCTGTCAAATCGCGTGCTTCAACCTTGTACACCTTCAAACAACCCTTCATTCTTTTGATCAAAACTCATTCTCAGTTGATTTTTTTTGTATTTTGATGATTGTTTGCATTAAGCACTGATGCAGTGCTTGATGAAAATCAGCTTAGACAGAAGCATCCTCATCAACCGCTTGAGTCGTTCAAACTTTCTACCAATCTCCGTCAATGCTTCGTTGAAGCGTCAAACGGCTCCCTAGACGGTCAATCATGCTTGATTCAATCGATTGACGTTAGCTTTTGATCAAAATGATTGACTGTCTAGGGCCTACTCAAGTGTGATATCATTTGAACCATCTTCAGTCTAAGAAACATTTGAATGCTGTTTTTTCAATAAATTAGTTATTCACTGCAAGTGAATAGAGAGTGAAAAATACTTATTGCAGAAGGAACAGCCAAAGGTTTATTATAGGGCTTACTGCTGAACATAACCTTAGTTCTCGCTACTTAGTTTGTACCTGCAAAGTAGTCTGGAAAAGCTTCATGGCCATCGTAATCATTCAGGCGAACTATTCTCTAAAATGTACGAAAAGATAAAAACTAATAAATAAAGCACTGGTTAAAAAAATTACAGTATCACCGAGCTCCGCGTGTTATTTTTGAAAATTGTTTGAAATACTTTGAAATCTTTTGTTCAAACTTTTGTTAAATGATGTTCAGTATAATAAAATTAAATAACATGTACAAAATATTTACAAAACAATCGTATATACATGTGGATGCGTTCATTATGTATTTAAGAATTGTATAATGTAGCCTCTTTCTGATTAAAATCAATAAATAAAGAATATAAAAATATAGATATTTAAATCATTATAAAACTCTGCAAATGAAATAACAAAAATGTATCTTCAGTAACCATGCAAATGATCAAATATTAAAATCTTCAAAGTTGTCAGGGAAATTCCAACTCTCCACATTTCCATCGATCTGCATATTTGTTGTCGGAACATAATTATTCGAATGTTCTTGTAATACTTCTTTCCAAAGAACATTTCTTGTGTGGCGAGTGTTTTCTGGGAGCAAGAGAATGTTCAGTCCATTTCGCCTTTTAACTCTGCAGAAAACTACGTATAACATTGCATGCATAAAAACTGCTGTTAGTAGGAATATCCCAACTGATACAAATGTGTGCCTTTGGGCCTTATGTATTGTCATAGCAAAAGCTGACCTAACGGGAAATTGATGTCTGCATTGTGCATCCAAGTTTACTTTTGCTTGACTCTAACGTGATTCTAGGAATATGAACTTCTCTACCTGAAAACAGGCAATGTATATAGGTATACACTCCATGTAAATTTAAGGCTAGAAATTCGCCGTTTTGCGATTTTTTACGCGCATGAGACCTAATGGATTCGGGTGTAATTATTTTTGATCCACCATTATCAATCGATCCGAACCTGTGACACCTGAATCCATTACACCCATATTAGTGTGTGTGTGTGTGTGTGTGTGTGTGTGTGTGTGTGTGTGTGTGTGTGTGTGTGTGTGTGTGTGTGTGTGTGTGTGTGTGTGTGTGTGTGTGTGTGTGTGTGTGTGTGTGTGTGTGTGTGTGTGTGTGTGTGTGTGTGTGTGTGTGTGTGTGTGTGTGTGTGTGTGTGTGTGTGTGTGTGTGTGTGTGTGTGTGTGTGTGTGTGTGTGTGTGTGTGTGTGTGTGTGTGTGTGTGTGTGTGTGTGTGTGTGTGTGTGTGTGTGTGTGTGTGTGTGTGTGTGTGTGTGTGTGTGTGTGTGTGTGTGTGTGTGTGTGTGTGTGTGTGTGTGTGTGTGTGTGTGTGTGTGTGTGTGTGTGTGTGTGTGTGTGTGTGTGTGTGTGTGTGTGTGTGTGTGTGTGTGTGTGTGTGTGTGTGTGTGTGTGTGTGTGTGTGTGTGTGTGTGTGTGTGTGTGTGTGTGTGTGTGTGTGTGTGTGTGTGTGTGTGTGTGTGTGTGTGTGTGTGTGTGTGTGTGTGTGTGTGTGTGTGTGTGTGTGTGTGTGTGTGTGTGTGTGTGTGTGTGTGTGTGTGTGTGTGTGTGTGTGTGTGTGTGTGTGTGTGTGTGTGCGTGTGTGTGTGTGTGTGTGTGTGTGTGTGTGTGTGTGTGTGTGTGTGTGTGTGTGTGTGTGCGTGCGTGTGTGTGTGTGTGTGTGTGTGTGTGTGTGTGTGTGTGTGTGTGTGTGTGTGTGTGTGTGTGTGTGTGTGAGAGCACAACGTACAAATACAGAAATCACATTTTACTTTAATTAAGTTCATACAAATGTAATTATGTTATATATACACACACACAGGGCAAATAAATACTGTATATTTTTTTAGTTCATACTGTAGCTTTTTTTAGTTCAGTAGTCAAATTTTGTCTTACTTCCACTAACCCAAGCACGTTCTTTTAGGACCCATTTAATTAATATTCACACACAAAAATTCAAATATTAAGACCTAGCGCGATCGTATTTGCACCCTTCAAAACCCTTATGTACGAAGTTTTGTGAAATTCGTTAGAGCCGTTTTCGAGATACGCGGAACATACAAACATACAGAAATTGCTTGTTTAATATTAGGCCTATACGATAAGCTGTAAATTGCTTATAAGCTGTAAATCACATCAATGTCGACGATGTGATGAAATTGCTCTTCTAAAATTGAAAACCGTTTTATTACAAGGATCCTTCAGCAATAGTTTTGTAATGTAATTTTGTTATTATAAGTTCATTTCAATGTTTGAGACTCGTGTGTGGTAATATAAACACACTTTGTTCTTTAAATTACGTTCTTTGTGTTATCTTACGTTGACTTTATGTAAATTGTCCCGGATTTCTTCTGGGGAAATATTTCCAGCGTATCAATATATCGTTCAACTTTTTCACGGTAACATACTTTCTTTTGTGAAGAGAGAATCTAGAAACAATTTGGTATTAGTGCTTGTATTTTACAGGGAATATATTTTAAAGGAAGCCTGTGTTATTAGAGGAACAATATCACGAGTAAGGCTTATCGTACACGGTGTTAGGTGTACGCTGGGTAACGTTGTTTGTTTTGATTGGTGCAAAGTTGGCGATACTGTGTAACACAACAGCTGATGCAACAGTGCAGTTGTAATGAAGCAGGCTTAAAAGTATGGTTTTTCCGTTCTCGTTTTAATTTTTTTAACCCTTTTATTGTAAAAATCTCTTACAAATTAGTTTCAGCTGTAACGATTTTGATCAAATTTTGCTTGAACGTAGTAAGTACTCAAACATAATGCGTTTATCCCAACATTCAAGATTAGGTTAGAAGCAACTATGTTTTCAATTTTTTAACAATAACTCGATTATCTTTTTATTTAGAGAAAAACTGAAAATATTATTTTACTTGTATTTAAAAAGGGAAACTTTTTGTTTGTGATTTTTTTTTGTAAAGTTAACGGTTTTGAAGAAATTCGATATTAAATATTTTAAACGACCGCCATTTTAAAAATTTGCAAATTTCAGTTTTTTATTTTCAGTATGTATAAAACGTAACATACAAAATGTGCATACCAAATTTGAGTTAAATCTTTTTTATTTCCATAGTTATATGCCTTTTTTTGGTAAATAATTAAAATGACAGTCATCGGATAATTAAACATTTCCGGAAAAAAATATTTAATACTTTCTCCGTATCCTTACGTAATAAATCATTTCTTAAACTTTGTCAGCATATTTATTTGTATGCTGGGATACCAAGTATTTGTATATATTTTCATTGTTTGTACATTTTGTAGATACTTATGTGTCTACGATATACAATAATTACACTTAATGTATGCATGAGTTTCACATTTCCTATATTCAAGACTTCCTGTTTTGCTAATTTACCACCGGTAGGAAAGGCTGCCGAGGTCAAGGACGAAATAGGCAGATGTAAACATTCTTTGTTGTGGTGACGTCATCGTTTCGAGGTCATTCCTACGATGATACGCAACATGTGGCGCTTTAAAATTAGCAACAAATCCGTGACGTCACGCAGTCGTGCAAATAAAATACTCGTGGCTGGTTAACGTGATAGAAGCAGATTTTCAAAATGTAACAGTACATGTACAGTATAACAGTACATGTACATGTAACAATACAAACACTATAATGTATTTATTTTATTTCATTATTGTAATCAGTTTTTTAAAGTTTCATATTGAATTGTGAATTCAGAAATGAACACCGACCGCTGGCAGTTGGAATTTTAAAATTTTAAATGCAATTTATGCAGTTTTTGAAGCTGGTTATAATAATAAAACCAGATTTTAATAAAGGTTTAAGCTAAAAGGTATATTTTTTTAAAAAATGGACGCCATTTTGGAACGGTTGGACATACTTTTTTCTTGTTTTTTTCAGCCGTAGGTCAGTATGTGAATAAGCAAATTTCACTGAAAATATGAAAAATGAACCTGATAGGGTTTAGATTTAACGGTTAGGTTATATGAAGCCATATTTCAAAAAGTATGATGAATTCCTTAAGAATTTGAATAGTCACAATTTTGAAATGAAAAAATGTATTTGATTTTTGTATATAGAAATGTTTCTTTGTATAATGTTATATTCAGTGTTTGTTTTTTTTTTAAATTCGTCACTGTTAAACAGTGTCCTTTTAACCCGTGTTATTTTAAAAAAGGACACATATTTTGGTTAGACGTTATCTCTTCATCTTGCACTATATTATCTTTACTGTGTTCTCACATTATTCTTGTGTTTCAGATTTTCTTACTGTTCTTCTTGCTGCTCTACCTGTCTTGCTTTGCGATCATCAACAGTTTCCGACGCCAGGACAAAGATGACTACTACTCAATGGACGAAGAAGAAGCTACCGTTTATAGGATCAGGTAAACATTAGGATACAGTCTGCCAAAGTTTAATATTTATAAAAAAAAACACTGTCATATTTGTTTTTTAGTCTAAGGACAAGTATTTTCGAATCTACAATTTAGCTCTCAAATGTAGTCCTCGAAGAATCGAAACAAAATATAAGGTAACAAAATCTACTGAAAAATTCAATTAATGCTTCGCAAAGTGTTTATCGGCTTTTATTTACATAGTTAAGTCATACCTTAAATCAGTGAATAGAAAATAAAATAAATTAATGGTTTGACCTCCTTGATTCACTTTAAGTTTTAAATTTCTTTTATTTCATTTTTGATTCACTGATTTGAATTACACATAACCCAAAACCTGAGTAACCAAATTTGAGAAAATTTGAGTAATGTTTTGGCACCTTTTATTTGTTTGAAAATATGATTGAAGATGATCAAAATAAAATAGATATCACGAAGCCGGCACATCAGAGTATATTTTTATTTTCAGTAAAATTTAATAGTGGCAAAGTAGCAATCAATTTGAATATTTATTTGTCCTTTTCTAATTGAATTTTATTATTAAATTTCTGTATATAATCTATATGTGTTTAAAAATGGAAGTTTTCCGTATTATTTGAGTTTAGGAGTTTTAGGCAATTTTAGGCAATTAAGTTTAGGCAATTTTTAAAATGAAACTAATTTTTATAAAATGTATGCCACTTATTGGTTGTCAAATTAATTTATTCAAGTTTTTTTCTGAAAATATTAAGCTACTCTAGAAAATAAATTTTGTTGAATTGACAATAAGTTATTGACCAACACGATTGACTGTAGGTATGTGAATGTGTTGTGAAATTACCTACACAAATAGTTACCAACATTCTTATATTAGTTGTTGTCTCCTGTATGTGAGCCGCATCGGTGGCTAGTTGATAGCATACTAGGCTTTCACCCCAAGGACCCGGGTTCGATTCCCGGCCTGGGCTTGGCATTTTCATACGCTATAAATCATCCCATCGTCTGCATTAGCCCAAGTGTGCACAATAGTCGGACGTTAAAAAAAAAAATCTCCTGTATGTGAAAAAGCAGACCCACGTTTCAGTCATAGCATGATTTTTTATGGTTTATACTTTGAGAGGAAAATGTTTTAGACAATTGAGCAGCTCACTGACTATAAACTTTTTATTGACAATATCTTTACTTGTTTTTATATTTGTATTTTTTTAACTGACTGTTTGAAATATAACTAGTATTGTATATTGTCTATAAATATGCCTGCTAACCTTCTTTTGTTGTTGCAGACCAATGCATTAAAACATTTTAATTAATATACTTGTTATATTTTCAGTTTGTGGCTGTGTACCTTTGCTTTATCAGTGTCTGTCTGCGCAGCTTTGCTTCTCCCATTCTCAATCATTAGTAACGAAGTGTTGCTGCTCTATCCGACCAGCTACTATGTCAAGTGGCTTAACCATTCACTCATCCAAGGTAAGTTGTTGTGTTCACTGAACAGAAGCTGTAAGTAAATTTACAATTTCAGTTGAATGGTAATAAATATTATATACCAGGGCGCCCGTGCGAAATTTCACACTATGAAAGTTTTAAGTAAACACAGCCTTTTGAATAAGAGTAGTCGTTGGGGTGAAGGCGGTAGTTGGAAGGAAGGGAAAACATGTTTAAAAAATAAATCGAAAAGCGATCGATTAACAATAGATAAATGCACGATGGAATGAAAAATCACAATTATATTTGTGTAAAAACAGTGTCCAAAATGTGTGTTTGTTATTCAAAATGCTTGTCCCGGGTTATACGACGGGCAGGGATAGGGGATTGTCGGTAGGGCCGCATAACCTACAAGTTTAATGAATTTTAAGTAAATATTGAAATTGTTCTAAGCACGTTAGGCAAAAAAATGGCATTTGTAATGGGACTGTTTATTCATGATTAATATGTCAGATTTGTAAAATATACAAAATATTGTCCGATTTGTGATGCCGCACATGCATATTCATGCCGTTTTGCCACTGACAATTAAAGTATCTTTCATGTTAAAATTTTCCACAAATGGTAAGTTTTAGCACAAAATCGTTTTGAAATTCAAAAGCCGGTTAAAAAATCTTTCTAAAGATACCTCATTTATGCCTGTACGAATAGTTTGTGCTGAGAAAAAGGGATGTTGACTCGAGAAATAATATGATGATAGTTTACAAACTATGTTAGGTTATATAGATTGAACATATTTAAGTTATAGTTTTGAAAATGTTTTATGTTTCTTTTGGATGATGATGCCCTGAAAATATAGAATATTATTTAATAAAAAATATTCAGTAACATTTCTTATTGAATTTCAATTTGGTAGATTTCATTACTGTAATGTGCCTTTAGTTTTGGTTTTTAGCCAACAATTAAGTTTTTATTTACAGGTCTTTGGAATCTTGTGTTTTTGTTTTCCAATCTTTCTCTGTTCATTCTTCTTCCATTTGCATATCTCTTCACTGAGTCTGCAGGCATCACAAACAGTCCTAAGGTAAGTGCTAATCATATTTCAGTTAAATGTGTTTTTGTTTTTCAAATTTATTTGGGGAAAATTTGTGCTTTAAATAAAATATAAATAGGGATTGTAATAAATTAAAATTAATTAGGCAATACCAAATGTTGACCTTGTTATGTTCGATACAGTATTATTAGCTATATGTTTGTAATATTTGGTCGATAGATCAATTAGAATGCAATGGATATTCGAAAATACAGTTGTAACTACTAGTAGGGTATCTAAAAATGTTCAGATTACTTTGTGATATCTGCAGAATTGCAGCTGAAATTTGTGTGTTTTCAAAATTTAAGTTTATAATGAACATTGTTTTGTTATCATCTGGCAAAGTGGGTTTATCATTAAAAAAAAAAAAAAAACATACTGAAGTTCACAATAAACAAATGTGTAGATACAAATCTGTTATGAGTAAAAAGTTTGTAAATTTTTTTTTTTTTTTTTTTTTTTTTTTTTTTTTTTTTTTTTTTTTTTTTTTTTTTGGTGTTTGACTATTGTGCACACTTGGGCTAATGCAGACAATGGGATGATTTATAGTGTATGAAAATGCCAAGCCCTGGCTGGGAATCGAACCCGGGTCCTCGGGGTGAAAGCCCAGTACGCTATCAACTAGGCCACCGAGGCGGGTAATTTGTTAAAAAAATTATCTGTCTGATAAGCTCATAACAACCCTTAAAAAGCTTTTTTTTGGAATTTTTGAGAACTGGTTGTAAAATATTGTGTAGATGGTGGTTTTTGAAATTGATAAACAACATTTATCATTGCCATATTGTAACTACTGTAAGTTTACAAAGTAGTTACAAGTAGTAAGTTTACAAAGATTTGAAACGGACAGCTACTCTCATTGTCTGAACGTATCGTGCGAGTTACTGCCTGTGCGAGTAGGACAGAAGCTGGTTTGCGAGCTACTTCAACATATTTTGTTTTTACCGTCCATTCACCTTCTTTCACCACATCATATGACAATAACTCGCACACTATGCTCACTGTGTCAAGCCAGTCACTCGTATGTACCTCTCAAAAAAGGCCGTGTCTTGGTCTTTTCTAGGAAGTGTTTATTTTTTGATTACGTGTAGGTAGTTACCAAATGTTAGAAAGGTGGTCCTCCCAAGACAACGTAAAATTTATGGAGCTGTATAAAGAACAGGAAAACTTGTGGAAATCTTTTGAACCTAATTACAAGAACATGCATTTTAGAAATTACATCTTTACAACATATTGTGCAAGAAATGAAAAGTTGAATAATGTGTGTTATAAGTCAAAAAAAAAAAAAAAAAAAAAAAAAAAAAATTTTGTTTTTCTAAATGTTCTTTTGTTGGTAACATTTTTTTTCTATTTGAGTACAGAGTAAAAGTATTGTAGTAAAAGTATTTAGTATTGCACTGTTTATACTATGTTGACGACATAATTTTATTTTCTACACTCTATGTCACACTGGTGTAACAAGCCGAGAGAAGGTAGCAACTGACCATGCTATTTGACAGTAGTAACTTTTTATTCACAAAGAAAGTTAGTTGCATTGTGTAAACACACCTTTACGAGTCATGTGTTTTATTCTAACTCTTATAAAACAACTAGTATATTTTTTCATTATATTTTTTTAATTAATCAATTTCATGAGTAACACTTAACTGGGTTGTTGCTAAGTATTGTTCAATAAGCTGTATCTTAATGAAACTATTTCTGCATTTGTTGTATTGTTTATATATTGGCAAGGTGAACTTGGAAGGTGATTAGTGACTTGCTGTTGTTTGTTTCAGACTCTGATGTCTCGTGTGTACGAAACATTTGTTGTTTTGGGGTTGCTTTGTACTGTAGTGCTAGGCCTAACTTATGTCATAACTGCGCTAGTGGACACTGAACACTCCAACATACAGTTAGTTCTCAGTGAGTACTCAAGATAGCACCACTAGGCTAGTTTAGTTATTAAATTACATTAACCTGTTAACTTTGACGCACTATTGTGCTGCCAGTTACTAATGTTTTTATAAATTCATCTAAACATATCAAGTAAACATATGTATTATTTAGTTCAGAATAATTCTACAAATAAGAATACAGTAAAAGGTTTTAGAACATGAATTAAAATTCTGACTTGGTCAGTTGTATATATTGAGTTACCTAAGATCAAGTTTTTTCAGTGGATGTTTCAGGTAGGTTACATAGTGTTGCAAAATTCAACTACAGTAAAAGCCCTCTAATCCGGCATTCTATAGTCCGGAACGTTCAATAATTCGGCATCAATCATAGGCTTTTAAAAAAAAAAGTAACACTGCTATATGTACTGTACTGTACACGTGTGACACGTTCAGCAGAGTATGAAGAAATCGGGCGTGATCGATAGAGTTCACACGCCATTATTAGTGAAAACGCGCCTCCTGTCCGCGTTTTCATGTTTAAAGAAAAAACATGATTCAAAAAGACATTAGATCATTTTAACCCAACATAGTAAAATTAAGTTATTCCAAAGTTAAATAAAAATTTTAGAATTTTATTTAGAATGTAAGCAATAAAGTGCTTTTTTGTGCTCTTAGTAAAATGTTCTTTAACTTTCACATATTTTAAACTCTGTTCACAGCTATTTTTGACGGCCCTCAACAATCCGGCATTTCCGGCACTGTCAAAGTCCCGAAGGTGCCGGATTAGCAGGCTTTTACTGTATGTACTAAGAGAAAATATTTTAAAGTATATGAACATCTTTATAATGAAAATAAAAATCGATATATGTAATTCGTTTTTTTTAAATCAAAGTTTGTTTCACAGTTTTTTGAAAGCAAAAAGTAAAAAAGACGTAGACAGATGTGCGTTTATAATATATAAAAAAAGTAAAAACATTGATTTGTTGGTTAGGTTAGGTTATATGAAAATTAATTATTGTGAAAGAATAATAGAGCTTGTAAACTAAGCATAAAATTATGATCACATGCATTTATTTGTTCAGAAATATTAATCGAATAAAGTGTAAATACTAAATATACGCTTCAGCTGAATAAACTGTAAAAAAACTTATCGTTTAACGTTAAGTTAAATGAAAAGTTTAACGTTTACATGTTTTTTTACAGGTATTTGGAGTTATCATCTCCCGTTCCTATATTCTTGCATTTCATTCCTAGGTGCACTCTTATTGTTATGTAAGTATTTATTTTAAATATAATAATTTATTTACATCGATAAATCAGTTTGTCTTGACACTGACACAATTTAAATCAGATTGTAGAAATATATATATTGCTACTGACGGATTATCAGTCAGTGGAAAGGAAGAAAAATAACAGTTTTTTTAAATGGCATATGAAAAATAAAAAAAAATGCAGTGAGACTTCAATTAACTGTCAGGGCCATGATAGTTAATTGAATAGACGGATAATAGAAAACCTTGAAAACAGTCTTCTCTGTTAACTGTAAATGAACAACAGATTTAAAAAAATGCATATATATATATGCGCTAAAATTAAACATAAATGCTGCAATACCTAACACTTGGATTTACACTGATGGATTGTTCTAATGGAATGTCTTAATTCAACGGTTCCCAAACTATATATCATGAACCAAATAGTGAGTTGCGGGAGGGCGGACAGATTGAAACTTTTTGTGTGTTCTCTTGACTGCAAAAAGAAAATTGAACATATTGAGAAATATGTTCTATATAATACACAAACACTGCAATTATTTTTATATTCTTTTTCTTTTCTGCTAGGATTATTGTCACTAAATGATCTGCCTTCCCTAGCTTCGTCAATTTTAAGTTTGTTGACGCGTTTCGGAGAACCTCCATCGTTAAAAACTATATCTATACTGGTCACCAATATTATGGCCAAAAAAAATGGTCCCTCGTCAAAAATTAACAGGATGGACAACTGTTGAAGAGAAAGTTTGAAAGGAGTCAATCAGAAGCGAGCACGTCAGGTTTAATGTATACATGTTGAATAAAGGAGGGGTTCGAGGTGGAGATAGAAAGTTGTAAATATATTGTGCAATTTGGGCCATAATTTATTTATGGACAGAGTCCGGAATGTAACGACATACAAGTCGCGTGTGTAGCTTGGCCAAGCCGAATTTCATGGTGAATATTTTAAACGTGTAATTGTGATCACTGTTTGTGATGTATGTTTTAATGTTTTGTTTGACTTTGTGACGACCTCGACAGAGGGATTTAACACTTTGTATAACGGCCTGAAGATGAAACGATAGAGTTTCGAAACCGTGGTAGCCTTTACGAGGTGAATGGATAGACCACTGACGGGAAGGAAAGGTCATAATCCTAATTATTTGAATATATGGTCAGGTGGCTATGTTACAATAATGAATTTTATTAGATCATTCATATCAGGTTGACGAGTTAGGTCACATTAGATTATACATTCATAAGCTATATATGATAACACTGTATACAGCTTGAGCATGACGTGAAACCAATGCGTTTTACTCATACAAAAAGTGCTATAACACGCCTAAAGAAGCAAAGTTTCAAGAAATGTTCTAACCTCTTTTCCTTTTTGGTCATGTACCAATAAGGAAAATATTGGAAAGTGCCACATATTTCATAGGTCATATGTATTTCATAGTTCTTAAAAAGATGCTGTAACACTGTGCAACTTATTGGTGTATGTTCTGTATTAGTTTCTTTTTCCCATTAACTAAAAGGTCGTACAGGCTCAGTAGTTAACATATAAGTTTGTAAAAATAGAATTTAGTACCGTATAATAATTACCTATATATTGATTAGATTAAAACTAGTGATTTGTTTCTAATTATTTGCTTAACTTTTATTGTCTGTAGTTTTAACTTTGAGATGTTAGTAGAACCCTATGAAAGTTATTTTACTGACCCCCTCCCACAATATTACCAACCAATTATTTCTCTATTTAACCTGCACTTTATTAAACATTTACTCTCCAAGGTAAAACAATGAAAATCAAAATGGAATGACAGAGCCATTTATTGCAATATTGTATTACTTTGAATCAATTATTATTTATCAATGTAATTATTTATCATTCAATAAATCAATTATGATTTTTTTCTCCTGTGCATTTGATCTCCCTCCCCCTCTTAGAGGCCCTGTTGATATTATCTAGACATATAACGTCAAAATACTTTTTAACAAGCAATTAGGACCAGAGAGAGATTTTTATAGTAAAATGCAACATATAATGAAAAGTATTGCGTGAAGTGTCAGAAGTTTTGGTGCACTTACCTTAAATCTAATTAAATCATTTGCTTTTATTTCAGTATTGGCAATTACAAGAACAATTTATTTTTTGTTAAACAGTGTAATCTTGGCAATGACATAAATAAACATCTTGAACTCTCGAAATACTTTGGCTGTATTTAGAACTGTTTGTTGTATAGAACAAAGTGTAATTGGCACGTTAGTTCCTGCTTTGCCGGCACTTGCCACAGCTTTATCACATGATTTTATTGATACAATTGTTTGTTATTGTTTTTTTTTTATTTTAACTTGTTTCTGTCATAATGTATTATGAAAATGAACTATTACGTACTTGCTTTTATCAGAAAATAGATCACAGTGTGTAAAATATTGAATAGATATTGATAATTTCATATTTTTAATTGAAAAATGTTATTTTATCAAAAATTATTCTAATTTTGGGTAGATACACCTTTTTTTCCTATGTCAGATTTAATGAAAATTGTTTGAATATATTTTTGATAATTTCTATGTAAGTCGCTTAGCAGTGCCTGATCACTATAATTCCATATCTGTTTATTTACCTTATGTTGAGTCATATTAGTAATCATCTGTGATGAAGCATTTTTCAAGAGGAAAACTGTGTCAGTGATAAGGAAAATTGACTGCAAAAAGTGCCACACATAAGAATTCAGTGCTTTGGCCTTGTTCCACATTAAATCTGATAATAGAGGTCGTATTGTAGTAAATAATTTAAAGTAAAATTTAGGAGAAGAAATTGTAGTCACTGTAACCAAGATGCTACAATATCTAGAGTCACTTAAACTGTTTTTTGTTTCATGTTAAAGTTAGACATTTGGCTAAAATTATAAAAACAATGATGCTACATCTAAGTTCAGGTTACGTCTGTGAGTGTTGTAACGAAGTTAGACTGTGTTAATATATTTTATCTATATTAGTTTTGATTTCTGTACAGTGTGTACCCCACTTGGATTTGCTCGACTGTTTGGGGTAGTCAGTCGTCTTCTGGTAAAGCCTCAGTTCCTGCAGGATCTAAATGAAGAGTTCCTTATTGCACAATTAGAAGAAGCTTGTGTTAGAAGAAGGTAATTTATGCGTCGTCCTCTCATTTGTTCATTCAAAGACAGTATCCTAAAAAACTTTACAGTGCAATCCTTTTTAATGAAATCACTGTCTCGTTTTATTAAAATTTTTTCCTGAAGTTTTTTACACAATTATGAATTTAATAACTGTCTTGAAGAAATCTTCGTTTAATATTACAATATTTTGTAATTTATCCATGTGGTAAGATATTATAAGCAAACTCTAGAAACATAAATCCTACTATCTGTTACATTTATTTAAATACTTATGCGATAATATTTTTGTTATTATTTAGAACTATTAATGCATTTATATTTCCTAAAATATTAAAATAGAAATTTGGATTTGATTAAATTCTGCAATAGCCTAATATTATGGTTTCTATATGGAGGTCAAAGTGACACAAGCAACTGTTACAGGCAGCAATCTGACGAATTTGCAATGGCGTGGAAGTATGCTAGTCACCGGAGTTTTTAGAAGCACTCCAAGCTGCCTTAGAAGTTTTTATTGAACTTGCTGCCGATAGGTTTTATGACCATGGTGAATGGTGGAGGAGCATTTTTGACATAGGATACTATGAAATCGTCAGAAAAATTCTGATTGACTCAGTGTCAGTCTCTGTATGTTGTCACATTCTGTCTGATAGCATGCATACTGAATAAGTCTTTATTTGACTCATTGTTAAGAATTTACAGTTTCACAGTTCTTCTCCATTCACAAGAGTACTAGATAGATATACAATATAGATCAGCTTGTCTGGCATAAGTGATTATGATCATCATCGTGGTATACATGATTGCATGATCTGTATGAAATAAAACCACTAGATCAATTTTTTTAAGTGTACAGTATTCCAAGTTTTGTTCTAGTGCATGCATTAAGGACTTCAAGGTAAGGACAATCTAATACTCTCAGATAACCAAGCAGCAATAGAAATGCGCTTTGGATGGGTGGTTAGAAGTGCGATAATAGGAAGGAGCAAGTCAGTGATGGCAGAAATTGCCTGGCCAGCGATTATCAAAATGTTTTATTTCAGGGCACCAGATCATGTTATCTGTGTTGTTGTTATAAAGTGTTGATAAGAACTCTTGTACAGTTCAACAGGACATCCCTGAAACAGGCCGTCATCATGATTACTGAACATAACCACATCTTGAGTCACTACAAGTAAAATGTGAATTCCTTCACATTTTGTGCATTGATGGTGTTGGTAGGAAATACTTTCTGTACTATGTCATATTCATTGCAGTAGAATTTCTTTGAAATCTTTACGGTGTCCGGTGAAACTTCTTGTATCTCAAGTTGCCCATTACGTAGTTGTAGCAAGCAAGCACTGTATCGTTCATCATCTGTATGCATGGTTTTGGTAAATTTCTGTTTTTCAACTGTGTGACCATAATGGTGATTGTATGTTTTCTTCAACAGTGGTAGTTATATTTCCATGCCTGACAACGGGTAAATCTTGTCTGAAGTCACCACCAAAAATTGTAATTTTTTCTCCGAACTGTTTGTTGACGTGTGTAATATCTTGCAGGAACTTTCGACGACCCTAATAGCGTTTTTTTGGCATCATAGAAACTTCATCCCAAATTATCATTGCTGCTGTTTGAAGTAATTAACCTTGTTTTGTATTAGATCTTAAAGATGACACTGATGTTTCAAGGACACGGGTACAGGTAACTTGAACAGGGAATGTGAAGGTCTTCTACCGGGCAATAGGTTTGCCACTGTTAAGGCAACTTTATTTTCACTACGCAAGATATGGCACAAAGTTCTGTAAAGGAAAGTTTTTCCGGTTCCTCCTGGCTCATCAATGAATATTATTATCTGTTTCTGGCTTTTCTCTGTATTTACAAAACTTGTCTGGTATTCGAAATGCTTGTCCCGGCATGTATGATGGACAGGGTAGGGGACTGTCAGTAGGACTACATAACCTGTAAGTTTAATTATTGACTTTGACATAATTATTGAACTTGTTCTAAGCATGTAATGCAAAAGAGTGGCATTTGCAATGATATTGTCTATTCGTGATTAGTAACTTAGCTTCGTAAAATATACGAGGGTTGATCAAATATAAATGAGACTGACTTTCTAAAAACTTTTCCGTTGGACGTTGAACTCTAAAGGGTGGGGTTTCAGGTAGCCTGGGAGGTTTGGGATGGGCGTAGACGGGCAACATTTCCGTTCGGACCCTTCAGTATAAAACTATACAATGAGTGAGAGTGAAGTGCACGTTTCCGTGGAGCAGAGAATATTATTATTAAGTTTTTGGCCAAGGAGGGGGTCAATCCGACTGAAATCTTTCGTAGATTGACGGCTCAATACGGGGACAGGACCCTGTCAAGAGCTCGCGTTTTTGCGTGGCACAAGGAATTCGCCGAAGGACGGGAAGCAGTAGAAAACCTCAGCCATGATCGTCACCCGACCACTTCCGTCACGGACGAAAACATTGATGCTGTTCGGAAGCTCCTGGACGAAGACAGACGTATATTGCTGCGATTTATTGCAGATGAACTCCAGTTGAGCTATGGTAGCGTTCAAAAAATCGTTACATCAAACGTGGAACTCAGCAAAGTATCTGCAAGGTGGGTTCCACGAATTTTGACTGACGTTCACAAACGGAATCGTTTGGAGATTTGCCAGCGACTATTGACCCAATTTGAACGAGATGGTGAGGCATTATTAAACCGGATTGTCACCTGTGACGAAACATGGGTTCACCATTACACTCCCGAGTCGAAACAGGCAAGTATGGAGTGGCAGAAGAGGGGAGAGAGGGCGCCTCTGAAGGCCACATCACGATCGTCGGCCGGGAAGGTAATGGCCACTGTATTTTTCGACAATGTATTTTTGACGTCGATTTCCTCCATCAACGACGCACAATAAATGCACAATATTATTGCGATGTTTTAGAGGCCGCAAAACAGTCTTTTCGTAGGAAAAGGAAATCTAAACCGGCGAGAAACGTCATTCTTCTTCACGATAATGCCCGACCACATTCGCGAACGCGCTACGAGGCTTAAACTCGATCAAATTGGCTGGGAACCAATGGAACATCCCCATACAGTCCAGACTTATCACCCCGCGACTATCACCTGTTTGGGCCACTCAAAGAGGCGCTTGGAGGCCAAGCGTTTGAAAGACGATTCTGCGGTGGAGACCTTCGTGCTCCAATGGCTCAATGAACGCCGAGAACTTTTTACGAAGATGGAATTAAAAACTTCCAATCCGGTGGGAAAAATGTGTTACTCGTGTGGGAGACTATGTAGAAAAATAAGTTGTATCAAGAATAATTTGTAAGTAAGCAATAAATTTTTTAAAAAATCAGTCTCGTTTATATTTGATCAACCCTCGTATTAAGATTCAAAGAAGTCAGCTGTTTGGTTGACAGATAAAACAATTTTCGTTTAGCTCCTTTACGCGATATTAATTAGAACTTTCTTTAAATGTATGTAAACAAAAAGAGCAATTATTTGAAATATATCACAATCTAGTCGTTTTGCAACAGTTTGGTTGTATTACCACATATAATTTAAACCACTTAGAAAGTAATGCTTTCTTTACTGGAGAATGTGATTATGCTAATTTGTTTTACTTACCCGGTCTGTGTCCTTGACCTTATCAAAACAGGGCTCAGTGGCTAATGTGGCTAAGGAACCAGTCAGTCTGCTACATCTCTAAATTGTGCTTTTCAAAGTTGTTGGTTCGAGGGTGAACTGCTGCTGATTTACCCTTACAGTTACAACTTACAAATAAGTTGTATCAAGAATAATTTGTAAGTAAGCAATAAATTTTTAAAAAAATCAGTCTCGTTTATATTTGATCAACCCTCGTATACAAAATATTGTCTGATTTGTGATGCTGTGCATGCACATCCATGAAGCCGTTTTGCCTGTGACAGTTAAAAGTGTCTTTTATGTTAAAATTTTCCACAAACAGTAAGTTTTAGTGCAAAATCGTTTTGCAATATCAGAAGTTGGTTAAAATAACTTTGTAAGGATACCTCATTTACGCCTGTACAAGTAATATGTGCTGAAAAAAAGGGACTTTGACTCAAATCGCGTGTGCACATGTGTGTGTGTGTGTGTGTGTGTGTGTGTGTGTGTGTGTGTGTGTGTGTGTGTGTGCGTGCGTGCGTGCGTGCGTGCGTGCGTGCGTGTGTGTGTGTGTGTGTGTGTGTGTGTGTGTGTGTGTGTGTGTGTGTGTGTGTGTGTGTGAGTGATTCACATGAAATCATGTTGTTTTGTAATTCATTTTATTGTTTGTTACTGATCCTGCCAAAAAAATTGGTCAAATCATCCTATTTTCCCCCAAATATATGAACAATAGGATAATCAGAGAAAGTATAGTAAAACTATTGAAAAACAGCATAATAATGAAAACTAATGGAAATTTGATTTAACATTAAAATTAAATTGCTCCAGACTGATTCTTAATGCAAACTGTAATAACAATACATATCTTTGGACGTGAAGATTTATAGATCAGATCCCCTGCATCTATTGAGAAGATTTAGACATCCCGAGTCTAACACACACTTACACTTACAATACTATACTTACGACTTTAACACTTTACACTCACTTAGGAAGGCGATAATAGCCGCCTTAAAGTAATAATAATAAAAAAAATTAGATCAGATAAATCTTATTTCTTAGAATACTTGACTATATCAGTCATGCTGTGGTGTGTGTTGCATCCTGTATTTTACAGAACATTTAATTGACACATGCACAATATCATTACTCAAGTAGAATCAATTTTAGTTGCAGAATTTTATTCATTATCATTGTGTTAGAGATTAATAATGATAACAGATTAGCCGTATGAATGTCTACTTTGTTGCAGGTTAGAACAAGCTTCACAAACTGGCAAATCGTACCTTAACCCTGTGCCAATGTACACACCTGCACTGTATGACGAGGAGTGTAGCTTTATGGGGCTGCAGAACGGAGAATTACAGGCGGGTCTAAGTGAGAGGCTAACGCAAATATCTAGGGAGCGGTTTTCCCTAGGTGAGAGTGATTCTATAATTCGAAAAAAAATTAAAATCAGTTAACCCTTAATTAAGTCATATATGAATATTTGTAACACTAGAAAGTGTATGAAGTTTATATAACTGCAATTCACAGTTGTAGAATAAATTAAAAAAAGACAAATTTGGAGTCAGGGTTTGTATTGGTTTTTCCAAACTAAATTTCTTTTATTTCAAATTTAATACACTGATTTGTGTATCTCTGAATATGAGCAAAATTTGATGGTGATTTTAACCCTTTGGTTTTCTGAATTTGTTAGATATGTAATATTTTAAAATCTGTATTTTTATAAAAATCTAGGGCAATATATTACTTATTTTATCAAAATAACTGATTTTTTTACCATGTTTTTGTTGACTACAAAATCACAGTATATATTTCTTTGCATTTTTTTTTTTATAATATTACTTAATATTTTGTCTATTAATTTTTCATCATAACCATTATTTCTAGTAATACAGTCGACCTCAGATATAATGCGGTTGAAGGGACGAAACATATACAAGCGCTGTAAATGAGATAGCATTGTAACCAAGTTTGTAAACAACGGAAATACTGTATGTAGTGAAAGAAAAGAATACTTTGTACTGTGTACATAATTAATGGATATTTTATTACAATTTAATACACATTATGTAATAACATAATTTTGAAATATATTTTAGTAAAAACTAATAGAAAATAAGTACTGTACAGTCTGGTATGTATATATGCAACACAGTGCAACACTGTGTAAGGGTTAAAATTTTAAGAAAGGGTTTGTTTCTATTCTCAACCTTTATTGTAAAAATAGACCACAAATTGCATTTCAAGTGAGAATGACTATAGGTCAGCACCAGTGGGACAGAGAAAAAAAAATGCAAGCGAGAGGTCCCCACTCTGTCATCATAGCTCCTTCTTTCCCTACACTATCCCTGTAGTAACAGTTTCTAGACTTAGATTGGCAGACTCTGTGTCGCTGAACTGTTGGAGGGAGCTGGAGGGGCATTCTCCTACATGCAGGAGAAATTCTCGTGCAGACCATTTACTAAGCAGTGTGACAGCCTTGTATCGGAGTTCACAAAGCGTTGTAACCAAGCCCAGAATACATGTACACTTAATATAGAATATTGGGGACATTTTGAAAATAACTTGGTTATAACCGAGTTAGCGTTCTAACCAAGGGCATTATAAACAAGGTCGACTATATTTTTAATACAGCCTAATTTAATATAAAACTCTTATTTGACATTAGAATTTTAATGAGACCATACAGCATACTATGGAAACTGCCAGTTTACAGTCTGTTAGATGTTGTGAAGTAGCGAGAATAATATTGTCTGTAAAAGTGGGTTTCCTAAAGATACTAAAAACATGTTTTTATTTTTAACTTCACTATTGAGGTTGTAATGATACCAACATTTTGATTATAAATAAATGGATCAAATCACCTTAGGCTAGAATATCATAAATCACCGAACTCGTAACACACCCTGAATAAAGAAAATACCCATGAACTAGCCTAGATATAAGTGAGTGTTATACCCAGGATTTTTTAATACTATAACAATAAATAAATAAATGTTGGAAACCCAAAAGTACAGATTTTAAAATATTATTTGTTTCTAATAAATCCAGGAAATTGAATAATTTAGAGAATTTAGAAAGAAATTGTTTAGTTTTAATTAAATATGTATTAGTTTTAAATGAGCAATTGTACTTAAAACCTTTTTTAAAACCACCTCTTCTAACTCACCTTTTCTAAAACCATTATATTTTCAAATCTCAGCTTTTAAAACCATTATCTTAAGTCATTATCCCTTTCTCATAATTCTTAGGCCTGTAACAAGGGGGGGGGGTTCCTTAACAAACGTATAATGTATGTACTGTTAGTTATTTTAACTTCAGTCTGTTAAGTGGCCTTAACAATGCTTTAACGAGTGAAAACTCAAATGAAAAAGTTGCAGAAATATATAAATGTGTTATTAATTTCATTAATGTAATTGATTTCCACCAAGTACCAACGGTGTTCAGTATAAATAAAAACCTGTCTGTTTACCATGTTACAGGCAGGCAGAGGAACACTTCTTCACTGCACAGGAACATCATGTACCCAGTGGCCATGCTCATACTGTTGGTGCTCACTATCCTGACTGTTCTCTTAGTTCTTCTTAATACGATGGAGCTTCTTATAGGCATTAAGGCGTTACCTCTTAGTAGTAGGGTGAGTTCATAGCTTTATGATTTTTGTGTTTCGATGTCATTGACCTGATGGTGATCACAGCCATAAGAAAGGAAAACAGAAAAAGAATTGAATAAATGGTGACAGTCAGATAACTTTAAGTGTAAGTTGCTCTAAAACTCGTATACGGTTAACAATCTGGGAAGGCCATGAACAAGGAGGATTTATGGCTGGAGGGAACCAGATTGGTTGTTTCAGAGTTGGTGAAATATCTGGGTGTGATCCTGGATAGGAAACTGGCGTGGAATGCCATCAGGACCACTGATGGTGACGAGGCACCTTATTGGATATGAATGGGACTTAAGCCGAGTTGCCCTTTGGATACACACAGCTATTGACAGACCTCAACTGACATATGGTTCTCTGGGATGGTGGCCAAAAGCTACACAGGCTACAGTTGGCAGCAAATTAGCAAGCTTGCAGTGGCTTGTTGGTCATTGGTGTCTTTAAAAGCACACCTACAGCGGCTCTGGAGGTCTTATTAGATCTGCTACCTATGGACATTTTCATAATGTCAGAAGCGAGAATAAATGGTGACAATTGGGTAACTTTAAGTTTAGGTAGCTCTAAAACTCATAAAGTTAACAATCTTGGAAGCAAAACAAATCAGTTAGTTTTCATGGCAAATAACTACACACATTAAAAATAAATTGAAAAGAAATCTGTATATTTCACTGATGTAAATGAACTTTTAATGTGATACATTTTGCATATCTACAAGTAAATGATGGTTGAATAAAAAAGCTGGTTTTTTAAGTGTTAAATAAAAAACTCTGTATTTACGAAATGCAATATATTTCAACATCAATACACAGGTTACATGTTACCATTATATATGAAAACATTACTAATGAAAAATTACATTTGACATATGTCCTCCACGACTTGCTCTGCATGTTGTAACTCGATCAGTGAAATTTGTTAATTTTTGTTTGATGTTTAACGTCTGACTATTGTGCACACTTGGGCTAATGCAGACGATGGGATGATTTATAGCTTCTGAAAATGCCAAGTCCTGGCCGGGAATCGAACCCGGGTCCTCGGGGTGAAAGCCCAGTATGCTATCAACTAGGCCACCGAGGTGGCTGAAATTTGTTATAACCTTCAGACAAGTGTTCTCCTCAATTGGGATGATGACACTGAATCTTTTCCTTTATAGTTGTGGTATTGTTCAATGATTACTTTGATAAACTTGTGATTTTAAATACCCCCAAAAGAAGAAGTCACAGGGTGTTAGGTCACATGACACAGTTTACTCGTGTGGTGGGTTACCCACAAAGATTTTCTGCTCTCCAGATGCAACAGTTCTGTTCTTTAATGTAGCCATTTAAATGAAAATGTGCCTCATCAGAGAATATTGTATTTACAAAATTGTTGTGTGAATGTTGTCTCTCCTAAATTGCAACAAACCCTCCGTTGCAAATTGTTTGTTGGTGTCAGTTTTAACTGAGTTTTGTACGCCTGCATATGGATAACCTTTGTGAGATTTCACTGAAGGGGAGCATTTTGAAATATTCAAGTGACGGTGAATTGACTTCTGTGGACTCACAGCGATAGTTACTGTCACACACAGTTGCAACGTTCTGATCAAACCATGTGGAACGAGAGTGCACTGATGTTTTGATGTCTGTAATCGAACCCATTTTATCATAAACTTACAAACTGTTGACTCATTAGGTGTCTTATGATGACCTAGAGCTATACAAAGCTTCTACACAGTTTCTGTGTATTATATTATGTTCTCACAATAATATTCGTTGTTCTGATATATGGTAACTAATAACAAAAATATTTATTAACAAAGATAAAATGTTGCTATGGCAACCATAGCTTACAATTTAAAACCGGCGTTCTTATTGAATCGCATTTCATAAAAACACACTTTGTAAGGTTTAAAATTTAATGGAAAAATTGTAGCACTATGCTAATGCAGGAGTGAAGGTAATGATCACCCAAACAGCTGATTCCTCACCACAGCTGTTCCTCTCCCATCTGAATTTACATTTGTTGCCGTTGCATGTGATGAGTATAAATAATTATAAGTGGTTATAATTGTGTTTTAATTGTTTACGTTGAAGTATTTCTGTACTAGCAAAGCGATTATTGTATCAGTTGTTTTAATTAACAACATGATTATTTGATAATTAAATTTTTAAAACTGAGAACATTGTTAGTTGTTATTGGAAGAGTCTGAAAGTTGGCAGCCAAAGGCACACCCCATGTCGGGGCTGAACCTCTAGTTTTATGTTAAAAGTATAAAATTGTACCCTGGCTATCATACATTTTTTTTTCATTATTGTAACATAGCCACCGGACCACATATTCAAATGATTAGGATTATGACCTATTCTTCCTGCGGTTCTACCGCGGTTTCGAAACTCTATCGTTTCATCTTCAGGCCGTTATACAAAATGTTAATTCCCTCTGTTGAGGTTGTCACAAAGTTAAACAAAACATTAAAACACACATCACAAATGAACACACATCACGTGTTTACATTCTGGAATGTAAACGTGTTTACATTCTGGAATGTAACGACGTACGAATCGTGTGTGTAGCTTGGCCAAGCTGAATTTCATAATGAATATTTTAAACATGTAATTGTGCTCAGTGTTTGTGATGTGTGTTTTAATGTTTTGTCTGACTTTGTAACAACCTCGACAGAGGGATTTAACATTTTGTATAACGGCCTGAAGATGAAACGATAAGTGTTTCGAAACCGCGGTAGCCATTATGAGGTGAGTGGATAGACCACTGATGGGAAGAATAGGTCATAATCCTAATCATATTGTTATTTATTTCCATCATAGTCGGTATTATATATAATAGCTGGCTTCATTGACTGAGAAAATATGTTAAAAAATAATAAGTTATGTTTACTATAAGTAATAATTTTTTGGCAAAGTAAACAAATAAATTTTAGTTATATCTTATGGTGTAGTTGCTTGCCAAATAAATGGGATGCCAAAGCTTAATAATGAAAGGAACAGTTGTTGAAGATTGTTGAATGATGTTGGCCCAGTACAATCCAGGCAATTGTTTTCTGCTCCTGCTTGTCTAACTTTTGTCAGTCTAGGTGGAGCAAGGGCGTCATATAGAGTGCATTTGTCAAAGTTTTTAAGTGCTCAGGTAGACAGCCATGTTCAGTTATCTGGTGAACACATCTCAACAGCTGATGTGTTTGTATATTTAATTTCATTGTATAAGTTGAGTACATTTTCATATGAAAATGTTTCTGAATGGTTCTGAAAGTGTTTTGAAAAATGGTTTCTTCTTTAAATCATATTTTAACTCTGTTTATAAATTCAAGTTGTGAGAGTTTTTCAAAGTACCAATCCTTCAGTATAAGCATTCTTTTTGCTTTTCTCTCTAACACAGTTTGTCTGCTGCCTTGTTACTCTATGTCTCTGTGTGACGTATAGAAACATTTCAATAAGGTTTTGTTTATAATTTGTAAGATAAATATATTATGTTAGGTTACGTTGGATTTGACAACATTTTTTATTCTATTCTAGCAATTCACGTTAGGCTTAACCTCACTCTACAAACTGGGCACAATCGGAGCTGTTTTGGAGATTATTCTAATCCTCTATTTGGCTGTCACATCTTGTATTGGCCTTTACTCGCTGCCCCTCATCGACAGAGTGACTCCGAAGGGAAGAAGCACACCGTTGTCACACCTCATAGCCAACTCAGTATTGTTGCTCATCCTCAGCTCTGCCCTACCTTTGCTCGTGAGAACATTAGGTAAAACACAAAATAAGGTTACATTTACATTTTTAATTTAATTTCTTTGGTGCAATATTTAAGTGTTCTCTGTGCTTAACAATTTTTAAAGAATAAAATTGTAACTTGCATGTTATTAAATAAAAAAAAACTTAGGTTTGAAAAAAAAGGTTAAGAAATGATTATTTTGAACCCAAGAACTTATTTGAACAAATGTCAGATTTACAGTGACAATGAATTTTTTTTATTTATGAATTTTTAATTGCTATTCCAAATAAAAATATTTAGATTGAAGACGTCTTAATATTTTGTTTTAATATTGTCATACAGGTATAACAAATTTTGACCTTCTAGGAAGGTTTGGCCAGATAGAATGGTTAGGCAACTTTCGCATAGTACTCCTCTACAACTTGGGATTTGCCGCAGCATCGACGCTATGTTTAGTGAACAAATTTACAGCAACAGTTCGTAGAGAATTGTACAATAGGTAAGTCATTGTATTCTTTTATTTATATGTTGTCAAATTACATTTTATGTGATTAGTAGCTAATGGTAGCACTGCCAATACAACTACATATAACATAAGATATACAAAATAAATAGTATCCAAGTCGTATGCATACAAAATCAAATTAAAGTCAAAATAGAGAGCGGTTTATGACTTATTTCTATTAAAATAAAAAATTAAGTCATGAAATCAGTTAATTGTTATTGTAAAACTCTGTAACTAAGGAATTGAACTACCGTGATTAAATAAAGTGTAGATATAATGTGCATCTTCTTTTCTTTTTATATTCTTCTTCTTTTCTGGTAAGATTATTGTCACTATGTTCAGTATAATCTGCCTTCCCTAGCTTCGTCAATTCTACTTTCGTTGATGCGTTTCGGAGAACCTCCATCTTCAAAAACTATATCTATTCTGGTCACTAATATTATGGCTTGTCCTATTTATAATTTTCCAGTTTCATCTCATATCCCTTCCTCTATTCAACATGTGTACATTAAACCTAACGTGTTCGCTTCTGATTGGCTCTTCAGAACAACAATGTATGATTTTGAAGAGGCAATCAGAAGCGAGCATGTCAGGTTTAATGTACACGTGTTGAATAGAGGAAAGGGTATGAGGTAGAACTAGAAAATTATAAATAGGACAAGCCATAATATTGGTGACCAGTATAGAAATATTTTTTGAAAGTGGAGGTTCTCCGAAACGCGTCAACGAAAGTAGAATGGACAAAGCTAGGGAAGTCAGATTATTAGACTGAACATAGTGCATCTTCTTTGCTCTGTTGAATGCCGATTAAACGTTTTGGATCCTGATCAGGTTGGAGACTGCTTTTGACTTCACACAATTGTGCAAAATTAAATTTTGCATAAAACTTATGACATGAAATAATTGATATTGATCACTGAAATGTCTAAAAATGATTAACACACTTGCTTTAAACTCATATGATATAGATTTTTGTAGTGTGAATCTTATACAGAAAAATTTGTGTGAATATTTATACGATATGAATGTAAGAATTTTCTGTTTTAAGAATGCCTTGTTAAGATAAGGCCTATTGAGATCTACTGTCAAGCTCCAGGTTCAATGGAGCAATCTTATTATTTTGTGCTGAACTACAGCATTGTTTCTGTCAACTATATTTTGTTGTCATTCAATCATTATTTCTGTGTCTTTCTCATTACACGCATTATCTTACATTATATGTATAATGTTGTTGTCATTGGAACTGCTCTAAAAATTGGTAGATACACCGAATCCGCTCAGATGTTCCGCTTTCAATAACCATGCTGTAAATACTATTAATTTTTCGTGTTCTTGAAATGTGTGTGTAGAATAAAAAAGTATTCAAAATCAGCTGAAATAGTTAACCATTTTTTGTTAAATGTTAGAATTTTTTATCGTATCAATTTTGCTGTCTAATTGATCCGCCTGCCGTTAGTCGAGAACCTACTGTATCATATTCGTTTCATGGGTGATGTGTGCATTATGTATTAATAAAGCATGTGCTTTGTGATACAGGTTACAAGGTTTGCTGGCGGTGTGTTTCAACCACGGATCACCACGTCCAAGCAGAGTAACCGTGACGCCAGTACATGCGGCAAAACAAGACTGATTTTTTTTATTAGGTAAATAAGCTTTAAAACAGTAAAAAAAAATTGGGTAGTTTAAATTATGTGGCGTTTAAATAAACCATAATTTAAAAGAATTGTGAACGTGTGTTACAGCGTTTAAGTGTAAACAATTTATAATTTTACGTCACATTTAATGTCCTGTTGATTATTTTTATTATAATCTTTTAAATTAATTAATAAATAATAATAATAATAATCTTATTATTATTAATAAAATAATTAATAATTAAATTGCCTGCTCATCTAAAGAATTTGTCTGTTTCTTCTAAAACAAGGAAAAAACTTTGTTCCATTATATTAAAGAAACACAGTTAACTTTATGAGATATTTATAACTTTTGATAAACGATAATGTTAATTTTTTATATAAGTGAATTTATTTCCAATGTCTTTACATAATTTTTATTGTAATGAAATAATTCTTTTGTTTGCAATGCGTAGCGTAATTGTCCCTTTTGTTTTCTAATTTTTAAGTGTTAGTTTATAAGTTTTAGCTCCCGATCACAGAGAGGTATGCCTTGCTCTTTCGGGATACTTTGTGTCTCCTAGGAGTTATGTATTTGTAGCTAAATAAAATGAAATAACACTGAGTGCAATAAATTTTAATATTTTTTTTTAAATTCTGTTATTTTCAAATTATATTAAATTAAATATTTGATGATTAAATTACTTCAAAGTTAACGGAAAATTATAATTACTGAGTTTTATTGATGTCAGTATTAATTATTCATATGATTTTCTGTTATCAGCTTTGCTATTTGGGTTGATGCATTTCAAGCAGACCCCCATGTTCGAAACTGTAATGCACTTGCCAGTTTTCTCGAAACAAATTATAAAATAGTATAAACAAATGGAGTACCCGAGAATTGGGAGAAACAGACAAAAATGATATAAAAAATTTAGTTGGAAGATGTTTTAAAGTTAGCAGCTAAGAATACAAGATGTGAAAAGCAAGGGTATCATTCGTCACAAAAATCAATTCTTAGAATAATTTGTACAACAGTATTATATTGATGTAATCAAACAATTTAATTTTCTTTCCAGGAAGGAGCGTAGACATGTTATTCGAGGCAAAGTTGTAGCTTCAGAATTTGTTAGGGAAATTTTTTTTTATTATTTATGATTTGATTTTATAGATGCAATTCTATATCAAACACAAAACATTAAACTTTATATAATTTTATTTATGTTATTATGCAAACATTTGTACGCGATTAGTTTATAATATTTATTTGTAATGTATGGTATAATATATTTTCTATCTCTGAAGCGAATCGCTTGAATTGAACAGTTTTGTGTTGTGATATTCAACTTTGCAAAGAAGTTATTGCTGATTTTCTTGCTTGGTTTTCATTTAAACACGTGTCATTTAAATTAAAAAGATTATTGCACAATAAACAGTTTAAAGGTTGACTGAAATATAGTGAAAAACTTGTAACTTTAATGATTTTTTTTCAATTTTTATAACTATCTTGAATAACATTTAATTTATCACGGACTAAGAGGTCACAGTAGTCTGGGTTAAATAAAAAAGTTTATTTTTAAAAATGAATTGGATACATTTTCGTGATGACAAAGTTCATGCTTATTTTTTTCTTATAAAATATAAATAAATGCATACAGAAATAGGATAAGTAAGTGATAAAATAATAAACAATAGTATCACATGCATAATAAATTGTATGAAAAAGCTATTTTTTAACTAATGCTTAGAATACCAATGTTGTAAAATAAAGCCTGATTATCTAGGTTAATGATGGGAAGAACATGATGGGGATAACCCACAAATATTGTAACAAAATAATGTTGAAACCAACGCATAAAAGAAGGCCTTATGAAAAGTGTTTTAGAATAATGAATAACTGTTTCTAGCAATAAAATAACCATATAGACTTATTTTTAGACAATGTTGCATTGCACAGATTTCAAATTTATACTGTCTTTAGTCAGTATATTAGTGAAAAGTAACCAGTCAAAGCATAAAACTTCAATTTCAGGGGAACATTTTGTCTTCTCCGTATTGTAAATAGAAATATTTACCATTCTCCACAGTAACTTGTAGTAACAGAATGAACTTTTTTTGTGCAGAAGCATAGGCTACAATATTATCTTTTCAAGTTGTGTTTTAAGAGTCATCAGGAATAGATAGTTTATAGGAAACCAAACTAGGCCATTCATGTTGATCAACACACAGTGTCTTGATTCTTCCTATCTCTATGTCAATCATTTGTTTCAGTGTGACTAAGCTGAATGTCTTACACGCATTGTTCTTTTTAACTGCACTACAAATCTGTAAGGTTGTACTGTATTAGAACCTTAATTATATCTGGATTATATTGGAATGATACACATTTGGCCTAGCACTGTATCAGAGTTGTAAGTTGTGTATCATGTTGTGAGAAAATCAGTGCATTTTAGTAAGCAACTGATATCTGTAACATGTTCTGGTATCAGTGACAAATAATGTTAAATCTCACTGAGATGTGGCTTCTTAGGAACGAGTAGGTGTCATAGTCGGTACGTTGACTGATTAATGAAATGCTAAAACTAACCTGTGTTAGTCGATGAAACTGGTTTTTATGGTTTTTGGTTAGGTGTATAAAATGCCATGATGAGATGGTATGGCACCAGTCGGAGAATAATGTTTTCAGTATCTTAATTTTTTTCATTTCCTATTCGACCACAAATGTGGATTTCACAAAATTGTTTGAGTCGTAGAAAATTTAAATCAGTGGAGACACAATAATTGCTTACAATGTTGCTAGAGGATGGTTTAACAAAGTTGGTTCAGTAATGCAAACAGAATCTGTGAAAATTCAAATACAATTAAAAGTGTTTATGTTATAATAAGCAATTTTAAATTAAGATTCAATTAAAAAAAACAACTAGATAAATGAAAACCATGCGTTTATACTCTAAAAAAAGTAAATCTCTAGTCTTCAAAAACCAATGCGTTTTATTTAGCTTTGTATAGGTACACGAAAAATCAAAATAGCTTATTATTTTTTGTTAGTTAATTTAAGTTTCTTTTATTTTACGTCCAGTATCTTTGTATTTTTTATCGTGAGCTGTAAGTGTGAGTGTATGTGGTGTGTTTTCAAATTATAATTGATAAATAAATGATTTTATACGCAATCATTTGTTTTGTCTAGTGCCTGTTTTATAATCTTTCATATGTTAAATGGATCTTATTAAATGATGGTATAGAAGTGAAGTATCACAGATAAATCTTTCAAAAGTCATATTTCATGTAAGATAATGAATTAGAAACATTCTCAATTAGGAAAAAGTAAAGCTTTTAAATATTAAAAGTATTACTTGAAAACTTCCATTGGAAAACGAACTATTGTAGAAGCCATCATGTTAAGACCGATGTGATATACTGATAAAATGTGTACCAGTTCTAGAAAATAATTCGAGGAGTCATTACATTTTTTATATATTTTGTGTCATCATTATAAATTTTAGTGGTTTACAACTTTGATATGATTTTATTGAAACGTGGCACAAAGTGATTTTGGACAAGTAATAGCTTGTACAAAAGCTAAAGTGGTACAAAGTAGTACTTCGTACAAGTGTGTTATGATGTAGCAAAACCCGTTCATCCATCTCAAAATTAATTCTTAAAAATTCATAACCGGGTGACCGAGCTTCGCTCGGTAAAGGTATTTTGTTTCGTGTACACACATGAATTTAGTTAGCAAATTTTCACAGATATAAGACATGTCGCAATCTATCCCTGACAACAAAAGACTTTTCACAAAAATTGTTAGTTTTGAGAAAACGTGGACAAAAGTATTTTATACACAAGATATATATATATATATATATATTTTTTTTTTGGAGTTTAACGTCCGACTATTGTGCACACTTGGGCTAATGCAGATGATGGAATGATTTATAGCGTATGAAAATGCCAAGCCCTGTCCTGGAATCGAACCCGGGTCCTCGGGGTGAAAGCCCAGTACGCTATCAACTAGGCCTCACTGAGGAGGCTTATATATATATAAACATATCTTTAAAGTAATTATATATTCAGCACAAATATATCATTAACAAAAGCTTTGCTTCTGTCAGTAACTCCCCGAGTTAAACAAGTGTACTTTTTTTATTTATTAAATTTTATTATTTGTCAATTGAAACAGAATGTCCGATAATTATAATTTTTAAAATAAATGTTTTACTGCTGTTGTATCTCACCCAAATTATAATAAGTTTCTTCAATTTAATTAACACGATGTACATTTATTAAACATACTTCTTGTAACACTTTTTCTATTGTAATGATTTAACCGCTATCGAAACACTTACATCTAGATTTTTCCTTTTATAGTTTCAATACGTCTACGTACACGGTAGAATGTTTTGGAATGTTCTGCATATTCGCAGTAATCTAGCAACCAATCAGATGTCCAGTTTTCATAACCATGTGACAATAGCCTTCCTCGATGTTTTTTCCATTGTATGAACTAAACATATCTTGTGACAACATTTTTCCAAAAATATAAAATATTTAGACTTCTTTCCGATAATGTGAGATTGTAAAATATCGATTATTTATTTGCTGAAATCGTAGATATACTTGTTACCCCTTCTTTGGTTGTGCAGTGTTTAGTGTGCATGCGTGAATTTAGCTACTTAGCAAATTTTCACAGATATGAGACATGTCACAATCGATTCCTGACAATAACAAAATTTGACAAAAATCGGTAATCGTTTTTTAGAAAAATTGGACGAACATACGTACATACATAAAAATTTAGCTTGTTTAATATTGTAGGATATATATATATATATATATATACACACACACACACACACACACACACACACACGAGGTGTGTTCAGAAAGTAACAAGAATTTTTTTAATTTTTTGAACAAAATATTTATTTATTCTTCTACATTGATGTTGTTGCCTTCAAAATAGTCCCCATTGGAGATTATGCACTTGTGCCAGCGCTTCTTCTAATTCTCGAAACACTTCTCATACTCGATCTTTGAGATAGCCTTTAGTTCTTTCAGCGATGCACTTTTAATGTCATCTACGGCTGTAAAAGATGGCCTTTTAAGGTTCTCTTTATTTTTGGAACTAGGAAAAAGTCATATGGAGCCATGTCTGGCGAATATGGAGGCTGGGGCATTGTTACAGTACTGTTTTTGTCCAAAAATTCACGAACAAGCAATGAAGTGTGAGCTGGTGCATTATTGTGGTGCAATAGCCATGAATTGTTTTTCCACAGATCCGGGCGTTTTTTTCGGATTGCTTCACACAAACGGCGTTGAACTTGTAGGTAGTACTCCTTATTGACCGTTTCACCTGGTGGCAGGAATTCATGATGCACTATGCCATTAATATCGAAGAACACAGTGAGCATAACCTTCACGTTCGACCACACTTGTCGAGCCTTTTTCGGTCTTGGCGAGCCAGAATGCCTCCACTGGGACGATTGAGTCTTAGTTAGACGTAATATCCGTAAACCCATGATTCGTCACCTGTTATAATACATTCCAGTAATTCTGCATCGTCGTTGGACTTCATTTAGTGACTCCTGAACAACTTCCATTCACTGCTGTTTTTGTTCAAAATTCAACAGTTTTGGAACGAATTTTGCTGCCACGCGTTTCATACACAAAACACTGGAAACAATGTCAATGATAAATGAATTATCCAGTAAAATTATTCTGGATTGTAAAACTTCCAGTTTTGTTGATTTATAGCATATGAAAATGCCAAGCCCTGTCCTGGAATCGAACCCGGTTTGAAAGCCCAGTACGCTATCAACTAGGCCACCGAGGAGGCTTATATGTATATAAACATATCTTCAAAGTAATTATATATTCAGCACAAAGATATCATTAACAAAAGCTTTGCTTCTGTCAGTAACTCCCCAAGTTAAACAAGTGTACTTTTTTTATTTATTAAATTTTATTATTTGTCAATTGAAACAGAATGTCCGATAATTGTAATTTTAAAAATAAATGTTTCACTGCTGTTGTATCTCACCCAAATTATAAGAAGTTTGATCCATTGATCCAGATTATACATGAAGATTATATAGCTGAAGAAAATTACATGATCCAATTGATATGCCAACATCATCAGCGACCTCTCTAATTGTGATTCGGTGATTGTTCATAACCATTTCTTTCACTTTTTCCACGTTTTCATCGGTTTTTGTGCTGGGGCGTCCAGGGCATTCGTCATCTTCATTGTCTTCACGGCCTTCTTGGAAACGCTTATACCATATACCACTCGTAAACTCTTGCTTTACCCATAGCAGACTCACCATAGGCCTTTGTTAACATTTCACACACTTTGTTACACTTTATTCCATTTTTTACGCAAAATGTAATACAAATTCTTTGATACAAAATACATTTCTTTTAACAAACGAAAATCGCAGAGCTCATAAAAACATGTCTAACCTTAGTGGCGGTCACAGACAAAGTCAACAATGAAATCAGCTGAAAGTTTTATCATACTTCAAGGGCATGTATACCAACATAAAAAAAAATGTTTGACAATTGGACTCTCCAAGACCGCGAAATTTAAAAATTCTCATTACTTTCTGAACAAACCTCATACATACATACAGATTTAGCTCGTTTAATATTATAGGATATATATATATAAACAAATTAATCACTAAACTGAAATTTTTAGTCTACAGTGAAGTAAAATTACGTTTGAAACCATAATTTCAGAATATCCATCTCAGAAATATTAAAATAGGTTAAAAAAAGGTTAAAATATGTTTGCAATGCTAATAAAACAAACTTTGTTTTAATAGGTCTATGTGGCTTACTAACGAGAAATCAAAACAAACTAATAAAATTAATGTGTAAAGTGAGTAGGTTGATTTGGTGAAGAGAATTTTACATGCTAGATTATAATCTCTTCATTTGTACAAATTGTTTTCAAACTGTGCAAAAAAACAAATGAACTTGATATGGCTGATGCAGATGACAGTTTTCTGAGGAAAATTCTGACAGGTGTTTAGACTTGGTGGAAAAGTGAAATAACTTAGAGATTTATTAACATTGAAGTTCGCATTTCCTTGGAAGGAACCGTGTTATAAGTTAGAGGTCGACCTGTGTAATAAGATGTGTATGTTGCCGACGCCGCTGCTTGCAGGCGCAATGTTCCAAAAAAAAATGAATATTTGAGTTACATCATACTAACAATTTCACTATGACCAAATTCTGAGAATTATTGCAGTTCTGAAAAAACGGTTTTTAAATTTCATAAAATCTGAGTTACAAATCTTACCCTCCGCCCTCTATAATCCATCCTTATAATGAAAAAGGCATTGGTCATAAGCCTTTAAGAACAAAATCTATCTAAATCAACTTCATATTTTAATAATATATCTTTCTTTAATTAAGCGAGTTCTACTTGTTAGATAAAAGATATTGAGGCGTTGGCAACATGTACACACAGTGCAACACACTTGACAGCACTGTAGTCTCGATGTTAATACACAGTATGGAACCTCTATCTTATTACACAGGTCGATCACTAACTTATAACACGGTTCTTTTGAAGGTAATGCAAACCTTGATGTTAATAAATCTCTAAGTTATTACACACCCTGGATGAAAATATCAGTCTGCTGAATGGAAACTATTAACATCACCAAAAAAGGACAAATGTTGCATGGACAGAAGACTGTGTAAAGTTAAGTTAAAGGTAATTTTTTATTACCAGGTCTGGATTAACTATGAATTTATTCCTGAAGGGATAATAGTTGTCAAAGAACCGTATAAGTAGATCCTGAAATGGCTACGAGATGCAGTTAGATGAAAATGACCTGAAAAATGGTCAGGGAAAAATTGTTTTTGTTTGTGTGACAATGCCCTGTCACATCTATCAATGGTGAACCAGTACCTTGCCAAGCAGAATGTTACCACTCCAGAACACCCTCCCTTTTCTCCTGGCCTTGCACCATCAGATTTTTACTTGTTTCCGTGAGTGAAATTGACGTTGAAGGGACATAGTGTTACTGATTCGCAAGAGGTGATGGAAAATGCGATGAAACAGCTGAATGAAATTTCCAAAAATGATTTTCAGGAATGTTTCCAAAAGTTGCATAAATGGCAGACAAAGAAGTGTACATGCAGGAGGAGAATATTTTGAAGAAAATAACATTAAAATATACATACTTTCAAGAAATTTTCGTTTACCAATTCCGGGAACTTTTTGATCCAACCTCGTATTTTGTCAAAATGTATTAAATAGTTTAGTTTCTTTTAGATCAGGGGTTTTCAACCTTTTCTCTGCTTCGACCCCTTCCCCTTTAAATATTTTTTTTTATTCTGTAGAACCCCCCCCCATATTTTTATAATGTGTGCACAAATATCACCGCAAATGAAGCTTTTATTAGTCACAATTTAGTAATACAATTTTTTCAAATAATTTGTATTTTGTATTATTAGATATACGTTAAAGATATAATTATATTTATAGAAGCAGAAATTCAAATAAACTATAAATTACATAAATCATATACGGCACATAAATACATCAAATTTTAATGAGGTTGTTGCGGTTGATGTCCTTTGATTATCTTACTTATATCTGGGAAAATATTTATTAATATTAATCACTATCTTCTGATATCTTGAATCAATTTCTCGTCTTTCACAATAAATTATTTACAAAACTAAATCCTGCCTCAACCAAGTAAAAAATAGGAAATGCTAACAATAGTGGTTTGCTGATACTTGTTAATCTGATGTATTTTGTGCGAATGTCTTTGCAACTCCAAAATTTGGCATGTCTACTTATTTAATCCTCTTGCATATTTGTAAATGCAGACAGCTTAAGAAATAATTTAATTCTTATTTTGGAATAATTCTCAAATTTTTTAAAAAGATTTTTTAAATAATCCAAATTATTATTTTGCTTAGTAGGATGCACGCTTATCATATGGTCTCTCATCTTCGATGGTTTCGTATAATCGTTAGAGAATGTCTTCTCGCAGATTAAACATACTGGGAAGGAATTGTTCCCTGGAGACGCAATAAAACAAAATTCTAAATATTCTTGTGAATACTGCTGACGAACTGCAATTTTTCAATTATTTTTGTTAAATAACCTACATGTTGTGAACAAAAGTGGAATTTATTTCACAACCCCCAATAGAACCCCCTGAATTCAATCGATCCCCTTAAAAGTTCAATAGACCCCAAGGGGTCCACCTGGACCCCTTTGAGAACCCCTGCTGTAGATTTATATTTCTCTTATTTTTTTCGTGTAGATTCAATTAAAGATAAAATTTTATTGAAGTTTCAATCTCTTTTATTAACAAGTAATATAATATAACATAAAAGATTGCCCAACCCTGAGGGCATTTTTATACAAAAAGTTATTTTTCTTAAAGTTAATCTTTTTCAATTTAAAGCAAATGGTAATAATTTTAACAATCCCAAATAATGCAAAGCTAAAATGAATTCTTAGGTATTATTGATATCTTTGTTTTGAAAACCACTAACTTTTACCAAAAGAGAACAAAAATTAAATTCTTTTTGTTGGCAAAATTATTTTTTTATCCTTTTTCTTTTTTTCTTTTCAATTGATTTCGTTTCTTCTACATAATCTATCTTCTTAATTGTTTCACTCAATACTCTATATGTAGATGAAGTGTTGTCTTTGTTTGCTAAGCATGGTTTATATCTCTTTTTCTTGTTTTTGGGTACAATTATACAGAATGTGTCATTAAAGCTGTTCGCACGTGCTTGTTCTAAAATATTTTCCAAATCTTTGATGTGTAACTCAACTTCAATACTGCTACAATTTTCATCGGTTATGTTGAAAATTTGATTTTCAATTGAGGTCTTGCTTGGTTCTGATTCGCTTATCATTTGCAACGAATTTGACTCACTTTTATCAACAAAATTTGATTTTTTCCAAATTATGTCTGTGGATTTCAGTTTCTTTATAAATCCGTTTTTTGAATATGGGTAGTCCTCAATTTGTGTTTGATTCAGTATAATAGTGTTGGACGATTCAACGATAGATTTATTTGATTTTTTACTCCAGGTTCTTATAGCTGGATTAAAATAAGGTATTTCAAATTTCTTTTCATCGACTTTGTTCATTGTTTTCTTACATAATATTTCTTTATTTTTAACTTTTTTTAGGTTATCTTCTAGTTTTTCAATAATGTTATCAGTAAGATCAACTTCACAATAAAAAGACTGAACTTTTGATATAGAATTCATTTCGCTCTGGGACGTTGATACAGATGGAGTAGTATCACATTCCAGCCCTTCCTTGAGAGCCAAATTTTGTAATTCATTGAATATCAAAATTTCAATCTTTCGTTTCAATTCACCTCCAAGCTTTAATGAGTTTCCGTCGAAATACAACTTCTCATTGTTTGTTTTCCAATTACTTGCTTTTTTGTTTAAAAGATAATCATTGTTTTGTTTCACATCGTATTTTTGTTTCTTTTTCTTATTTTTTTCCAAAGTGATTACCCATGATTTATCACTACTGGTTGTACTTTGTACGTGAACTGTAGATTTATCGTAATCAATTTGATTTTTGTGTGTAATTTTAGTTGCAGTGTTCTTATCATCTGGTAATATTTTCTGTGGATTTTGAACAGTTTTGTTTCTTGTATCAAAATATACACCAGAATCGAGTAATTTATCTTTGTTTTTTAACATTCCAGTCTCCGCTCTTGGGCTGTTAACTTTTATTTTGAATTTCTCGCTAACTTTTCTTGTTCGTTGTCTGTTTTTATTATTCTGAGGTTGACAAAGTTCTTGTTTATGAAGCTTTGCTTTTTTCCTAGTAATATTATTAACAGCTGTTACTTTCTTATTGTTGCATAAATTGTCTGTATTGGAATGTGTTTTACTAAAAACTCCAATAAACATGTTACTCACTAATTGACCTAAAGCTGAAATCGGCCCTCTATTTTCCTGTATTGTTCTATTATTTTTTATATTATCACTATACATTATATAACTGACTTCTTTCTTCTCCATTTCTTTACCATTGTTTGCTTTGGAGGTGGAAAAAACGCCTGTATTTGAACGTTGGCATTTCAAAAACTGAGATTGTAACTTCTTTCTAGATTTTAGTCTTGGTACAACTTTGTCTTTTTGACAGTACGTCATTGCATTACTTCCTAATGTATTAAAATCTGTAGTGTTAAGATAATTTGTCTTTTCACCACAATCCGTTGGCTTAGGACTTTTTTGCATATTACATCTCGATGACTGATTGCAAATTACTCTCTCAAACCACAGCTTTCGCTTTGTAGATGGTGTTCTGATTTCAGAATCGCAAGTGATTTGTCTATGCGCAACATTTCGTGACAGACCGTCTACCTTCATAACTTATATCACAGGAGTTAAGTTTATAAATATGAATTTTGTTCTTATAAAAAACATACAAATGACAAAACTATAAAAAATAATTTCTTATTTCTAAACAATATTTTGAATAGTTTATAAACTTACTTTCTATTATTAATTTAATTATTGTTAATTTAGTTTTCACAGCTTTCAAAAATCTTGATAAGAGCATATATTATTACCATGGAAACTGAGTGTTTGCATTGTGTATAATATTATGTCGATAGTAATGTGTATACTTTATTTATATCGCTTCGTTGTTTGTGAAATATTACCAAATTTCAAGTGATCCAATTATATGTCACCTGAAAATTGGTAACAGTCACTTGAATCAATTCAATTTTAGACAATTAAATCAATATATACTGTTTGATGGAGTTTAGGTGACGGAACATCGGTGATCTGGTGATTCTTCCCCATGATAATGGTTCACAAACAAAAATCCTTGTAGAAAAAATTTGCTACATTGTAGAAAAAATTTGTCATAGAAATGCTATCATTCTTCTGCCTCAGGGGACCACTTTAAGTTCTCTTAATGGCTGTTCTTTTTTATCTTAATTCCTTGTGGTAGTTCTTCATGCGGTCAGATCTATTTTTCCTCTTGGCTTTTCCTGGTCGTCATCATCTTTTTTCTTTTGATATCTGTTCTTCTGAATCTCGTTTTATGCTCTTTCATTAGCCTGAAATTTCCGGATTCATCCAACTCTCTTCTTTCAATACCCAGTTTCTTCATGTACTCTATAGCCAGTTTTAGCCATGTGGGTTGGGTTTTCCTCTTCCAGTAAAATTTTGTTAGTTTTTTTTGGAAGTCTTGTTTCTTTCATTCTCAGGATATGCCCTAAGAAAGATATCCTCCTCTTTCTGATTACATCCATTAATGCTTCTGGTATCCTTCTTCATTGGAGATGTTCTGTTACCTTCCCTCTTGAATGTCCCATTTTCCTATACAGTTTCTAATAATTTTCCTTTCAGTTATCTCTAATTTTCCTCCTCCATATTTAACTGTCGGATCCCATAATGTTTCCCCACCGTATAATATTTCCGATAATACTACTGTTTTGTAATGTCTAATTTTGGTGTTTATAGATAGGCCATACTTTTCTTGTTAGAGATATTTTTTGTCATAATTAGGGACCTGATTAATTTATTTTGTCTCTCAATCCAGTTTCTTTTTTCCTTAAGGTTATGCGTAATTATTTCTCCCAAATATTTGAATGCTTTGACTAATTCAATCTGGTGTCCGTTTATTTGTACTCCATTTCTGCCAAGATGGTCTAATTATTATTTTCATCTTCTCATTTGAAGTCCCAACTTTTCCTGCCAATTCCTCCAAGCTATCCAATTGTGTTTTGGTCTCCTCTATACTATTCGAGAGGAAGGCTAGATCATCCGCAAATCCTAAACAGTTCACTGTTATTCCCCTTCCTGATCCTATCTTTATTCCGTACTCATTGCCTCATCACATATTCCAATGCACAATTAAAGAGCAATGGGGACAAACCCAGTGCTTGTCTCAGCCCAGTTTTTATTTCAAAAGGTTCCGATTTTTTTGTAATAGATTTTAACTTTGGAGTTTGTGTCTGTCAAGTTTAATTCAATCATATTTATTAACTTGGGGTGTAGACCCTTTCTGAGTGTCTTGAGACAGGATTCTCTATGTATACAATCGTATGCCCTCTTAAAATTAATGAAAGTTACTACCAATTGTATATTTCTAGATTTAAAATATTCTATTATTAATTTTAGGGATAGGATCTGATCAGGGCAACTTCTCCATGGTCTGAAACCCCCTTGATTTTCACCCAATTCTTCTTCTAGTTGGTCTTTTATTCTGTTGTATATTATCCTAGAAAGGATTTCGTACGTGCAATCAAGTAGAGAAATTCCCCTGTAGTTGTCATGGTTCGTTTTTTCTCCTTTGTTTTTAAACAGTGGGCGTATAATTGCCGTTTTCCATTCTAAATGCTATCATTATGATTATTTTAAAAAAAAAACTCAAGGATGTAATTTTGCAACTGTTAGAATTACAGCGTGTTAAATAACAGACTGTAGATAAAGTATAATTTAAGTCGCCAATTCATTGCTGCAAAATTTTATGACATAATTTACAGGCTGTTTCTATTCTTCCAAAATATTTGTTTTGGAGACAAAACAGAAAACTGGCCTAATTTCTCAAAATCTGTTCTTCAGATTTGTACATACAAACACAAACACACACACATACATACACACACATGCGGCCACACACACACATGCATGCGCACACACACATACACATGCACGCACGTGCGCGCACACACAAACACAACACACACAAACATATACACACAAACATACATACACACACGTGCGCACAAACACACACATGCACACATGCACGCATGCACACATGTACACACACACACACACACACATACACACACACACATGCATGCATACACACACATGCATGCATGCGCGCATACACACACACACACACACACACACACACATGCATGCACACACGCACACATACACACACACATACTTAAATACACACACACACTCACACACACACACACACACACACACACACACACACACACACACACACACACACACACACACACACACACACACACACACATACATACACAAAAGTGTATATTTAAAATAAAGGGAAATTTGTACATTTTAAAAATAACAATAAAACTAACAGTGAGTAGTGCTTAAATATTGATTTCTTTTATGATTAGAAATTTCTCGACGATCATACTTTTTTATACTACGTATAGAGAAAAAGTAAAATGAATCGAACTTCAGATTGCCTTGATTTAAAAAAAAAATAGTTGTAACAATATTTTTATAAAGCGAGATATTGTAACTGGCCCAATGAATCATTCATTCAGTTGTGGATAATGTGATTGATATCTGAAAGCTGCAAATTATACAGGACCACAGATTTCCAGTCAAATAAGCAGTGTTTTGGCCGGTTGAATTATTTGATTCGTTCTGTCGTTCTGTTTGATTTATTTATGTCCTGCACTTTAATACGAGCCGTCGTATGTTGTGATAATTGAAGTCATTGTAGAATGTTTTGAATTTAATCGTACCATTTAAAATAAAACATTTTGGTAAACAATATTAAACTCTGAATGGATAAGATAATTAGACTTAGAAATTTTGTTAGTTTTCAAGAACCTCAGAATCATTGAGCATGTGACCTTTAGTTTCCTTATCCATCCTGCTTAACTTAAACACTGTTCCTTAAGAGTAAATTCCTATCTTGTTCGGATGCATTCTTAAACTACAGTGCCCTGTAATGAGCCTCATGGTTCTTATGAGTTGCCTTCTACAGCCTCCTTAAAGTTCCCATAGTGTGTTGTGATTAACTGCTTGTAGCCCCTGTTTCTTTTATCTCCTTGATTTTTCACTCCCCAGGATTACTTTTACATTTGTTTGTGGGTTTTGAAATTGGTTTGCAGTGTTAAAGACCTATAAGTAACTAAGGAAATAATAAGCCCACCCATACAGAGCTCCTCTTGCTTAGGCTGGATGTTGCTAGATATCATAGTCTGCATACTTAAAGCTGAACTTTCCTCTAGTCGTGCTGCTTTTGACCTACATTACTCCACCTTGGCTTTAGTAATATATCATAGCTCTAGCTGTATTGGTGCAGCTTCTTTAGAAAGGGCAGCCTCATCAATACATTGCCAATTCTGCACAGCGTGGAGGCGTGTAAATCTGCACACTGATTTCCCCAACCCACCAACCCTCTAAAGTAGCGGTTCTAAAACTATGGGTCGCAGGAGAGCGGACGGCTTAAAGCTTTTTAGGTATTCTCTCATCGTGAAAAAAAATAGAAAATTGAACATATTTGAAATACAATTGAACATAATAGAAATATGTTCTATAATTCCACAAAACCTGCTTTACTGCCAATTATAAAGTTACACACAAAACAGATTTTTTCAAAATAAAGTGAACAGGGCGTTAATTATGAGTTGCACCTAGTTACGGACGAATGCGTCTGAAAAATGAAATGAAAAACTTTGTATTTCATGTATAACAATTACACTTCATCAGAATGAAAGGTAAAAGGGTGTACAAATTAGTTAGAAAAATTTAACTCACTTTTGTACCAGTTTCTCTTTTCTTCTGATGAAGTGTAATTATTAGACACAAACAAAATATTAAAAGAGTTTTTTATTTTATTTAATTTTTGAGGTCCTGTTATTTCTAGTACATTATATATATACGAGCCACCTCGGTGGTCTAGTTTATAGCGTACTGGGCTTTCACCCCGAGGACTCGGGTTCGATTTCCGGCCAGGGCTTGGCATTTTCATTCGCTATAAATCATCCCATCGTCTGCATTAGCCCAAGTGTACACAATAGTCGGACGTTAAACACCAATATATATATATATATATATATATATATATATGTTATGTAAACCCCGCAGGGGGTGCAGACTAGATGCACCTATTGAGAGGATTTAGACGTTCCTCGCGGTACCTCAGTCTAACACACACTTACACTTACAACACTACACTTACGACTTTAACACTTTACACACACACTTACATTTAGGGAGGCGATAATAGCCTCAATGTGCTTTTTTCTTTAAAATAATAATAATAATAATAATTATATATATATATATATATATATATATATACATATGTATGTTGTATGTAACCAGTGTACAGACTATTCCCCGCAGGGGGGTGCAGACTAGCTGCACCTATTGAGAGGATTTAGACGTCCCTCGCGGTACCCGAGTCTTGACACACACACTTACAACACTACACTTACGACTTTAACACTTTACACTCACACTTACATTTAGGGAGGCGATAATAGCCTCAATGTGCTTTTCGCCTTAAAAAAAAAATATGTATACAGACTTTTCACAGAGCATTAAGGTTGTGTAAGCTGTTCATTAATTAGAGTGTTTACTGTAAGTGGACAAAGCCGATATTCTCAAAGCTACACAAATAAAGATAAGTAACCAAAATTAACACAATGAACTTGGCTTTAATTTATATTTAATGAATGGGAGGTTCAATAAAATTTTGTTTTCAAAAGAGTTAGTATATATTTTGAATCTATTTGTTTTAAAGTCCTTGAGTCAAAATAATTGTGGCACACAACTGTTTTCCTGTTCTGATCGAAGTGTTTTTGTTACAAACAAGTAACATTGTTTTACAAAGTCATTTCAAAATCTGACTTGTCCAATCTTGAAGCAGATAGGCTTAAATCGGTATATTAAACTTACAAAATTATATTAAAATACAAAAATGAACATGAAATATTTTTTTAAATGGTGGTTATGATTAAAAAATAGAGAAAAATCACCTTCCATCATGTCAATGGCAAAGTTGTGTGCTGCAACTATTTTATAATTTGAATTTGAACACAAAGAAGCATTTTAGTACTCAGGAACGATTTCCTTGTACAATATATCACCTCTAATCAGTTTTGGCAACACAAATTGAAACTGAAATGGAATGCTGAAAATGCAAAACTGTATTGGAATTCTAATTGAAAACTTCCCCATGTGTGAATGATTTAATCAGTAACTATCAACTTCGCAAATTGATTACGATATCAACTTTGTCTCGCTACATTGGACAGATAAAACAATCATAACTGATCTATATAGATTTTTAATGGAATCGAATCCATCATCGATTGTTAACGCTGATAAATCAATTAGTTGTTTTTAAATTAAAATAATTTTGAAACATGTATCACAGTTGATATTCTTTTTATATTCTTCTTCTTTTCTGCTAGGATTATTGTCACTTTGTTGAGTATAATGATCAGCCTTCCCTAGCTTCGTCAATTCTACTTTTGTTGACGCGTTTCGGAGAACCTCCATCTTCAAAAACTATATCTATACTGGTCACTAATATTATGGCCTGTCCTATTTATAATTTTCTATCTCCACTTCGTACCCCTCCTCTATTCAACATGTGTACATTAAACCTGACGTGCTCGCTTCTGATTGGCTCTTCAAAATCATACGTTTTCGTTCGCTTCTGATTGGCTCCTTTCAAACTTTCTCTTCAACGGTCGTCCCTCCTGTTAATTTTTGAAATTTTTTTAGATTTTTAAACGTAATATCTGCTTGCGACGATATCTGCTCATTTATTATGTTTTCTCCCTTTAATTTAGATTTAAAAATTTCCAAATTCTCTAAAATGTTCATACGTCTTCCTTTTTCTGCCATATGTAGTACCTTCATGGAGTTTTCTATTCCTCGAGGTATGTGTCCTTCTTTTTAAATATGACGCATAATTTGAATCATTTTTGCTGTATTTGAGTGATCTTACATGTTCTTTAAACCTACTTCTAAATTTTCGTCCCGTTTGTCCTATGTAGATATGACACAACTTCTTCAATGTTTTCGCTATAAGTTTGAATGTGTGGAATATGTAAGTCATGTGGATGATTCACTAGTAATAGTTAAAGATCCAAATGGCGATAAAGGACAGCTCATATTGGAAGACATTAATCGTATACACAAAAATTTAAAATTTACAATAGAAGAAGAGAAGAAAGGTAGTTTAAATTTTTTAGATTTAAGAGTACAAAGGAAAGCACAAACAATTGAATTTGGAATATATAGAAAAGATACATACACAGATAATATAATTAACGCAAAGTCAAACCACCCGTTAGAACATAAACTAGCGGCGTTTAGACACATGTTCAATAAATCATTAAAATTGTACCACTAAAAAGGAAAGACTATAAAGAAGAATTGAATATAAATTTCCAAGTAGCAGTGAACAACCGATTATGATTTAAAAATTATAAGAAATCTATTACGAAGAATTAAACGAAAGAGAGAGGAAGAAAAAGAGAGGATAAAAAACGAAAATGGGCTAAATTAACATATACGGGGAAAGAGGCATATAAATTTAAGAATTTTTTAGAAAATATGATATAGATATAGCAATGGCTACAAATAATACGATGAGGAACAAACTGACAAAGAATATAGAAGAAAAGGACAAATATAGTAAGAATGGGGTATACAGAATACAGTGTGGATGCGAGGCCGTCTATATAGGACAAACGGGACGAAAATTTAGAACTAGGTTTAAAGAATATGTAAGATCATTCAAATATGGCAAAAATGATTCAAATTATGCATCACATTTAATAAAAGAGGGACACATACCTCGAGAAATAGAAAACTCCATGAAAGTATTACATATGGCAGAAAAAGGAAGACATATGAATATTTTAGGAAGACTTGGAAATTTTAAAATCTAAATTAAAGGGAGAAAACATAATAAATGAACAGATATCGTCGCAAGCAGATATTACGTTTAAAAATCTAAACAATTTTCAAAAATTAACAGGAGGGACGACCGTTGAAAAGAAAGTTTGAAAGGAGCCAATCAGAAGCGAGCACGTCAGGTTTAATGTACACGTGTTGAATAGAGGAGGGGTACTAAGTGGAGATAGAAAATTATAAATAGGACGGGCCATAATATTAGTGACCAGTAAAGACATAGTTTTTGAAGATGGAGGTTCTCCGAAACGCATCAACAAAAGTAGAATTGACGAAGCTAGGGAAGGCAGATCATTATACTCAACATAGTGACAATAATCCTAGCAGAAAAGAAGAAAAATATAAAAAGAATTTCGACTACCTTCATACACAAGTAATGTTTTTCATTAAACATTATCTGCGTTGTTTTACCCGTAGAATATAACCAATAACCGTCTTCAGCACCTACAAATAACGCAAACTTGAATTGGTACAATGGCTGATAAACATTAAGTTTCGATAACAGTTTATCCAACCTTTAAAACATAACGTTTAACTTTGTAATGTTCTCGTAGGCGTACTGTGGCTTGAGGCAAGATTTGATTTTGTAACTTGAAACTTAAGTTTGTTAATGTCACAAAGTTACACGGTTAGAACTGTTACAAATTAGAAAGTGATTGGACAATAAAAGTGACTGTTAGGTGAAATATTTATTTATGCAAAATTTTATTTGATTTAAGATATCAGTAGAAACGAAAGTGCTCCGAGATGGGAGTATTTTTAAACGATTCGATTATTTACACTTTACAGTTTGCAGGTGACCAAGCTATAATTGCAGGAGACAAAGAAGATCTATAATACATGACGCGTAAGTTAAAAGAAATATATGAAGAGTGGAGATTATGTATGAACACAGGAAAAACAAAATATTTATGTATAGGTGACAAAACAAGTAGTCTAGACATTGACTACGGAGAACTTACAACCATGTATAGATATTTGGCGTAAAGTTCGACAAAAGCGGTACGGATGAAAACGAAATAAGATCGAGAATAACAGAAACAAGGCAAATAATAGGGTGCTTGAACGGCGTATTATGGGGTAAGAATATAACAAGATCACAAAAGCTCAATATATATATAATGCGATTATTAAGAGTTTTTTTTTAATATATGGAGCTGCGACGTGGAGAATTATAGAAAAAACCAAGAAAAGGATAGAGGCTGTAGAAATGGATGCGTTGAGAAGATCTGCTAGGATATCGAGAGTCCAAAGAATAAGAAATGAGGTAATTCGTCAACAGATAGGAATAGAGGACACGATTGTAAAGGATATTGAGAGGAGTCAGTTAAGTTGGTATCAAGCGCGATTGCCGAAACAAGCAATTGAGTGGGTGTCGACCTTAAAAAAGAGGAAGACCAAGAAAGAGCTGGATGGAAGGAATCCGTAAAGCTATGAGTGATCGAAGTTTACAAATCGGACAATGGGAAGATCGGAAAGTGGAATCTAGGCATCGGACAACGTCGCTGCACGTTTTAACCGATATTATTATTATTGTTATTAAGTTATCAGTCAACAATTTGACCTTGATCAGTCTAACCGACTGCTTAAAAATCTAGCGAAAATAGTCTTTGTAGCGACCTGAATTTAGGAAAAATATAATTTGACTACAAAAGTATTATGAATATTTAAGGGAGGGTAGGTAAAATGTCTAAAGCATTTTTTTTATCTAATGTAAAATTTCATTTGAAAATCTACTGACAGAGATTTGGAAGTACACGTAGGCCTATATAGTATAAGCAAATAAAGGGTTCATATAGAACCGTCAGATCTACACAAAATTGTACGTTTTCATGCCCCACCTCTTTTTACTTAGCCCAGCCGCCGCGGTGGCCTAGTTGATAGCTTTTACCAACTAGGCTTTTTACTACCAACTAGCTTTTACGGGTACTAGGCTTTTACCCCGAGGACCCGGGTTCGATTCCCGGCGAGGGCTTGGCATTTTCATACGCTATAAATCATTCCATCGTCTGCATTAGCCCAAGTGTGCACAATAGTTAGACATTAAAAAAAAAAAATTAGTTAGCCAGTGTAGAATTTCATTTGAAAATCAACTGATCCTGATTTGGAAATACACGTATATAGTTTAAGCAAATAAAGGGTTTATATAGAGCCGCCAGGTCTTTACCAAAATGTAAGTTCCCTCTCTGTAATTTTGACATGTTAATTGAGAAATATGTTTAAAAAATATTAACCTAGTTTGTTTCTAAAGTTTTCCAGAATTTTTCGATGTTTTTGTATTTATGGATCTCAAAAACCCTTTATAAAAATAGGGTTCTTATGAAACAAAGGTTTTTTTATTACGTCATCGGACCCTTTGCAGTGAGAGTAAAAGTGAGTAGAATACAATTCAAAGGTCATTTTTATGTTTGGGCATCAAATTCCTTTCAGTGATACTTAAATGGTGTACTACAAGCCGTACAGTGAGTTCTGAGTGTCTAGTCCGCGTCGCAACAGTGCAGACGACAGGGGATCCATTCTTCAGCTAGCTTTATAGTTTTTTTAAAACAAAACACTAAAGTTACATGTCAACGGTCGATACTAATTTACTAGTAGTTCAAAGAACAGAAGACCTCGTAGTATATCTTAATTAAAATACAGAGCGCTCTACGATAGCGATCGTAACATTTTCACCAATTTAATCGGTAACTGTATATTTACGAAAAATGTTACTGGACAACTTTTTGGAAATTTTATGCTTTTTATCCTAGGAGCGGTCAAAATTACGATAGGTTTTGCCGTTCAGCCAGTATTACAAGAAAATATAACCACCAAGTACACACAACTTTGAATCAGAGCCCGCCATCTTTAAACGTAAGTGAATGGGAAACCATTTCACACATGCGTCTTTCAGGTTCTATACAGGGTATCTTCGTATCAAATTTCAAAACAATCAGCCTATGCGTTTGATTAAAATTGCGTGCACTAGTTGTAACACAGTTCACCTGCTTACAGAGTCGAAGATGCTTTTAAATCTCTTTAAGCGCACCTTCGTCCCAGATACACCCTTTGGAGTGGGTTCTATTACATAGAGCTGCAGTTTTCGGTTCAACTTTTCTTTATTTATTAAATTTAATAGGAACATATTTACATACATTTCTTTATTATTTCTTCTATTGTCTGTAACTGTTATTGGTTGTCTTCTTTCCCAGTCCTTAGAGTCCTGTCGCCTTTGGTTCCTGTTGCTGCTAATTCAGTTGACTTTTCAATATAGTTTCCTGGAGGTTTCCCGTATCACACTGTCGGGTAGGCTAAACATACGGTTCTAGCCTCGGGTCGTTCGCTGAACACTTTTGCCACTGAACCCGGAGACGGCTGACTGTCTGGCAATCTGCGCTGGACTTATCAAACGGAAGAGCAGCTGACACCACACGTCGTTGCTTAACTCTTGTTACGGAACTGGCATAGACCTAACAGAGTCTATGTCGACGGGATTCCAGTCGGCTCAACTTTCTGTTCTTCGGAAGTCGACAGCCTGATGTGTCGTTACAGTATAGAGACAGGAGAGGAACTAAATAAGTTATCGGCTCAACATGCCGGTATAACTCCGAGGAAGAGTGACTATCGGCTCAGCACGCCGGTATAGTCCACGGATGTACAGTCGGCTCAACACGCCGGTACCGCACTAGGATAGGTAGGTAGGGTTCGGGACGGAGTTGGTTATCGGCTCAACACGCCGGTATAACTCCGAGGAAGGAATGACTATCGGCTCAGCACGCCGGTATAGTCCACGGATGTACAGTCGGCTCAACACGCCGGTACCGCACTAGGATAGGTAGGTAGGGTTCGGGACGGACTTGGTTATCGGCTCAACACGCCGGTATAACTCCGAGGAAGAGTGACTATCGGCTCAACACGCTGGTACCGCACCAGGATATGAAGATAGGGAGGATTTGGACTGGAGGAGCCCAACTGCCTTCTGGAGCGCTGTGCAGCTGCTTATGTACTCTGGTTGTGATGTTGGGGTATTGCTGCTGATAATGGGGTAAGATGTTATATTGTTTATTTAGTGCATATCTGTACATTAGAGATTATCAAGTTTTGTTTACTTAGCTTATCTCAACTTAAATAAACTAGGGTTTAAATCACTTCATTACATAGTCATCGTTAAAACAGGGACTGCCATCTTGAAACGGAAGTGAATGGGAGGTAATCTTACACATACGTCGCTTGGACTTTAGACAAGGTATTTTTGGAAACATTTCAAAACATTCAGTTTGTGCGTTTGGCAAAACTGTTCATTCGTCTTTGTTTCAGAGACCGTTGTTTTGAAATAGATGCGAATGAGAAAACGTCTTACATTTATGTCGTTTGAGCTTTGTACAGTTTACCTTCGTACCAGATTTCAAAACAATCGGTCGATGCATTTGGCCAAAACTGGGTGCCAAAACAAACCAAACATCGAGTTGAAAAAGAGACCTAACTCCACTCAGTCAATTAAAGTTTAAAAAAACATTCTTATTGAAATGAGAGTATTTTGAACATTAAACGCAAGTCGCTGTTTTGGAACTTTCTTGTCAGATTCAGTTCTGAAGAAAATAACATCCATTGTAATGAAGGATTCGATTCCTGACGACTTTCATCCCTTAATCCTTCAAAAGGGGTTCCGCCCCTAGAGCTGGGATTTATAAAGCTGCTGTTATTTACAACGCAATACACATCACTGAGTCTCTGATGAACTGAATCATTTTATCTTGGCCGAGTGAAGTCATTTTAAGGTTATAAAAGAATTTTCTGTTATCAGGTTGGTAGTAAATTAGAAAAAACATCCGTCCGTAGGCATATTTATAAAGTGTATGCAGTAGGGCTGTTTGATTTAGTTTTGCTCAGGCGCAGTTTGGCGCCCTAAAAACAGTACGAATACGCATCCAACTGCGGTTCGAAAACTACTGAAAATAAGTCGTGTATTTATAGCTGAAAGTTTATCGCGTCCGACGAAATTATTTATTAAACAACATGTAAATGAAACACTTTAGCTTACAATTAAAAATTTTGTTCATTAATCCTGTTAATGAACTATCGAAAAATATCTCAAATTCGTTTAGTCAGTTTTTGCTCAATTTGTTTTGCCACACAAAATTCAAATAAGTGCAACGAATTTCAAATGAAAAAGTAAATTGAAAAACCAAAACTGAAAAATGTTACGAATCTTTTTAATATGACCAGAAGAAAGAACAAATTCTGTTGAACAGATTTTGAGAAATTACACCAAATTTTCGGTTTTTCTTTGTCAACTCCTTACTTTGACTTTTTGAAAACGTAGTAGTTTTTAATAAATTCTTATTTTTTTAGTCTCAAACGATCTCAATCTCGTTTCTACTCCTTCTGAAAAAGTGGTGTGGAGGTCAGGATCGGTGCTCATTTCAAGGTTTCAGGTCTGGGTCTTACCATGATTCATTTTCGATGATTACTGAACGTTAACAACTCTGTATAGTTTTTGGACCATTTATTTTCGATCAATAAAGTTTTATTTCAGTATAGGCGCTATGGTTTTATGAATTTCCATATAAGCCTAGAGGGTCAGTAATAAAAATTTAAGAAAAATCTGATGGATTGATTTTTAGGAAATTCTGTCAATCAACCGATAGTTCCCAAAACTGTATGTTTTGACGTAGGTAACTATACACAACCTACGTTGTGCTTTGATGTTCAAGGTTATATTGGATCCCCTATAAGTAGTACAAATTACATTTGGGGAAATTTGTACAATAACGGCACCATTACAGTAACTAAATAAAAATTGTGAGCGGATTTAGCAGCCCCAAATCAGTATTTCCTCTGAGCTTAACTGGATGGCTGTTACTTACGCATTAGGCGCTTCAGTAATCACAGACAAAAGTGTTCTGAAGCCGACAATTAATTGCTTTGAAACATGCAGAATGACGTTTTTTGTTTAAATTCGGTTATACAATTCTTGTTAATTTTAATACAGATGCAAGTAAAAGTATTTTTCGCTCTGAAATCACATTTGCGTTTTTTAACGCCGGTTATAGCGAGTGAAAACCAATCTATTTCGAAAAATACATTGTAAGAATATGTTCAAGTTTTCTTGCGGGCAAGTTTTAATTGGTTTACAAAAAGTGGCCAAGTTTGCTTGAAAACACGCTATCTACATTATTTTATGATTTTTTTTATTTTAAAGCGAAGAGCACATAGAGGCTATTATCGCCTCCCTAAATGTAAGTGTGAGTGTAAAGTGTTAAAGTCGTAAGTGTAAGTGTGTGTTAAGACTCGAGTACCGCGAGGGATACCCCTACAAGGGATTTTCCGAATAACCTACTACTTACTGTAAAACACGCAAATGTGTCCATTACTGGGTTTCCAGCTATGCATTAAAATATAGAAATGTCGCGTAACTGGATTTCCTCTGTGTTAAAATCCGCCAATGTGACCATAACTGAGTGTTCAACAATTTCGGAACGCGCCAATTTAACCATAACTGGATTTTCACCGCGTTAAAAGCCGCTAATGTGAAAATAACTGAGTTTTCAACAATTTCGGAACGCGCCAATTTAACCATAACTGGATTTCCACCGCGTTAAAATCCGCTAATGTGACCATAACTGAGTGTTCAACAATTTCGGAACGCGCCAATTTAACCATAACTGGATTTCCACCGCGTTAAAAGCCGCTAATGTGACCATAACTGAGTGTTCAACAATTTCGGAACGCGCCAATTTAACCATAACTGGATTTCCACCGCGTTAAAAGCCGCTAATGTGACCATAACTGAGTGTTCAACAATTTCGGAACGCGCCAATTTAACCATAACTGGATTTCCACCGCGTTAAAAGCCGCTAATGTGACCATAACTGAGTGTTCAACAATTTCGGAACGCGCCAATTTAACCATAACTGGATTTCCAACGCGTTAAAAGCCGCTAATGTGACCATAACTGAGTGTTCAACAATTTCGGAACGCGCCAATTTAACCATAACTGGATTTCCACCGCGTTAAAATCCGCTAATGTGACCATAACTGAGTGTTCAACAATTTCGTAACGCGCCAATTTAACCATAACTGGATTTCCACCGAGTTAAAAGCCGCTAATGTGACCATAACTGAGTGTTCAACAATTTCGGAACGCGCCAATTTAACCATAACTGGATTTCCACCGCGTTAAAAGCCGCTAATGTGACCATAACTGAGTGTTCAACAATTTCGGAACGCGCCAATTTAACCATAACTGGATTTCCACCGCGTTAAAAGCCGCTAATGTGACCATAACTGAGTGTTCAACAATTTCGGAACGCGCCAATTTAACCATAACTGGATTTCCACCGCGTTAAAAACCGCTAATGGAACCATAACTGAGTGTTCAACAATTTCGGAACGCGCCAATTTAACCATAACTGGATTTCCACCGCGTTAAAAACCGCTAATGGAACCATAACTGAGTGTTCAACAATTTCGGAACGCGCCAATTTAACCATAACTGGATTTCCACCGCGTTAAAATCCGCTAATGTGACCATAACTGAGTGTTCAACAATTTCGGAACACGCCAATTTAACCATAACTGGATTTCCACCGCGTTAAAAGCCGCTAATGTGACCATAACTGAGTGTTCAACAATTTCGGAACGCGCCAATTTAACCATAACTGGATTTCCACCGCGTTAAAAGCCGCTAATGTGACCATAACTTAGTTTTCAATAATGTCGGAACGCGTCAATGTAACCATAACTGGATTTCCATCGCGTTAAAAGCCACTAATGTGACCATTACTAAGTTTTCAACAATGTTGGAACGCGCCAATGTAACCATAACTGGATTTCCATAGCGTTAAAAGCCGCTAATGTGACCAGAACTGAGTTTTCAATAATGTTGGAACGCGCCAATGTAACCATAACTGGATTTCCATCGCGTTAAAAGCCGCCAATGTGACCATAACTGAGTTTTCAACAATATTGGAACGCGCCAATGTAACCATAACTGGGTTTCCACCGCGTTAAAAGCCGCTAATGTGACCATAACTGAGTTTTCAACAATATTGGAACGCGCCAATGTAACCATAACTGGGTTTCCACCGCGTTAAAAGCCGCCAATGTGACCATAACTGAGTTTTCAATAATGTTGGAACGCGCCAGTGTAACTATAACTTCGTTTCCAGCTGCGTTAGAACACACATACATCCATAATTGGTTTCCATCTAATTACACACACACACACACACACACACACACACACACACACACACACACACACACACACACACACACACACACACACACACACACACACACACACACACACACACACACACACACACACACACACACACACACACACACACACACACACACACACACACACACACACACACACACACACACACACACACACACACACACACACACACACACACACACACACACACACACACACACACACACACACACACACACACACACACACACACACACACACACACACACACACACACACACACACACACACACACACACACACACACACACACACACACACACACACACACACACACACACACACACACACACACACACACACACACACACACACACACACACACACACACACACACACACACACACACACACACACACACACACACACACACACACACACACACACACACACACACACACACACACACACACACACACACACACACACACACACACACACACACACACACACACACACACACACACACACACACACACACACACACACACACACACACACACACACACACACACACACACACACACACACACACACACACACACACACACACACACACACACACACACACACACACACACACACACACACACACACACACACACACACACACACACACACACACACACACACACACACACACACACACACACACCACACACACACACACACACACACACACACACACACACACACACACACACACACACACACACACACACACACACACACACACACACACACACACACACACACACACACACACACACACACACACACACACACACACACACACACACACACACACACACACACACACACACACACACACACACACACACACACACACACACACACACACACACACACACACACACACACACACACACACACACACACACACACACACACACACACACACACACACACACACACACACACACACACACACACACACACACACACACACACACACACACACACACACACACACACACACACACACACACACACACACACACACACACACACACACACACACACACACACACACACACACACACACACACACACACACACACACACACACACACACACACACACACACACACACACACACACACACACACACACACACACACACACACACACACACACACACACACACACACACACACACACACACACACACACACACACACACACACACACACACACACACACACACACACACACACACACACACACACACACACACACACACACACACACACACACACACACACACACACACACACACACACACACACACACACACACACACACACACACACACACACACACACACACACACACACACACACACACACACACACACACACACACACACACACACACACACACACACACACACACACACACACACACACACACACACTGTATTGGTGGACTTCTTTTCCTAGTAATCGTGGGACCCTTTAATGGAAAATAAATAAAGATAATTGTATAAAAAATAAAACGACTACTAAACAGAAAATATAAAAAAATATACACACAAATTATATATATTTCTGTAATTAAAAGAAATGAAATTCTGTGAAATATATATATATATATATATATATATATATATATATATATATATATATATATATATATATATATATATATGTGTGTGTGTGTGTGTGTGTGTGTGTGTGTGTGTGTGTGTGTGTGTGTGTGTGTGTGTGTGTGTGTGTGTGTGCGCGCGCGCGCGTGTGTGTATTATTACTCTCAATTTTGCAAATTTGTTCAGATTTTATTCCAACTTGACACAAACATCGATTTTTAAATACATTAGACAAGTTCTTTAATCACCAAAATCCCTTCAAATTACATCCATATCATATAAAAAATATTAATTTTCATTCATACAATGTCTTACAAATCTTGTTTTACCAGCGTTACTAGCGCTGGAATTTACATAAATTAAAGTTTTCATTTTTTAAATTTATTTAAATTATTAAAATGTACGTTTATGTAAAAGTGAACTGAATACTTTGTCGTCATTAAGCAAAAAAATAATGAATTATATGCTGAAATTTTGTTATATTTAAATGATAATACGTTTAATATGTTCCTAATTATGCCTATTTTTTAAAATCAAACAATACGCAAAATGACAACTCATTTTTTTCTATATCTTAAAAGTATCATTTCTTTTTTATGTGTCACTTTTTTAATCCTGTCGTAATTAGCGTTAAAATCTGCATAAATTATTATTTTAAGTTTTCATAATCTATTACAATATATAATTAGTTATTCGGCGATTAATGTTCATTTTATTATTTACGATTAAATATGAAAGATAAAAATGAAAAAAATGTAATTTTATTGCTGGGTCTTTTGGTGAAAGCAAATATTGTCAATAATGTGTAATGTAAAAAGTGATTTTTGGAAATTTGCATTATCAAGTTAGCGAGCCAGCTGTGTGCACGATTAATTTTTATAGTACACCATTACTGTGTATGAAACATTTAAATTTGTTAAATAATTTTTCTCAAAGTAAGTTTCCTTTTTTACAGCTCTACTCTCGGAAACATTAAGGACGTATGAAAGGGCCGCCTGCGACAATCAAGTGCCCTCCAGGGACGTGCAAGTGGCAAGGTACGGTAGCTCGGCATACACCTTATATGCTCCAATGAATACAGAATCTATGAATACAGAAATAAACAATGTAGTAATTGATCCAAAGTATGCTATTCTATACAGTTTTCTAAACTTCTTTAATTTTAAACGTTTACAATGCATGTACATTAATTAAAGTTCTACCAAATACGAGTATTATTGTTAAATTTATCAAATAGTACTCAGTCAAATATATAGTTCAACTTCAGAAAATCACGATGCCGTCGTTGTGGAACTGGTGGTCTAGGAAAGTAAGAAGCCGATGTTTTGTATTAAATAGACAGGCTCACTGCCGTAATGAAAACGAAAGTTTAGGAAAGTTGAGCTGGGACGTAAACACGAACAATTTTCGCTCAACCCCTCAGTTGTTAGTAGAAAGAGAGAGATAGAGAATGCCATTAGCCCTATATTTCTCTCTCTCTCTCTCTGAGCTACAAGTTCAGAAAAAAACATGCAGCTCTGTCTATCAGCGGGGAATCCAAGTCGCATTCTCGGCCGAAAAAATGTGCTGACTTTTACAGGCAAGAAGTGTCCTTCCTATAGATTCTGTATTCATTGATAAAACAGATCACATGGATTCATAAAACAGACTCTGCGCATGTCTGTAACGTGTAACCTCTATCAAGGTGTTACGCTGTGTTGTAGTCTCGAACCGAGGCCTGTGTGAAAATCTCAAAGTGCCAAAAACCAAGAACAATTGTCCCCTACTGTAGGCCTAAGTTATTAACATGCAAATATGGTTTCTCGGTTTCCAGATGAGGCTCAAATATGGCTGTAAGCGGGTTCAAACTGGGTGTCAAACAATGAAAAAAAGTACAAGTGTTAAACTGGAGTAGTTACCAACAGAAGCGAAGCCTTTGTTAATATCTTTGCTGAATATATAATTAGTTTGGAGATATGTTTACAAATATCTTGTCTTGTTTAAATAAATAATTACGTCAACCTAGCTTAGATATTACTTCCTGTAGTTATAGTAAAATATCAGTTGCTTTATATTAATTCGTAACGATCAGCTGATTTCATTGAACAGCTGATAGACTATAATACGTTTAAGGTTACGTTGTTGAAAACTAGCAATATTAACAATTATTTTAACGTTTATACTAATTTCGAATGCATTATAAACGGTTACAACGTGCACGTGTTCTTCAACTAAGGAAAAATACCGAAACCAAATCAAACTAACATTGTCATATAATACGCGTGCACTGTTTTCAAAGAGGAAGAAGAAAAAGAAAGAGACAGAAATATAGACGAAATTCATTTGCTCGTTGGTTCCATATTTCCGTTACATTCTTCCGTTCGACAGTTTTTTTTCTATTCACCCTTTCGCCAAAGCTAACTTTAAAAGTTTCGCTTTAACAAACAAATATATTGGATAGGGTTAAAACTGCTTTAAAAAACATATTTGTTGTGTTAAAACACGCAAATAGGGCCACACGTGTTTGCCCGGCCGAAAAAATCAGACATCCTTATGAAACTGATATAAAATACTAAATCGATACCAATTATTAATGTGTGTGTCGCTGCGTGGATTTACCGGATTGGTTCTTTATTTTCTGCTGGACAGCTGACTGATGCCAGGTGTTATGTGGCTGTACAAGGTTTGACGTTAAATCATCATCTATAATTTGTTAATTTTTGACACAATAAAGAGAAGCGATAAAGAGAGTTATCAAAGTAACCACGTGTTTAAAAATAATTTCTGTTCTCAGTTAAAGGGATGCGTCAGAATTTCTAATATATATATATATATATATATATACACACACACACACACACACACACACACACACACACACACACACACACACATACATACTGGGCACGGTTACTTCCGAGCTTATTTGTTCCGTTTCGGGCTGGAAACGGACTCGGTTTGTCCCTTCTGTCTTCCAGCAGTGGAGGAAGATGCGGAGCATGTGTTTTTCCGGTGTCGGAAATTCGACAAGGAAAGGGTGAGGCTGCAAACATAACTGCGAGTCAGCATTGCACCGGAAAGTCTGGTTGCGACTATGATGGCTTCAGAGGCCAACTGGAGGGCCATTGCGGGATTCGCTGCAGTGGTCATCCAGTGGATTCAGCCGGTCCACCTTCCCATGAAGTAATGTCTGGCGGCGGTTCCGTGGGGAGGTTTACAGAAGAGGAATGCTTTTGGTGGTTTTTTTAGTGGGTAACATTATATCTTAACTTGAGTTTGATAATTTGAGTCCCACACTCTAGGGTAGTGCGTACCCTACCCCAGGTAGTCTATAAAAGATTTTTTCCACATTTTGGCATCGCAAAAAACACACACATACACACACAGACACTCACACACACACACACATACACACATACGACAGACAGACAGACAGACAGACACACACACACACACTCACTCACACACACACACACACACACACACACACACACACACACACACACACACACACACACACACACACACACACATTCTCATCGGCGAATACTGCATATTAATACTGCATATTAATTCACAGTAATTAATTTATGCAGAATTTTTTATGGTAATGTTAGATCAAAATATTTAAAAAATAACATAATAACTGATAATAACATTAATTGTAGAAGCATTATTTGGGCGTGAAATTTTCACAGAACGGAAATGAAAACACAGAAATTGAAACGCTGTCTTCAATTTACAATAACACTAAATTCGTCGAGCCAAGGTACCATATTTGTTAGGTTGAGAGTATTCTTGGAAAACACTGCTCCGTTATCCAAACCTAACTGAGATACTTGACATCTTATCTTGTTCGCAAGTATTATCTAATCATTATACTGATAAGAACACCTCAATCCTTTTTAACATGTAAGTAGCATTTGACTGAGTTCAGATCCACTACAAACTGATGGACTTTGAAGTGAACTGGCACTAGCCAGGCAAAGAGAGAAGAACTATTAAACTATGGTTGTCTCTGGCGGAGGCAGCTGAGGTGAGCAGCTGATGGGCTTAGCGATCCCACCGTACCTCTAGCTCAAATTATTCTCACTCATATACTCAGAACACACACACACACACACACACGCACGCACACACAAACAACACAAACACACACGCACAAACACACACACACACACAAATACACAAACATATACATACACATTCATACATACACACACACACACACACACACACACACACACACACACACACACACACACACATGCACAATCAAACACACATTCACACAGACACACACAGACACACACAGACACATACATACACATACATACATACACACCACACACATACACACACATACATACACACAAACATACATACATACACACACAAACACATAAACACACACATACACACACACATACACATAAAACATACACACACAAACAGACACATACATAAACACACACCTATATATATATATATATATATATATATATATATATATATATATATATATACTATACACACACACACACATTCATACATACACAAACACACACACACATACATACACACACATATACATACACATTCATACACACACACACACACACAAATACACACACAAACACACATACACACGCATACGCGCGCGTACACACACATACACATCCATCGCAGCATTGAACCTAGTGGTTGCTAACACCGGTTCTGTACCTACATTTGAAAGAGCGGGCTTCACTTCATGGATCGATGTGACGTTTGCCAGCGAGGACCTGATTGCTGGCATACACAAGTGGACAGTAAGCAGAAATTTCACCGATAGCGTCCACAATGCTATTTTTTACGAAATTGTTGGCACAGGGAACTCTTGGACCTCCCAACCAAAACATCGATATAAATGGAATCCTAGGTCTCTCGACCCGGAAGCGCTTGCCATAATGCTTGAGAGTGGTCTACTTTTGGAGGGAACTCCGGGACAAATGGCTAACTCTTTGATGGAAAGAGTGGAAGGTGTGTGCGATGCTTCAATGACGAGAACCTCCAGAAGACAACATCATAAACCTTTTTTATGGTGGACCGAGGGTATTTTAAGCCTTCGATCTCAGTGCCATCAAGCCAGAAGGAAATTCCAGAGAGCACGTCGGAGGAATCGCGATCCTGAGGTGACAGAACAAAATTACCGTGCGGCTAAATTAGCGCTCCGTTAGGCTATAAAACGGAGCAAGTGTCGATGTTGGGCAGGCTTGCGTGAAGAGGTAAACAGAAACCCATGGGGAAGGCCATATAAGGTAGTAATGGGACGGTTGGCGGAATTGCAACAACAGCAACCGACGTGCCCTTTTTTCCTACTCAGAGTGGTGTCGACACTCTTTCCACACTTGGACGAGCCCATAAGACCAGAGATTGTAGTGCCGGCGGGGGAAGTGATTCCACGCATCACGATACATGAGCTGCATCAGGCGTGCAGGAGGATCGGGGATGCCAAAGCACCTGGCCCGGATGGCATACCAAATGCAGTTCTTAAAGTTGCTCTTGAAACCATTCCTGATGCTTTTTATTAAAGTACTGGATGGCTGCTTACGGGAAGGAACTTTTCCCACCGGATGGAAGGAGCAGAGGTTGGTTCTGATACCAAAGGTAAAAATCCTCCTGAAGCACCATCATCATATCGACCGATATGTCTACTTGATACAGCGGGGAAGATTCTGGAGAGGATTGTCTATGGACGACTTGAACCATTCGCTGAAGGCGCATTTGGGCTTTCGGAAGATCAATACGGATTTCGGAGGGACAGATCTACCATTGACGGTATTAACGGTGTTATTACTAAAGCGAGGGAAGCTACTGAAGGCAAAAAGTGGAGAAGAGGTGCTAAAAATATTGCGCCATTGTCACACTGGACGTTAAAAATGCATTCAACTCAGCGTGATGGAGTAATGTATTGCAGATCCTAAGTAGCATGGGAGTTCCAGTGTATCTCCAGAAGGTGGTAGGGAGTTACTTTGAAAATAGAACTCTCATCTATGACACTGAAGAAGGAGAAAAGAGGTACAGAGTAACAGCAGGGGCACCACAAGGCTCTGTGCTTGGACCCCTCCTTTGGAACATCATGTATGATGGGGGTCTTACGGGTCGGCGTACCATTAGGCGTAAAAGTCTTTGGATTCGCCGATGACCTTGCGGTGGTTATTGATTGGAAGTTTTTGGAAGAAGTTGAGGTTCGGGCCAATGAGGCAGTGAAGTCAATCCGGAGATGGTTGACATCTATGGGTCTGCAGCTCGTCGATCAGAAGACGGAGGTCGTGCTTGTGACCAGCAGAAAAAAGAGAGAAACAGTAACTCTTACAGTTGGAGATATGCAGATAAGTTCCGTCCCAGCCCTTTAATACCTTGGCGTGTGGGTTGACGCGAGACTCTGCTTCAGGGAACATCTCAAGGCAGTTAGTGAAAAAGCGGCGAACGTGGCAGGAGCCCTTTCCAGGCTCACGCCGAATCTGGGAGGTCTAAGACAGGCACGCTGCCGACTCCTGGCTGGGGTAGTAAGCTCGATGCTCCTATAAGGAGCGCCAATTTGGAGCCAGGTTATGATGGTCGCGAGCTATGCGTGCAAGGTTAATGCGGTGCACCGCCATGCGTTGCTGCGTGTCGTGAGTGGTTACCAAACAGTTTCCTACGACGCTGCATGCGTAGTGGCGGGCGAACCTCCAATGGAGCTGATGACTGATGAAAGAGCGAGGCTGTACTGGCGTAAGCGAAATGCTGAGATCAGATACTTGGGTTGCTCACTAGACTGATGGTACAGAGGCCCGACTCGTTCAACCAGCAGAAGTTGTTGTCATATCAGCGGGCAAAAGCATATCTTTGTACTAACTGAAGTCACTAAAGGAGGTACCAGTGACGTTTCCCAAGAAGTGCATAACCAACAGTGGAGTTGAGATTAAGCTGATGAACTTGGCAGGGTTGTCAAACAAGGTCTGTACAACTCCTTGAACAAACAGATCTAAGACGCGTACCGAGCGACACCATAACAACGTAACAATCCCAAACTGCCATATGCCTACTTGGAAAAATGAAATGTGCTCAAAATGCCTGATGTATTTTAAAATGTGGTGGGCTATTTCCACAACCTCTATCAGCCGAGCTGTTAAACCAAGTGACAGTTTCGGTTGCTGATTTTTTCGTGCAAAATGTCAGTTGTCTGGTTAAAAATCTTAATATAAGATGGTGGTGGCTATTTTGAGCTTTGGCCCAACATTCTGACTGTCATTTCGCCTAAAAAATACTGCTTTCTACCAATTATATATATATATATATATATATATATATATATATATATATATATATATATATATATATACACATTTTTTTAACGTCCGTTTTTTTTACGTCCGACTGTTGTGCACACTTGGGCTAATGCAGACGATGGGGTGATTTATAGCGTATGAAAATGCCAAGCCCTGGCCGGGAATCGAACCCGGGTCCTCGGGGTGAAAGCCCAGTACGCTATCAACTAGGCCACCGAGGCGGCCCAATAAGAATAACTTGCCTCTCTCAATAAGAATAAGGTTATCTCTCAAACATACAAACCAACTATAGTTTACATTGAAACAAAAGTTTTAAGTCAACTTTCAAATTAATCAACTGTAATTTTTATTGCCTGAACAATACCGTAGCGAGTCACGGATACACGTAACAAAATACTTTAAAATTTCCTGAAAAAGTGTTCAATGGCTTGTGCACATTTAATAAAGCTTTTTAAAAATACCCTATATTTGATATTTGTAAGGGCATTATTTGTTGAAATTCTTTCAGGGCTTAAGTTTCTAAGACCTAATAAGGCAAGGTTACTTATTTCGCCCTTCAACCCTTTCTTTATCCTGAACAATAAGATCTAGAGTCGTTTCGTTTTATTCAAAGTCGAGGCCAAATTAATCCCTTCTTTTGTACACAGCTTTCTGCCAAGTTCAACCTTTATTGAAGTGTCCATATTTTATACAAGACTCTATAAAGTCTAAAGCTTGCTTTGTGCTCCATAGACTTATTGGTACTCGGTGCTGCTTTCTAGTTGTCGTATTAGGAACTACGTAATACAACATGCTTTGCGGAATTAAGGTTGTTGGTAGAAAATTTTTCAGCAAGTCTTGCTGATTATGAATATTTTTTTGTGTTTAACGTCCGACTATTGTGTACACTTGGGCTAATGCAGACGATGGGATGATTTATAGCTTATGAAAATGCCAAGCACTGACCGGGAATCGAACCCGGGTCCTCGAGGTGAAAGCCCAGTACGCTATCAACTAGGCCACCGAGGCTAATTGAATAATAATTGAGGGGGGATTATGAATAATAAAATATATGGTAAAATCATAAGGTGGAAGAACATTTTTGAAAGTAAAATGTGATTGTAAAACCATCTTGTATGTGCGCGCGGGCTTATGTGTAAAATGACTGGAGTTTGTTTGGAGTTTAATGTTTTTTATTACTTTATCACTCTACAAAAAACAATAAGAACAACAAAAAACTCATCAAGAAAGTTTGGTGAGCGGGAACATTTATCTTCAGATTTTGATTGATCTTTGCGTTTTCAGGTCCCCTGATTGGATGTCTGTTCGTTTGTGCATGTTGACATCGTTGGAGGCTAAACAAATCCACCGATTTCAATAAAATTTGGCACGTATTTTCGTTTGCCCGTATCTAAACACAATTTTTTAATTTTTCAAATTAGTTTGTTTTGAAGTATTTTTTGGATCAAAAAGCTATAAAAATTTCTCTAAATCGACTCACTTAACTATATTCTAATTAAATTTTCATCTTCCAACATTCACAACTGAAGCCGTTTTTAGCAATTTTGAAATAAAAGTACGGTTCGTCGGTCAATCGAAATAAATGGTACAAAACTTAAAAAAAACTTTCCCTCAACCAATTTCTAAAAAAAAAAAAAAAAAAAAAAAAAAAAAAAAAAAAATGGTTAAGAAGATGTAGATAAAAATGGAGAAATTGGAAAACAGTAACTTCAATAAATTAGATAAATAACTTTAATAAATAAAGATTAGTCTTTTGAATCTTCAAATTCCAAAATTAAGATATTTAATTTGAAGGAGGTAAATGCTAATTTTCTTTATTTTAGTTTTATTTCAATAGTTTAAAATCCTAATATATGCACTAAAATACTAATGAAGAGGTTGAAATCAGAAATAAATAAAGAAATATTTTCGAAAATTCGCTTCTATCACGTCTGCGTGACAGCTGCGTGACGCGGTTGTTTATTTATTACGGTTGGAAAATCAGATTTTCTAAGACAAAAAGTGGACTGTAAATACTTAGCGCAAAAATTTAGACATGTCTTCACATTCAATTATTTGTGGGCTACTCAGTTGGTACAGCGTCCACAGAAACGTACATTATTTGTCAGTGTTGTAATCCTTTCTTCGAAAGCTTTCGCCGCCTCGGTGGCCTAGTTGATAGCGTACTGGGCTTTCACCCCGAGGACCCGGTTCGATTACCGGTCAGGGCTTGGCATTTTCATACGCTATAAATCATCCCATCGTCTGCATTAGCCCAAGTGTGCACAATAGTCGGACGTTAAACACAAACAAAAATTTTCTAAAATTTCGATCATATAGGCTGTATGAAAAAATATAACTAAAGTTGGTGCAAGTAATAAGTTCGAAATAAAAGAGTGACGATACGAGAATAAGTAGAAACAACTGAAGGCGGTCAGGGTTTGAATCAATGCATATCTAGGGTTACTATTGCATCTTTGTAGACGTATTGTGCCTCCTTTCTATATTTCTGAGATGCTCAGTTATGGCGCCTTCTCCAGTCGGAGTGATTCCAAGTCTAGAGGATTTGGAGAGAATCCAAGGTGGTTAACTCCCCCACTACTCCATTACTTCTAACTCTGAGATGTTGCAGATACTTGTTTTGATAACTCCCCCCCGCAGGGGGAGGGGCGCGACTAGCTGTACCTATGAGAAGATTTAAACGTCCCTCGCGGTACCCGAGTCTAACACGCACCTACACTTACAACTTTAACACTTTACACTCACACTTACATTTAGAGAGGCGATAATAGCCTAAATGTGCTTTTCGCCTTAAAATAACAAAAAAATTGATAATTCCCTTTCAATTTTCATTTCTCCTGACTCTTTTACGGCGCTTTTGCTTCATTTAACCAGCTTTTCGTTGTGCGGTGAGCTAACGCTCATTCTATTTTACGTTTTTACTCATGGGAACTCCCACAAGTAGCTAGGGAAACAAAGTCCGAAGATTCAGAGCTTTGCATGCATGGGTAAGGATAAGGCAAACTGGATGGTATCACAGGGCTCTGTTTTTTATACCATTAAAACACGTCATTCACTCCGTGAGCAAGGCTCGCTTTACACTTTAGGGTTGACTGATATATATGATATATATATATATATATATATATATATATATATATATATATATATATATATATATATATATATATATATATATATATATATATATATATATATATCATCATTCCCTAAAAGATTAAAAATGTAAAAAGAGGTATAATTGGAGAAAAGAGTGTTTTCGTTAGAGAAAAATATTTTTATCGGCTTATATATATATATATATATATATATATATATATATATATATATAAGCTGATAAAAATATTATACATATAAAATAATATAATATACACTATAAAATATATATATATATATATATATATATATATATATATATATATATATATACTAACATTACCCGTCGTAGTTCGCCACGAAACTTAAACTGTTTCAGTAATGTAATAATTTAGAAACATAAAAATTACATTAATAAAAGCGTGATCATCTAAACTCGTGATTATTTTACAGTGAATATGAAAAAATATTATAACCCGAATATATTTTTTCATTCAAACGTGTTTCATTCGAATTTGAGAAAATCTGATAAAAAATATTTTTCTCCAATACAAAAATTTATACCTCTTTTGTATTTTTGTCCTTTTAGGGGATGAATTCGGGGGGGATGCTGAATTACACGTATCATACTTTGTGTTTTAGAATATTTTGTTTACTTTTAAGAAAAGCCGATAAAAAATATTTTTCTCCAATGAAAACACTCTTTTTCTCCAATTATACCTATTTTTTACATTTTTAATCTTTTAGGAAATGAATTCAGAAAAATGTTGAAATATTTATTTATTTATATAAATTTCATTATTTATGTTTCATAGCATATTCGTAGAATATACGATCAAAAACAAATATTTTTTCAATATAAAATTGTATATCCCTTTTTTACATTGTCTACACCATTTCAATCTCTTTAGGAGATAAGTTTTGGGAAATGGTGAAAAACGTATTTCATTACTTATATTTAAAGAGTGACTATGTTACGTTTTAAGAACATCAGATAAAAAATATTTTTCCAATATAAATTGTTGTACCTGATTTTTACCTTTTTAGGGGTTGAATACTGAACATCGTTTTTCATTTCACCCCTACATGTGGTGGTAACCCTGAAAATTTTAAGTCTTTAGTTATTATAGTCTCGGCTATACGTTGATTATTAAAGTTGGACTGAGTAAGTAGTTTAATGGTGTTAAAATCAAATTTTTGCAAAATCCTTTCTTAGTGTACCTCGACATTTTGTAAGAAGGTACCCTGAAAATTTCAAGTCTCTACTTATAGACTAATAGTCTCGGCTGTACATTGATTATTAAACTTGGACTGAGTAAGTAGTTTAATGGCGTAAAAATCAAATTTTTGTAACATCCTTTCTTAGTGCACCTCGACATTTTGTAAGAAGGTATCCTGAAAATTTCAAGTCTCTACTTACAGACTAATAGTCTCGGCTGTACATTGATTATTAAAATTGGACTGGGTAAGTAGTTTAATGGCGTTAAAATCAATTTTTTGCAAAATCCTTTCTTTGCGCACCTTGACATTATAATAAGAAGGTATCTTGAAAATTTCAAGTCGCTAGCTAAAATAGTTTTGGATCTGCGTTGATTATGAATCAGTCAGTCAGTCAGGACTTCTTCCTTTATATATATATATATATATATATATATATATATATATATATAATATATATATATATATATATATATAAGTTATGGTATGATTTCGGGGACGTCGCTTTTTTAAAAAAAACAACTTTTTATTTATTACGATAAGGCTTTAATATTCACTTAAAACTTATTATAATTGTTTAAGTTCGTCTCATATGCATTGAGATGCGAACTGAGTGAAACCTCGATTCACACTGAGCTCCTGCTCTTTCTTCTCTAGGTACATGAAAATGCTTACTGTGCTAAAAGCTAAACTGTCAGCATTAAATATAGCTAAGTCTAACACTAAATCTAGCGAAGTTTACAATAATTGTCTATATAACTCCTCCATCCCTAAACAAAACTTCCGGGGGTGGTTGAGTGCTGGGTTGTCGTTGGTCCTTTCCCGAAAATCTTTTAAACACAATATAAATAATCACCAGGAGAAGACTTCCGAATATGATGATGGTCCAAATGCTGATTTTTGTTGTAATAACTGAATGTTGATGAATTTTTGATATAGCGTCTAAATTAAATGATACAATTGTTTATCTTGATAAAGAATTGAATCATTGTTGGGACTGATTAAGTAGATCCCTCGAAGTGTAGTTGCTGTAGTTTCCTTTTGAGGTAAAATTGCCAAATATTGGTTCATTTCAGGAATCCATATTAAATTTTCAGGAATCTCCAATGCAGAATATTTGTAGCTGTCCGTCTTGCCGGATTGTATTATAGATGTTTCACAATCAAGATTATGATTAGTTATTTTTGTTCCAATGAGCATAGAGATTTTGAATGAATTTTGTTCTTACAATTACTGTTTAAACCTAAGAGTTTAACCTTACCTAACTTAGATTTAGACATTAACATATATTTTACTCTAGGAATTACAGTTATATCCTGATTCATATTTGGTTGGTACAAATAACAACTTATAAATATTATAGTCTATTTCATTTACAATAAGCAATTTCAGCAAATATACTATTTCTTTAGCTCTAATTTTACTACTTACGTCTATTACACTTTCAAATGCCCACATATTTTCTATTTATGGCTCTAATGATAATGTATTATTATAGAACTGATGAATTTTTTATATTTTACTGAACAATTATTTTGTGGAAATTATACTTGGTTGAAGTATACCTAGTTTTCTTAATATTAACTTTATTTTCTACATAAATTATTTCTATCTTATCTTTAATTACTCCCTGAAGGAAGAGGAGGGACCTGGAACAGGATTTATAGAAGGATCATTAGATTTTGGAATTTTACTGATTTTCCTTGGTCTTTTAATTTTTGATAGATGGATTTTTTGTTTGGTGTTAGGGTGTCTCCCTTTAATTTTTGCCGTTTTTAATTCTGCGTTTACTGAAGTAACTTCTTCTTTATTATATTTGTTTTTAGTTTTACTTTGTTTCTGTACAGTTTTGACATAAACATCAGATGGAATTTCGGGTACTAATTCTCTATTGACATTCCTTTTAGTTAAAATATTTTCCTTTGTATTTTGGTTTGTTTCTCTAATAATCTCATACAATCTTTGTGTCCTTTCTTTGTGGGTGGCAACGTAATCATTCATAACTTGTCTCTCAACGTCAATATCTAAAAGTGAATTGGAATTTATGTGTCCATTTAAAATTTCAAACGGAGTTAATTTCGTTACAGAATGTATACTGTTGTTGTAGGCGATTATTGCATATTTTACTTTATTTTTTATTGTTTCATTTTTAAATTCAGATTGGTTGTTTAATAATGTCCTACCGACTGCGCCAGTTATGGTATGATTTCGAGGACGTCGCTTTTTTAAAAAAACAACTTTTTATTTATTACAATAAGGCTTTAATATTCACTTAAAACTTATTATAATTGTTTAAGTTCGTCTCATATGCATTGAGATGCGAACTGAGTGAAACCTCGATTCACACTGAGCTCCTGCTCTTTCTTCTCTAGGTACATGAAAATGCTTACTGTGCTAAAAGCTAAACTGTCAGCATTAAATATAGCTAAGTCTAACACTAAATCTAGCAAAGTTTACAATAATTGTCTATATAACTTATATATATATATATATATATATATATATATATATATATATATACGTAATGTTTCCTTAAAGCGTGATCTATTGGTCAGAATGAGCCTGTGTCCTTACCAAAATAGCTTTATTTTCTAACAGAAATTCGCTAAAATGAAAGATTCCAATTTGGCTAGGAGATTTGTTCTGGTTTAGTATCTCCTGAATCTCCAGCCAAAAATAAATAGAAACATCACACAAATAATAAAGACTAAAGGACACTTGAAACGACCATTATACTCGACCTAAATGTTCCTTTCATCTGTCTGAGATAAGAACACAGTGCACTTACTTGGCCACATCACACACATAATAAAGACTAAAGGACACTTGAAACGACCATTATACTCGACCTAAATGTTCCTTTCATCTGTCTGAGATAAGAACACAGTGCACTTACTTGGCCACATCACACACATAATAAAGACTAAAGGACACTTGAAACGACCATTATACTCGACCTAAATGTTCCTTTCATCTGTCTGAGATAAGAACACAGTGCACTTACTTGGCCACATCACACACATAATAAAGACTAAAGGACACTTGAAACGACCATTATACTCGACCTAAATGTTCCTTTCATCTGTCTGAGATAAGAACACAGTGCACTTACTTGGCCACATCACACACATAATAAAGACTAAAGGACACTTGAAACGACCATTATACTCGACCTAAATGTTCCTTTCATCTGTCTGAGATAAGAACACAGTGCACTTACTTGGCCACATCACACACATAATAAAGACTAAAGGACACTTGAAACGACCATTATACTCGACCTAAATGTTCCTTTCATCTGTCTGCGATAAGAACACAGTGCACTTACTTGGCCACACCACACACATAATAAAGACTAAAGGACACTTGAAACGACCATTATACTCGACCTAAATGTTCCTTTCATCTGTCTGAGATAAGAACACAGTGCACTTACTTGGCCACATCACACACATAATAAAGACTAAAGGACACTTGAAACGACCATTATACTCGACCTAAATGTTCCTTTCATCTGTCTGAGATAAGAACACAGTGCACTTACTTGGCCATTGTCAAAACGTAACATATTTAGCAAATAACGTACGGTATTTTATCCGCTAAAACACTATGTTCTTAAATAAAATAAACGGCTGTCTCGCTGACGTGATGGAAGCGTATTTCAAAAGTGCAACAAATATAACACCACATAGATGAAAACTGTAACAAGGGAAAATTTATATTTTTTTTAGAGTAAAAGTTTAAAAATGAACCTTGACCACCGTGATATTCGTAAGGTTTTCTTATCTTTGAAAGTTTAGAAAATTTTTAATGGAAAATGAAATCGCCATCAAGCCAGGACTACCAGTGCCGGTCTAAAATACTGTTTGAGGGATCTTTATATATATATATATATATATATATGTATATAGTATACACAAGTAGTCAAATCAACGACGTGGATCACACAAGTCAGAATAGACCTACAAGACGCAGAAATAGACTCAACAGACATTGAAGACAGGAACGCATACAGGAGAAAGATGCTCGGGTGGAAAATCCCAGAGAATGAAATCCCAAAGAGAGCAGGGGTAAAATGGACGGAGGAGCGGAAGAGGATCCATGGGGACAGGATGAGGGAGGTGTGGAGGATTAGAAGGAACAAGTTATTGAGTCGGAGTGCTTTGCGTGATCGAACAGGGTCTATACGCAAATAATAATAATAATAATAATAGTAATAATAAGAATTATATATATATATATATATATATATATATATATATATATATATATAAAATGTATTGGTATTTTACTGTTTGCAATTTTGGTCCGATTTGATTCAAACTAGGCACAAAAATATCCGTCATTCTAAGACCCGTGACCTTCAGATGATTGCTGGTCCTGAGCTTTCGATAATTTTTGAGGAAGCGTTAACATTTTATGTAAATGTCAGTACGTACAAATTTGCAATTTTAGTCCGATTCGGTTCAAACTTGGCAACAAATCGATTGTTTAAATAGCTTGGACAAGTTCGTTAACTAGCGAAATTCGTTCAACACTTAAAATTGTGGCCATTTTAAAACTTTAAAAATTCATAATTTTCAACTTAAATATTTTTGCGAGCCTAATTTTACCATCATAATCAGCGTTAAAAAGATGCATAGATTGGCATTTTGAATTATCAAAATCGGTTAAAATTAAGATAATTTGATAGCGGTCAGGGTTTTATTTTTGTACTTTTAATACAATATTGCGGAGAACATTTGTAAAATGCTAATCGGTGCAGATTTTAATACTGTTTATGGTAAAGAAATCAGAAAAAAGTTTCGCCTCCATCACGTCACAAGACAGCTACGTGCCACGATTAACTTAGACAAATACGTTACAAAAAAAAAAAAAAAAAAAAAAAAAAAAAATTTAACAATGTGGTTCAAATTAGGGAAATTAATATATTTTATCTTAAATGTTTTTTTTTAATATGATTTTACCATTGCAATGTTGTATAAATTGTTTTGATCACTTACTTCTTGGAAATTCGCTTCCATCACGGACAGTTGCTAGCCGCGATTATCTTTTAAATAATTAAATTGCATGTGAGAGAGTTTTTGTTTATAAATCATATTAAGAATCGGCATTATCGTTAACAGAACAAAACGTAAACAACGATAATTGTTGCCATTAAAGTTCAGAGGTATTTCAGCCCCCAAGCCGCGCTGACGGGGCAGTTCTGTTAATCCTTTTCTAAATAACACTCATCCTTAAGGTCGCCGTTTTTGCGGAGATTACCATAAGGAAATGAGCTACATGAAGCCATAGGATAAGCTTCTACTGGAATATGTACTTAATTTCTATTTGTCTCTCCCAGCAGGGGATGCAGATTAGCTGCACCTATTGAGATTTAGACTACCCTCGCGGTACTCGAGTCTAACACACACTTACAACACTACACTTACGACTTTAACACTTTACACTCACACTTACATTTAGGGAGGCGATAATAAACTCAATGTGCTTTTCGCCTTAAAATAACAAAAAAAATCTGTTTGACTCACGGTTAAATTTAGCATAAAACTGTTTGAAAAAAATCGTAAAAACTTATTATAGTAATTAATTAATTTCCAGATGATAGAAATGTAATAACTCTTTTCACTAGTGATGTTAATATATGAATCGAATTTTAATGTTAATAATCGGAACGGTTGGAATCGATTAGCTTTATTCAGAATCGAAATAATCTGCGCAGATCGTTTTGCGCATTCTGATATCAACAAATCCAGACGTGGAGTCTGATACGAATATTATTTTAACGATCTGCGCATGTGCACAATCGTACTACTCAAGTACAAACCTAATAAGATACTCTATTGTTTATTATTGTCTGTGTCTGAACTAAAGTGTTTTGCACGTTTAACCTTTCAAGTTGGAAAATATAAACTGTTAATTGTTACGGATTTTAAAAATTAAAATTATAGAGTTATCAGTTATCAGTTATGGAACGAATTTCCAAAAGTGTTTTTTTATCTTAACCTTTTTTTTGAAATTCTGGTTTCTCCATCGTAATCAGCATTAAATTGAATTGAAAATAAAAAAGTAAAACCTGACCGCAGTCAAAATACGTTTCTTAATTTCAATGAATTTTGAAAATTCAAAATAATTTATGCAGTTTTTAACGTTGATTACTATGGTGAAATAAGATTTACAAAAGTATTTAAGTCAAACAATTTACAATATTTAAAATATTATAAACGCAGCCATTTTAAAAATATTGAACGAATTTTGCTGGTTAACGAACTTGTCCAAGCTACTACCAACAATAGATTCTTTTGCCAATAGTTGGAATCAAATAGTTGAATCATTGCGAACGTGAGCGTACTAAAACACACACACACACACACACGCGCGCGACGACGAAAAGATGAAGCTGCAAACATACCTGCGAGGCAGCATTATACCGGAAAGTCTGGTTGCGACAATGATGGCTTCAGAGGCCAACTGGAGGACCATGGCGGGTTTCGCTGCAGTGGTCATGAAGAGGTTGAGGGCTGAAGATCGAGAAAGGAGAGCCAACGCTGTAGAAGAGTAGGCGGTCAGCCAGTCCACCTTTTTGGTGGTTTTTTTAGTGGGTAACAATATATCTTAACTTGAGTTTGAGCCTGAGTTTGAGCCTGAGTTTGAATTTAATTTGAGTCCCACACTCTGGGGTACCCTACCCCAGGTAGTCTACAAAAGATCTTTTCCACCTTTTTTGGCATCCCAAAAAACACACAGACAGACAGACAGACAGACACAGACACACACACACACACACACACACACACACACACACGCACACATAGACATACATACATACACACACACACAGACACACACACACACAAACACACACACACACATACACATACAATTTAGTTCTCCTTTTGTAAAGTATTCGATGCCAAAACATAAAAATGTCTTTTGAATTGTATTGCCCAAACTGCAAAATATCAAGTAGCTTAAAGAAACTTCTTGTTAGTGAATTTTTCTTGATGTTCACAAACATTATGTAAATCATGGAAAAAATTTGAAAATATGTTTTTTCGTTTTGATTGCAACTAAGTTTATAAATCGTTCTAGATGTTTTTGACGTAACATTTAAAAATTAAAAGGGGACATGAAAACTTCAACTTTTTAAGAGGTTTGGCTTTTTTATGTAAACTTTTAAGTAAGCTTATATTTGGAATCTACATAACTTGAGTCAAACGATACTTTTTTCCTTTAACCCCTGTATTTTTGTGTATTTAAATTTGAATCACCATTTCCACTACCGAATTGTATGGTGGTAGTTTAATTATCACGCATGTATAGGCCTACACGTGCGTGTTTATAACGGTTCTTGTTTTACCTTATAAACCAGATATGTGTAAAGGCGAAGTTCTGCCAAGGCGAAGTTGTCCAAACATCAAAACTGGGATTAGGGCGTGCAGACAGGCCATTGAAGCTGATCCTTCGTAAAGCAGTCTTTACGTCCCGCTGCGGCTCCTGAGCGCCTTTAAATTTGAAAATTATTCCTCTCATCGTGAGGAAGTTATATTTCAAAGTTAAAATTAAACTTTGCTGAAGCCAAAATGTCGTGAACGTCTTCTGTTTTGGAACTGAAGCAGCTTAGGCGTAGCAGTAATACGTTTTTGCAAGCACACCATCTGACAAAAGTTTCGCATGTTTTACTTTTATGTCAACAAATATAGTTATTGTCTTATATATATTTTTAGTAGGTAGTTTTTGGTTAACAAAAACATTTTGATTATTTTAAAAGTAGGAACAAACAATATTTCAAAATTAAATTCGTTTTGTGATTTAGGGATTATTTTTAGATCAGTATTCGTCAACAGTTTTAACAAAAGTTTATACCCGCCAACTTTTACGTAAATAATTAGTTGTGATGAAATTAATCAGTATTTGCAGTTGCGTACAAATTGCTTGTTAAATAAAACGTAAGTTTAAACTGAAAATTTCGACTACTTAGGGGTTGTTAAATAAAAATAAGCATTTGCTAGTGCTAACTAGCTTTGACTGATTAGTTATCCTAATCAGCGTTATGCTAGAAGCGCTGAACGACTTATAAGTCGTTTAAAATCCTACCTCTAAGTGATGAGCGACTTACAAGCCGCTTGAAAACACCGTTACCTTAACACACTGTTTTAACACATTTACCCTGTTGAAATCTTAAAAAAATAAAACCATTAGAAAGTAGAGATTCTAAGCTTTATTTAGCGTGTTTTCGATTTATGAAATTTGTATAAAAATAGTTACAATAAATTCATAAATAAACACACTAATTTCTAGTACTTGCCTTTGCTTCTAGACGTCCGCCATATTGCCTGTTTTCAAACTAATATTTGACCTAGTAAATAATTTTAAATAGAATTGTGGTTGGTATCGTTTGAAAGATTGATCCTTTCTCTTTAATTCATCTGTTGAATATTTTACCTACGGAATATAGTTCTGTATCTGTGATTTTTCAAACTCTGGTCTACAAACGAAGTAAGAATCGACGAAGTTACAGAGGTCCAAGAACTCCTCGATTTCTAGTATGTTTCTTGTCAGATCAACTATTTTCTTCACAAATGTAGTGTGAAAGCTTCAATACAAAGTGATATATTGGCCATAGACTAAACCGAAACGCTAAGCCTTTTTTTTTGTCCTGAAATGTTGGTCATTTTTCGTCCGAGTATGCATCAGTCCGCCACGAAAGTGTGTGTTATTTCTCGTCATAATTTTGATATTTGTGTTGTTTTTGTTGTTGCTTAGTATTTGGAACTGTGTAAATATTACTTAGTAGACAATAACAAATATAGATTGTGAAATTAAAAATTGTTTTTATTTAAATATATGTGATATAAGTGACATAACGGCTAAACTAAAGAATTTTAGGGTTATGTTTACTCCGTAAAATAAATTCTTTTTCAAAATTTCAATTTTTGTAGTTCTTTTAAAAGTGGAAATTGTTAGTTATGATATATGTTATTAATAAGTGGTTCTTTTTCTTCAAGAAAGTATAAAACAATATGTGAATTTGTTTCAGTTTACATAGTGTTTTACACAGCTAAATGTTACTTGGCGATTTTCAAAAATTGGTACTTAGAGTCTTTTTACGTTTCAAACATTAAAACTTATAAAACAAACATGTTTGTGTATACCGTTTTATTTACAAATAAATTAATTTGAAAACTTTTGAATATTTAAGAAAAAAATTACAAAACATTATTATTATTTTTAAATGGGGCTCTAAGTTGATTGTTTTATTTTAAATATATATATATATATATATATATATATATATATATATATATATATATTCCAACGGTAATAAGTACCTTTAATTTTTTTAGAATTTTCACTGGAAACATCACTGAATTCTAGAGTTCTTTCAGAAAAAAATGATATACAACTCTTTAAGCTTTAAACAGTAATTATATTTTTATTTTAATTTCAAACATTACCATGCACAGTACAAGGAAAACTGCTTACACTTCACTGTGTTCTGCATGACGCTATTAGGGTTTATAGCACTTGATTTTTAAATTTAAGCTTTGTCAATTTCAGCCAAAGCTGCATTTGTGTAAAAATTTAGGCAAATACTAGTAGGAATTTCCAGTATGTCTCTAAGCAGACTTAACAGTTCAATGTAGTTTTTGTTTTGTTTGCGTAAAATGGCAGCTTTCACTTATATTCATGAAGTGTGTTGCATTGTACTCAGTCTAAGTTAGCCTTGGTTATCTCACGGTCAAGATCAGCATGAGTAGGCTATATGATCCGAAAAGCTGAGTGTCTAACCTAAAATAAGCCTAGTTTCTAAAAATCGTTTTATCAGATTTTACTCAAATTTTGGAAAAAATAGTGAGTTTATGATTCCAGACTAAATTGAAAACACAGAACCGACGATGGTGAAAGTTTATTTACGGATTTTATTCGATTTAGTGTAAAATTTCTTTTGTTTAAAATTTGGTACACTGTTTTGAAATATGATTCTTCATACGAAACGGAAATTTTAACAAAATATGATAATCCGCAATTGAAAAATCATTTTCTGATTTTTTGAATCGATATGTTCAAAGTGGCGAAGTTTGTGTAATGTTTTTCACCATTTGTTTAGTCTCCAAAAATATGTACAGACATAGATGTAAGTACATTGAAGTAAGAACTAATTTTGCTTACGCCCGTACCAGAAAACGGGCTCATTAATTTTTACAATATTTCGTGTAAGAAAATATTAAAATAATCAAAGCTCCTTGAAACCATAAATAACCTAACCTAACCAAATGATCTTCACATGCACGGTGTTTAGATGTATATATTGTAGGTTATATGGAAAGGATATGCCTATATGATGTGTTTAAATAATTAGTTTAGTTCCGTGAAAGTGCTGCTCTCCGATACTCTAAGCACTTTATTAATTAACAAGTACAAAGCTAATCAAGAAGGCATCGTTGAGCTGACGTGTTTAACGATAAAATTTAGAAAAGCAATTAAGTTTAGCCCTTAGTGTCAACCGTTGCAGAAAGAAATTGAGCGTTACTTAAAGGTAACGTTTTTTAGTCTTCTTTGTCCTCTTGTATATTCTCCGTAGCATTCTTCAGTTTCCCCCCAGGGTTTTCGCATTTCTTATTATCAAGGTGGGGTAGTTGGCATATGGTTCTTTGTCTCATTCTCTGTCGGAACGGCTGGGTGTCTCAGCTCATATTTGCCGTGTAAAGTCGATCCAGGAACCATTTTAAAAAGCTCTCTCTTAATCAGTTTACAAGGTGTGATTAAAATATTTGCTAACAAAATATAAAATAAAAATATTATCAAAACGAATTTTAATTTTCCTGGCCATTTTTAAATAGAAATAATTTTGATTTCATATCACTGCAGATAAATACGATGACTGGCGTCCAATAAATGTCAGTTTACAAGTTTTAATGTTGCCATATATATGCAGAACCTTGTGTTGTTTATGTTTCGCAATGACTCTTAAAGCTACCCTACACGCGTAAATCCGTCAAAATGAGATATATTTTTTAAACGATTTAACACTATTTCTCTATAATGCATTGACAAAATAAACGAACAAAATAGCAAATTGGGTTTAACCCGGCTCAAAGCTCACAAAAACTAGGCTCAAAGCTCACAAAAACCCGGCTCAAAGCTTACAAAAACCCAGCTCAAAGCTTACAAAAACACGGCTCAAAGCTCACAAAAACTCGGCTCAAAGCTCGCAAAAACTCGGCTCAAAGCTCGAAAAAACCCGGCTCAAAGCTCACAAAAACCCGGATTAAAGCTGTCAAAAATCCGGTTCAAATCTCACAAAAACACGGCTCTAAGCTCACAGAAATTCGACTCAAAGCTCACAAAAACGACTCAAACCTCACAAAAACCCAGCTTAAAGCTAACAAAAACTCGGCTCAAAGCTCACAAAAACCCGGCTCAAAGCTAAGTCGCAAAAAAGGGAATCAAATTTTGATAAAGATTTCGAGTGTTGCTTGGTTTGGTTCCTTCTCTGTCGACAGTGTTGTCACATTTACATTATTCAACATCTTAGCGTACACAGTGTCAGCACCAGCTGATGTACATTAAGGGCGGAAGGAAGCAGACTGCGAGATGTTTGTGTAACCACAGATAAAACTGCGCATGGGTTCGCGGGTACGAGGAGAATATTTTGCGTTTCAACAAAATCACACGCATTTACTGATCGATTGGTGTGTGAAGAGTTTCTTGCGGGGATGAGGGGAAGTGTAAGGGAGGAATGGGTATCCTTACGCTAATATTAGTGAACAAGACTGAAATATTAATGAAATTAACTTTTCGAGAATGAATGTGTATTCAAACTAGCTTTCTAAAAACGTTTGCCTAATTAGTTGTGTCGGTGTTAGTTCTATTTTTGTCGTTTAATCAGTAATACAAATGTTTATAAATTATTGATGTATAAACTTTTACATAATGTCGCCATATTGTTCCTTCACTAGCGACTAAAATTAAAAATTTACTGTAGTTCAATGCCTGAAAATTTTGGACAACCCATATTTGTGCACGTATAAAATTTTTCAAAGTAAGTACTTAGAACTTCCCTGTAAACAGTTCCGATTTTCTCTCTTATTTATAAATTATTACAGTTTTGTTAATAGGCCTAAGTGACTGATCTATCAAATGGAAAATTATTATTATTATTGTTACTGAGCTAATATTATTATATTATTTTTTGTTATGAAGGAACAATTATTATTTAATATAATTAAAAAAAAAATCAATTACTTTCTTGTCGTAGGTATACTTCTACTAGTGTACCATAAAATTGAAAATTGACTTTCATTGCCACTTAAAGAAATAATGGTGAGTTAACTATTTCAGTTTTCAACGCTTTGTGGTTTCAGAGTTAATATGATTAATGCATTTTTTCCTTTGTACATTTTAATCTCTATTTCAGGCTCTTAACTTTGGAATTTTTTGAACATTTTTCTTTACAATGTGGGAAAATTTTACTCCAACATTCATTACATTCTTACGGTTCGAGAAATGAAGTCTTTACTTTCCGAAAATTAACCCCAGTGTTACGGGTTTTGGAAGTGGTCTCTTAGTAAGCACCTAGAAATGAACCAAACAAATATTTTCAGATTACAGCGTCTAACGTTTTAAAAGAAAACATGACTAATGGGGTTTTGCGTTTTACATATCCTTATTTCAACTTAGCCGCCTCGGTGGTTAGTTGATTGCGTACTAGGCTTTCACCCCGAGTACCCGGGTTCGATTCCCGGCCAGGTCTTGGCATTCTCATACGCTATAAATCACCCCAACGTCTGCATTAGCCCAAGCGTGCACAACAGTCGGACGTTAAACAACCCCCCCCCAAAAAAAAATCAACCTACTTGTATTTTGATATTTTTAAACAATTTCTTTTTAACAGGTAAAATCACTAAAGACCGAAAAATTTTAAAACCTTTGAGATTGAATTATTATTACTGAGCTAATATTATTATATTATTTCTTTGTTGTGAAGGAACAATTATTATTTAATATAATTAAAAAAAAAATCAATTACTTTCTTGTCTTAGGTATACTTCTACTAGTGTACCTTTAGGCTTAGAAAACCGAAATACAGATTTATAAGCTTGATTAGTTTTTTTGAAAAACAAAATAAGAGAAAACAACAGTTCACAACAGTGGTGTGGACATCAAGGCAGGATTAAGGACAGACAGCGTTACCGTGTTGGCAGCGCATTACGTGGAAAAATCAGATTTAATCCTTTATACTGACCTTTGTAAAGGACACACTCTGTGCTTTTATTATATTACAAAATTGTTCTCATATTTGTGTTTCAGCTACATATTGTTTGAAAGCTGTCAAATAGTTGGAGCTGATTTTGTTTTATATATGTTTATATTTTGATTTTAAACTAGCGTTATCAGTAGACATCGCTAAGTATTTTCCGTATTTCAGTAATTTATTACTTAGACAATCAATAATCGTATTTGTATCAAATGAAATCGAAACAAACCGAGTGTAATTATGTTTTTAAACACTCTTTTAGCCAATTTCCATTATGGTATTAGTTTGAGCAGTTCATTAACTAGCGAAATACGTTTAACAATTTCAAAATGGAGGCCATTTCAAATCTTTAACAATTCAAAACATAAATTTGGAATGTCATTAGCCTACTTCATAATAAATGATTGTGAAATTATTGTTTTAAAATAAAGGATTGGAATTAAATTACTTCGAAACATTTAAACGATTGAAAATTACTAAAATCAACGGTCCGAGGTATTACTGAAATCAATTTGTGTACCAAGTGATATTCAAATCGGAACAAAGTTACGAAATGATAGAGTGTTAAAACACACACACAGACACACTCTCTCTCTCTCTCTCTCTCTCTCTCACACACACACATACATAAACACACGCACCTTCTCTCTCTCTCTCTCTCTCTCTCTCTCTCTCACACACACACACACACACACACATACTTTCTCTCTCTCTCTCACACACACTCTTTCTCTCTCACACACACTCTTTCTCTCTCACACACACTCTTTCTCTCTCTCTATTTCTCTCTCTCTTTCTTTCTATCTCTCTCTCACACACTCTCTCTCACACACACTCCTTCTCTCTCTCTCTCACACACACACTCCTCTCTCTCTCACACACACACACACACACACACACACTCTCTCTCTCTCACACACACACACATTCACACACACACACTCTTCTCTCTCCTTCTCTCTCTCTCTCACACACAAACACACACGCGCGCGCACACACACTCTCTCTCTCTCTCTCACACACACACACACACAAACACACACTCTCTATGCTGTGCTATTCGCATATTATTTAAGGAGTTACCTGTAATTACTGTAATGCTAGTGTACTTTTCAATTATTGGTGTGTAAAGTATAAGTGCACGGTGTTCCGATTAGTGACGTTAATTTAACCTCAGCGTGCACACATTAATTTAAATTTAAGTAAACGTCTACTGACACTAACTGTGGCGGTTAATTAGCGACAGATCAAATTCCAGCTCTCAGTTGTTAATTAGACGTTAAGACGTTCCCAGCTTCAAAGCGCCTATCAAGTTACAATAATCGGTCTACTGCAAGTCCACTCTGTTATATTTTTTTTACAATACACGTAATTATTTTGGTTTTCTGTTTCGTGAAATCATAGTTTTGCAAAGACCTTCATAGTGGAGCGAGAAAACATTTATTAAGTCAATTGAAAAATTATTAATTAAAACTTCTTTAACACCTTAACTGATACTTAAATGTCTCCCGAATACACAATCGGTCTGATTTCAGAAAATCATAAAAAAATTACTCACTTTTGTTTTGCTCACTGTATCAGATATGAATCTCTCTCTCTCTCTCTCTCTCACTCTCACACACACACACACACACACACACACTTTTCTCTCTCTCTCACACACACATACACACACGAACATACACATACACTATTTCTCTCTCTCTCTCTCTCTCTCTCTCTCTCTCTCTCTCTCTCTCTATACACACACACACTTTCTTTCTCTCTCTCTTTCACACACACACACGCACACACATACACACACAAACATATACAAACTCTCTCTCTCTCTCTCTCTCTCTCTCTCACACACACACACACGCACACAAACATACATACACTCTCTTTCTCTCAAGTTACAATACTCGGTCTCAAATACTCAATACTCAATACACTCTATTTTTCTCTTTCTCTCTCTCTCTCTCTCCACACACACACACACACACACACATACACACACACTTTCTTTCTCTCTCTCTCTCTCACACACACACACGCACACAAACATACATACACACTCTCTCTCTCTCTCTCTCTCTCTCTCTCTCACACACACACACACACACACACACACACACACAAACAATCTATATGAATCTAAACCCTGCACGTTCAAAATTGAAACTTTAAAAATCGATTTTGAATAAATTTCCTTTTTTATTGGATTTGCCGCAAAATAGTGTGCTTAAAATCACACGAAGGATGTCAAAACGTCTTTGGCGTTACAATTATATTCATTATTGTAATTATATTATGAATAATTATTGCGTTCTCTCGCTCGGCTATTTGGGGGAGCGTTCAGTTCCAAGCGTAAGGAATGCAACTTGTTCATTATTCAGGAAAACACTGCGCACGTTCCTCCTAAAAGCAGTTTCAACGTCAGTAATTATTTCGGTAAAAATTTAAAAAAAAAATGATACTACACTTAAATAAAAAAAATTAATAAAAATCGGTCAATTAGTTTCATCATTAGCTACATGCATTCACACAGACATACAAGTAAAAACCAGTCTTTTCGTTTTAATGTAAATGAAAACGAATATATTCAGGAAACTATCAAGGTCGTAATTAAATGTTCAGAGAAAATAAATATAAATTCATTTCTTGTAAACGGTTTTAATTTGTCCTCTCATTTTGTGTTTTTACCAAAACTCGGTTTAAGAAATGAGCTAAAAGATCCAAATTTGGTTCCTTGAAATGTGCATTCTAGGAAGTACTAAAGTTCTAAAAGATATATATATATATATATATATATATATATATATATATATATATATATGTGTGTGTGTGTGTGTGTGTGTGTGTGTGTGTGTGTGTAAATAAATATAAAGCTGCCTCGGTGGCCTAGTTGGTAGAGTTTTAGGCTTTCACCCCGAGGACCCGGGTTCGATTCCCAGCCATGGCTTGGCATTTTCATACGCTATAAATCATTCCATCGTCTGCATTAGCCCAAGTGTGCACAATAGTCGGACGTTAAACACAAAAAAAAAAAAAAATGTAATCACTAATCAAAAGGTGTCTAGAGGTTTTCCCCGTTTCACGTTTTTAAGTCCTGGGTCTGAATTTTACCATTATTTGTTTACCTAAGAGTTCTTACCTAAAAGCTCTTTTCTGACTTTGAAATATTCCAAAATATAGCAATAACATGTTTTACTGTATTTCATAAAATTTATCTTAGTTTAGTTTTTATTTGCTTAATTTTCACAAACTAGTCTGCAGGAGAATCTAGTACAGTAATACGTGTGAAATATAAGCGGTAAACACGAAAGGGTTTTATAAAGGGCATAACAAAAAACTCATGATAAAATATAATCAAGTTTATTGAAGAAAAACATAACTACATTCATGTAATTAATTTCAGTTGCATTCTTTAAAATTCGATTCAAGTAGATGTCCTATTTCTATGTATCAAAATACTGACTTTGTTTTATTGTTCAGTGAATAATTACAAACTTAATTTATTTAAAAATAACTGCTGACAAAATAATGAAGTCAGTTGTCGGTCACCATGTCGGCCAGCATGGCTTCTTTCTCGGCCTGTAATCATATCGCAACAACTTTACAACTGAAGCAATACAAATTCTTCAGGAAACAGAATTTTCCTGAACAGGAAATAAAATATTCAAAGGTTTCTTAAGTCACTAAGGGACTTAAACAAGGATGTTCCCTGTCCCCAACATTATCTACCTGGAACATTATCTACACTGCACTATTGGAAACGCAAACGTGAGAGAAAGGGTTTACCATTAAACGACAACACTTTATACGCCATCTTGCTTTGCAGATGACAGATAGATATATCGCAGCATTATGAGGATCTAGAATATATGAGTAGAAAATTGTTAAAGGAATTTGCTATTTGGGGATTTGAGGTAAACCTAAACCAAACGGAGTACATCTGCATTGGAGGGCAGAACAGGAATCTTCTATCAGAACACGGCGTAAAAATCAAGCGGCGGAGAACTTACAAATATTTGGGAATGACAATTACTAGCGATGGCCTCTTGGACAAAGCAATCAAAGAACGGAACTCCTTGGAAGAAAGAACAAAAAAATACTGAATAGCACCATATGGGTTTAACATATATCAAATATAAATAAACATAGAATATAATACGCCGCCTCGGTGGCCTAGTTTATAGCGTACTGGGCTTTCACCCCGAGGACCCGGGTTCGATTCCCGGTCAGGGCTTGGCATTTTCATACGCTATAAATCATCCCATCTTCTGCATTAGCCGAAGTGTGCACAGTAGTCGGACGTTAAACACAAAAAAAAAGAATATAATGCAATTATAAAAAATATAAATCATAATGATGATATGAAAGCGAAGTATAACCACTGAAAAAAACAGGAAAAATGTCTTGAAACTACAGAAATGGACTATTGGCGAAGAGCCGCAGGGCGGTCCAAACGGGAAAAGATAAAAAATGTAAATAAATCCGTAAACCATGCATGTGAGGCACACCATTGTAGAGGACATCAAGACAAAATAACTTCGAGCGTTTGGTCATGTCTAAAAGGATGGACGAAAATCGACTTCTCAAATAGATTTTAAAATGGAAACCACATGGTAGCAAAAAGTGGAAGAACGAGACTTAGTTGGAGAGAAGGAATTGATAAGAAAGTGGAGATGAAGAGAGAGAGAGAGAGAGAGACAGAGAGAGAGAGAGAGAGGAGAAAGAGAGAGAGAGGAGAGAGAGAACGAGAGAGAGAGAGAGAGAGAAGAGAGAGGAGAGAGAGAGAGGAGAGAGAGAAAGAGAGAAAGGATAGAGAGATAGGAGAGAGAGAGAGAGAGAGAGAGAGAGAGAGAGAGAGAGAGAGAGAGAGAGAGAGAGAGAGGAAGGATTGGATCAGATCTGTGGATTGACAGGGGAAAATGGAAGCTAGGAATCGGAAGACGTCGGAGGACATTTTAAGCCAAAAAAAGAGATGTTTAAAAAATATGTACAGTTTGTTTCCTGAGAAAACTATGTTCATATGAGATTGGTTTATATAAGCTGATTAGAGCGTATGTTCATCAAGTAAACCGTAGGCTTATAGCAATATGGCTACGTGTTCCTAATAGTGTGACAAAAGTTTGATAAACCAATTTTGAAAAATTGTTGATTTTTAATTTCTCACAATATGAAATATAAAAAAATGCTGTGAACGTAAAAAATGCATTCTTTATATTATGATGTTATACATTCGTGTTTAGATCCGCTCATACGGTCTGTCATGTAAGTTGTTCTTGTGTTATACTTCCGGACGATTTTTGTCCACAAACACTAATTTTAGTCGTTTCTTCCCCGGTAAAATCCCTTCAAAATTAATAAAAACCGGGGTTTTCCAAAAACTGATGTAGCAATTGTTATCTAATTCTGATTGAATATAGTTCTTAAATATACCACAAACAAAGAATATGTCTATATGTCTAGATCTACAGACTAAAAAAAATCAAAATATGGACCCAACTTACCAAATCAAATGATCAGATTTCGTTTAAATACTTGATTATATGTGATTGATAAGTAAGTGTATAAATTTAAAAAAAGAAGAAGACATTCACTGTAAATTTAGCAACAAATTTGAAAATACGCTCCGCGGATTATTTCGTGTTTTTCAATTTTTAAAATTATGTTGACAGATGTTGATAAAATTGGTTTTTGTAATTTCGAATGACTTTTTGACTAAGCACTGTTTTGAAACGAAAAAGTTTTAAAATTAGAGCAGGATCTAAAACGGATATACAATTTTTTAAATATGATTTTTATTTGTCGTTTCAGCTCATGCTTGATGGGTTTATTGTGAGGGAAACATCCCAATCGATGTTCTTCTAAAGGAAATTTACGTTGTATTGCGAGACATAGAATGACTTGTACGCTACCTGGTACATAAGTGGGTCGGAACGTCTGCCAAACCGCAAGCGTAGCGAGGGTTGTGAGCGGTTACTGTTCTTACGCACCACCCTGTGCATGTCCGCCATAGCTTCCTTCTGTAACAGCAGTTCGTATAAATCCCGCACACCTGCAAACAGAACAATTATAATATGTTATTTTTTTGTAGTGAAATATGTGCACTCAAAACGACTCAGGATCTTTGTGCGAGGGGAAATGTGAAAGGGCTAAGGAAAATACGGAAAAGTAGTTCGGCCATCGTGAGGAAATACGAAAGAGTCTGGTCAAATGTTAAAGAGCTAAGGAAAATGTGAGAGAACGAGAGAAAATGTGCGCGAGCGTAGTAAAATGCGAAAGAGCTCTGAAGGCTGGCAATGATCTTGTTATGATTTACC
>CM040190.1:13634545-13647045 GCA_022606455.1 Callitettix versicolor
CTATTAGCAGAGCAAGCATCTGCAAATGCAACAATGAATTGGGAAGTCACCCAATAGAAGTGGCGGAGCTATCCATCTTGAATCCTTCCCAAATCGTAGACTTTATGAAGAGATTAGTTCTGCAGAAGAAGCTGTAATGAGTATCTGGGAAATTTTGAAAGGGCACACAATAGATTTATAAGGTCGCAGTGCCCTAGAAATTCATTCACTCGTCCATATGAATCTGCCGCACCCGACCTAGACCTCTGATAAAAACCGACGAAGGTCTCCGGAATTTCGCTTCGTTTAAACAGTTTTATTTACGCGTTCTGTAGTCTATTACCATAAATGTAATATCGATAATGTAACTGATTGCTAATAACTTAGATATTTATTAACATCGAGGTTCGCATTTCCTTCGAAGGAACCGCGTTATAAGTTAGAGATCTACCTGTGTAATAAGATAGAGGTTCCGTACCGTGTATTAACATCGAGACAGTGCCGTCAAGTGTTTTGCACCGTGTGTATACGTTGCCGACGCCGCTGCTTGCAGGCGCAATGTTCCCAAATAAAATGAAAATTTGAGTTACACCATACTAAAAATTTCACTATCACCAAATTCTGAGAATTATTGCAGTTCTGGAAAAAAACGGTTTTTAAAATTTGATAAAATCTGAGTTACAACTTTTCCTCCGCCCCTTATAATCCATCCTTATAATAAAAAAGGCATTGGACATAAGCCTTTAAGAACAAAACCTATCCAGATCAACGTTATATTTTATTATTATTATTATCTGCGCATAGACACTGTTGGATCACGCAAAACACTCCGACTCATGTCTTGTTCCTTCTAATCCTCCACACCTCCCTCATCCTGTCCCCATGGATTCTCTTCCGCTCCTCCGTCCATTTTACCCCTGCTCTCTTTGGGATTTCATTCTCTGGGACCTTCCAACCGAGCATCTTTCTCCTGTATGCGTTCCTGTCTTCAACGTCTGTTGAGTCTATTCCTGCGTCATGTAGGTCTATTCTGACTTGTGCGATTCACGACGTTGTTGATTTGACTTAAGGATTCTTAAGGATTCTGACTTAAGGATTCCAACTTAAGGATTCTGTTGGCAAGTCTCGTTGTTGGGAGTCTACTGATTTGTCCATAGAACCGAAGCCTCGTTCTTCTGATATCTGCTGCCAGGTTCGATATCTTCTCTGTGGTATTCCGGGAGTGCAACCTGTATCCATCTTCTGTTAATCTCGGACCAAGGATCTTCCTCAAGATTTTGTGTTCTTCCATCAAAATACCCTCCATGGTAGCTTTTGTGTGGAGTGTTAGCGTCTCGCTTGCATATAATACCTCCGGTTTTATGACTGTGTTGTAGTGTCTGATTTTTGTGTGCGTCGACATACATCTCTTATTGTAGATATCACGCGTTATACCAAGAGCCCTCTTCATTCTCAGTTGACGAACCTTTTGCGCAGCTTCTCGCCACCTGTGGGTTCAAGAATTTCTCCCAGATATTTGAAGTGCTTGACTCTGTTTATCTTACCATATTTTGTGTTTAGTTCTTGAATATTTAAAACTTTATATTTTAATAATATATCTTTCTTTAATCAAGCGAGTTCTGCTTGTTACATAAAAGATACTGAAGCGCCTGTATGTTCATATGGATTAAACATTAATAAAACCAAGTTCATGGTAATTAGTAAAGAAACGGACGGACTTTTATGGCCAACAACATATCTAAATGTTTATTTCTGCAATTATCTGTATAGAAAAATAAAAGTATTTTTATTTTATCGGAAAAAACATCGTAATTTTATATGAATTCATAATTAATTCATTAATTTAGGGCTGTCTTCTTAATTCAATTCGGATATGGTTTCAATAAAGCAGCCTTAAAACAATTTTTTTATATTACTATTACTACTACATATGTTAACTAGTATACATTTACAGCATTGGACATAAGCCTTTCATAACAAAACCTATCCAGATCAAGTTTATATTTTAATAATATATCTTTCATTAATTAAGCGAGTTCTACTTGTTAGATAAAAGATACTGAAGCGCCTGCAAGCAGCGGCGTAGGCAACATATACACACGGTGCAACACGCTTGACAGCACTGTAGTCTCTATGTTAATACACAGTACGGAACCTCTATCTTATTACGCAGGTCGAACTGTTGTAATTACCCTATTGCTAATTGTTAGAAATAACCATTTAAGAGTAATTAATAACTTATCTGCTGACGTGACACTCTTCCTATAGTTACAATAGTATAGAAAAAAATAGTAGTACAGTATATAGTGCCTACTCTTCAAAAATGTTCACTCTCGTTCATATTGCGTGAATATGAAAAAAATATCAATTCGTAGTTCATTTAAAAACATCTAAGTTCCATTTTTGTTGCTGTCAATTTCATTTGTCTAATCTGTTGAGATAGTTTAATTTTATAACTTGCCATATAAAAATAAGGTATGAAAGTGATGGCCATTAATGACTGTGTTCGGGAGAACTTGGATCGGGGCTTCAAAAAGGTACGTATTCATATTCATACCGATAGTCAGGCGGCAATAAAAGCACTTGCGGGTCCTATAATACAGTCTAAGCTGGTCTGGGAGTGTAGGAAGAATCTTGACATTCTGTCTCGGGATAGCCGGGTAACTCTTCACTGGGTTCCGGGGCATAGGGGAGATGAGGGTAATGAGGAGGCAGACCGACTGGCTGGACTTGGATCTGCATCTGAGTTTATCGGACCTGAGCCAGCTTTAGGGATTTCTCTATCGTTGGCCAGGTCCGCTATTAATGGGTGGATTACATGTCAACACCAGTTAAGATGGGACAACCTTCATGGGCGTCCCCGTAGTAAACGTCTCCTAAGCAAAGTTCCTTCTGGAGGAATCAAAGGGGCAGCAGATGTCCTGGGCAGAGCACAACTCAGGAGGATCATGGGGCTCATAACAGGGCACTGTGGTCTGAGGGTGCACATGAACAGGATAGGTGTGTACCAAGGAGAAACCGTGTGTAGATTGTGCAGGAAGGAGGAGGAAACTGCAGGTCACATAATTTATGATTTTGAGGCTCTTGCTAGTAGGAGGCTAATTAAAATTAAATTAAAGCTAAATTAAAATTAATTAAAATTAAATTAAGGCTAATTAAATCCATAGTATTTGGGTTTTTGGTTTCCAAGACCCTAGAGATCTTCAGCAGAATGTGCTAGTCAGTGGGTTGTTGGAACTTATTAGGGACACCAATCTGCTGAACTAGGTATTTTAAGAGGAAAGTTGCACAATAGGTCAGTCGATCGCAGTGCCTGGGGTTGAACAAATCCCTTCCTCTAGAATATATTCTAATCTAATAAGGTATATAGCAGCAGAAAGGATTTCATCACATAACATTTTGGTGGAAATGACTTGAAAGAGAACGTCAAATTGTTTCGGGTGAGACTGAAACGAAATACATTGTTGTTAATTAAACTTTTTTCCTCCAAAACAGTGTCAGGTGCAAAATTAATTGTTTCGGGCAATTTCTTGATTTACGCTTTGTGGTCGTCCTAAGCAACAATATCCATAAAACCGTTAAAAAATTGTTTTTTTTATTTTATTACAATTGAAACTGAACTTAGTCCATCTATCGATATATCTATGAAATGAAAGCGTTAGTTGGTTGCACATCCTATGACGCACTTCAAAATCCAAAAATCACTTGATCTTGTGACAGTTGTATCAATCTTGCCTTAGTCCAAATCAAACGGTTTTATCCTGTCCAACCGCCGAACTTGAACCGAATTGTCAAGAACTTGTAGCATCTCGATGTTATGGTGCTTATGCAGTTTTTCTTCATGCATCTTAGCAAATCGCCGAACCTCTTCATGATTTAAAATATTTGCCAAGCGGAACCTTTAAAAACCTCAATTTTTTTTGTCTTGCACTCTTTTGAAGAACCTAAATCCATTGTTTTAATTATCGTTCAAATCTGTATAAATTTTATTTAAGAATTTTACTTCAATCTGGATTCATTCTGTTTTTTTTTTAATTTTAAGGCCACATGGGACCACTTTGAGTCAATATTTCGGTCTCTTCTTCTTATCCGTGTTAGTGCACTGTGAGGATTCCAACTTCTTCCTCCAATACTCCTTCATCCTATCCGATCTCCGCCTCCTGACCTCGTCTGGGACCTCCACCGTCCCTCGACGTTCCGGCTTTACTGATGTTTTTCAGAATGCTTCTGATTCTCGTTCCGTCCGGTGCATCCTCGATCCGCAAACCGATCTCTTGCAGATCTTTCATAGTCTTGGGTCTTTTTATTAATATTTCTCATGACCAGCTGTTTCAGAATCCTGCTGTTGGGCATCCTAAGGATGTGGAAGAGATGGGAAATTCTTCGTTTTTTCATAACACTTGTAATTGGGTCTACCTGTTTATACACTGTCTCGTTGGTAGCGACTCTCCAGAAACCATCTTTCAGGTAGCTTTTATTTAAACAGGTCCTAATGATTCTTCTCTCGATCTTAAGTAACTGGTCAGTCCTAGCATTATTCTTGATCTGGAAAAGGGTCTCGCAGGCGTAGAGTGCTTCCGGGAGAAACACAAAATTGTAGTGACTCACTTTGGACTTTATCGAGACTCTTTTTGTTATAAGTGGACCACGTTAAAAATTGCGCTTTCTTGAGCTTCGCTATTCTATTCAATATTGCATGTTTTTCGTCCAAGTTAAGGCAGATAATTTCTCATAGATATTTAAATTGTTTTACTAGTTTTATGCTGCTCCCGTTGATATTAAGTTTTTTTTTTAAAACGGTTAGCTTCTAATGGTTTTATTATGTAATTCAAATATTTTTTGCTTATGACAGTATTATTAATTTTTCTAATTTCTCTTCCAACACGTTAGCGAGACAGCTGCGTGCCGCGTTAATTATTTTAGACATAATTAACCCAAAAAACCCACTTGTACCGCCGCCGTGTGCCAAGAGATGCAAACTCTTTTGTCAAATCCTTTAACCTGCTTCCTGAACTAAACACGGTGGCTACGAATATTTAATCACAGGAAATTATCTTCCCGCCAGAATAATCCTCATTACACGACAAACACGTTTAAACATACATGGACGTGTCAACACTGCTCTATGCAGTAACGTGTTTGAACAGGTTCGTTCTGAAGTATTTCAACGGTATAAGTACTCTTTGATCTGTGAAGTAATGTCAATAACAGTCACAGATCGAATTAAATACTTTGGCATAGATGCAACAGCACATATCGTCACTTGCAAACTGAGCTTCGAATCAAACAAATGAAAATACAGGGAATTAATTTCAAGGGAAATTATTACAAAGCGTGCAAACGTGTGATTTGTTTTAGGTATAAGAAACTAAAAAAAGTAATTTAGAAAAGCATTTAACTACAAGATCTCTTTAATTTGTTGTATTCAACGTTTTTAGAAAATTTTCTGGAAGCTGTAAAGATTGCAATATATATATATATATATATATATATATATATATATATATATATATATATATATATATATATATATATATATATATATATATATATATATATATATATATATATATATATATATATATATATATATATATATATATATATATATATATATATATATATATATATATATATATATATATATATATATATATATATATATATATATATATATATATATATATATATATATATATATATATATATATATATATATATATATATATATATATATATGTCACATTTAGTCGAAGTCGTTCCATTGGTGTGTGTGTGTGTGTGTGTGTGTGTGTGTGTGTGTGTGTGTGTGTGTGTGTGTGTGTGTGTGTGTGTGTGTGCGCGCATGTGTGTGTGTGTGTGTGTGTGTGTGTGTGTGTGTGTGCGTGTGTGTGTGTGTGTGTGTGTGTGTGTGTGTGTGTGTGTGTGTGTGTGTGTGTGTGTGTGTGTGTGTGTGTGTGTGTGTGTGTGTGTGTGTGTGTGTGTGTGTGTGTGTGTGTGTGTGTGTGTGTGTGTGTGTGTGTGTGTGTGTGTGTGTGTGTGTGTGTGTGTGTGTGTGTGTGTGTGTGTGTGTGTGTGTGTGTGTGTGTGTATGTTTTACGTTTATTCTTTATGCCAGTGTGTTTTACGTTTATACTTTATGCCAGTTAGACTCAATAAGGAAGGACAAGGGACGAGCTTGAATGGTAAGAGTAAAACAACGGTATAGTAACTGCTTGTGGAACCCACGACCTTGAGGTACGCAGTTCAGAGACACAACAGTTTGATGGAGCCTCGATTTTGAAAGTGTTGGGCGAATTTCGCAAGGTAACGAACTTGTGCAAGCTATTACAAAAATCGATTTTTACCAAATTGAATCAAATTGGACAAAAATAGCGAACGGTCAATAGCGAATAGCGAGTGTTAAAACTCTCTCTCTCTTTCTCTCTCTCCCTCTCTCTCTCCCTCTCTGTCCCTTCTTCTCTTCCTCTCTCTCCCTCTCTCCCTCTCTCTCCCTCTCTTTCTCTCTCTCTCCCTCTCTTTCTCTCTCTCCCTCCCCCATCTCTCTCTAGTTTTCACTCTTTAGGCGATAATAGCCTCAATGTGCTTCTGTCTTAAAACCAAAAAAACTCTCTCTCTCTCTCTCTCTCACACACACACGCGCGCGCGCACACGCACACACGCCAATTAAACGATTTCGATGGAATTTTGGTATAGTTTGCTCATATCTCGGAATAATCTTAGTTATGTTTTTATCAAAAATATAAACAGGTTTTGTGATACATTAAGATACAAAATTCGGTGTAGCAAATTATCGAAAAATAAACGAAATGTACGGCTTGATATAAAAAAAAACAACTAATTAAAACCCCGACCGCCGTCAGACAGTTTCGTGCCGCGATTATTAACTCTTTTGTAAAATAAAAGTTGGACAATTAATTTATTCAAGATTGTTTACACTCAGTTTGGTCCTCTCGGGAACTAATAACTCAGACTTAATGAAAGCGTTTCAGTTCAGTTACTTAATTAGCATTGTTCCAAATATCTTTAACTTGAAGAGAGAACTTTGAATTACAAAAAGATTTATTTCAGAAATAAAATTAAATAACTTATTTAATTTAGTGAATTCATTAGACTGTTTCATTTATCATAGGTTGTTGTATTGTTTTTCTTATCAAAAATATATTTTCGTTAATTGTGTGCGTGCGTGTGTGCGTGTACCTTTGCGCACATCAGAACGGACAAAAATTAATTTTGTTTATTAGTTTATACGTGAGATTTACAATGTGAAACTGTTTACCCATATGTTTGGATTAATTTAAAATAGTTTTTGAACTTTTTAGGGGCAAATTGTTGTCGCTGAAACCTCAAAAAGTACAATTTTGGGGTTGTGAAAAATCCTGGAAAACTGACAAAATTTTCCTAAACAGTTTTTTTTTTAATTTTCAACTTATGTGAAAAATAACTGAAATCAGTGTATCAAGTCTGAAATACAGTGGAAGAAATTTATGGTTCGAGAGTTGGCAAAAAAATAAACCTGAGGTACGTCGTGTTTTTTACGGTTTTTTTAAACCATAAACTACACGCGCGTGCGTGTGTTTCCACTCAAGTGGCCGTAATTGTAGTCCGATTTATGTTGTCCGATTTTAGCCGCCCCAGTTGTTAGCTTACTGGGCTTTCACCCCGAGTACCCGGGTTCGATTCCCGGATTCGATTGGGCATTTTCATATGCTATAAATCATCCCATCGTCTGTATTAGCCCAAATTTGCACAAAAAAATGTAGTCCGATTTTATTCAAATGTTAGAATTGTTATAATTGTTATTAGCTTGTAGCTTGGACAAGTTATAAACGGACTCAGCAAAAAACATTCATCTGTTTCCCAACGGCGTCTTTTGAAAATCACTAAAAAGTCAAGTAATCACTCTACCTTAAAGGTTTTTGTAAATGTGATTTATCTATGGTAATCACCATTCAAATCTGCATACATTAAATATTATTACATTTTTTACAATTTCTTTACCAGCCCCCTTTTTATAAACAAATCTTGTAAATTAACAAAAATCGAACGTCGTTAATGTTTTACTTAGATAAGATTTTGTTCAAATTGTGATCGTAGACAAATGGATATTCGGAATTCCTGTCAATTCGATGAATTCAATTTTTTTGTTATTTTAGGGCGAAAAGCACATTGAGGCTAATATCGCCTTCATAAATGCAAGTGTGAGTGTAAGGTGTTAAAGTCGTAAGTGTTGTAGACTCGGGTACCGCGAGGGACGTCTAAATCCTCTCAATAGGTGCAGCTAGTCTGCACCCCCCTGCGGGGTCAGTGAATTCAAAGCAAAAATATAAAATTCGATATCAAATCGAAAATAAGAAAAGTACTTGATAGGTAACAGGTTTTTTCCAATTTATCTCAAAATTTTGTTCTTCTTTTATTAAAATTCTTTACTGACTGAAATTGTGGTATACAATTTTTCATATACGAGGTGTGTTCAGAAAGTAACGAGAATTTTAATTTTTTGAACAAAATATTTATTTATCCTTCTTCATTGATGTTGTTGCCTTCAAAATAGTCCCCATTGGAGATTATGGGCTTGTGCCAGCTCTTCTTCTAATCCTCGAAACACTTCTCAAACTCGATCTTTGAGATTTTTACGGCTGTAAAACGACAGCCCTTTAAGGTTCTTTTTATTTTTGGAAATAGGAAAAAGTCAAACGGAGCCATGTCTGGCGAATGCTGGGGCATCGTTACAGTACTTTTTTTGGCCAAAAATTCACGAACAAGCAATACAGTGTGAGCTGGTGCATTATCGAAGTCTATAAGCCATGAATTGTTTTTCCACAGATCCGGGTGTTTTTTTCGGATTGCTTCATGCAAACGGCGTCGAACGTGTAGGTAGTACTCCTTATTGACCGTTTCACCTGTTGTATCAAAGGCATGATACACTATGCCATTAATATTGAAGAACACAGTGAGCATAACCTTCACATTCGACCCCATTTGTCGAGCCTTTTTCGGTCTTGGCGAGCCAGAATGCTGGGATGATTGAGCCTTAGTTTCGACGTCATATCCGTAAATCTATGTTCCGTCACCTGTTATAATATGTTTCAATAATTCTGCATTGTCGTTGACTTCCTTTAGTGACTCCTGAGAAACTTCCATTCGCCGGTGTTTTTGTTCAAAATTCAACAATTTTTGGAACGAAATTTGCTGCCACGCGTTTCATACACAAAACATTGGAAACAATGTCATAACATGATCCAATCGATATGCCAACATTATCAGCGACCTCTCTAATTGTGATTCGGCGATTGTTCATAAACATTTCTTTCAACTTTTCCACTTTTTCATCAGTTGTGTATGTGCTGGGGTGTCCAGGGCGTTCGTCATCTTCAACGTCTTCATGGCCTTCTTGGAAACGCTTGAAAAAAAAAAAAAAAAAAAAAAAAAAAAAAATGTCCAGGGCGTTCGTCATCTTCAACGTCTTCACGGCCTTCTTGGAAACACTTGTACCACTCGTAAACTCTTGCTTTACTCATAGCAGACTCACCATAGGCCTTTGTTAACATTTCACACACTTTGTTACACTTTATTTCATTTTCACGCAAAATTTTATACAAATTATTTGATCCATTTCTTTTAACAAACAAAAATCGTCGAGCTCATAAAAACACGTCTAACCTTAGTGACTGTCACAGACAAAGTCAACAATGAAAACAGCTGAAAGTTTTATCATACTTTAAGGGCATGTATACCAACATAATAAAAAAATGTTTGATAATCGGACTCTCCAAGCCCGTGAAAATTCTCGTTACTTTCTGAACACCCCTCGTATAACCAATATTTGAGCAGAATCAGATTTTTTGAGCCGGTATTTTAAAATTTAATGTGGTACAATTTTCGTAATGTTTGCGTTGATGGCTAATATGGGGGGAGAAAGAGGAATGGATATTTTCTTAAACTAAATTACTTTATAAATGTAAAGTTTTAAATTAAACGCGGATATCTATGCAGACGAAAAAACGTTTTAAGTTTGTAAAGAGCCAAACGGATAAACGCAGAGGTGCATACAAAAATATGTTAAAAATTGCCTGAATATAAAGTGGAAAAAATTAAAGAAATGAAACAAATAAAACAAAAAATTTTAACTATGATAAACACGGCAAGTGATAAAACGAATAACCTATATATTTTTTAAAAAACTTACATTTAAAAAAAAGTCTGATTTCACCGTCATAAACAGTATTAAAAACCTAATAATGTTGTTATTTTTTTCGTACTCCCACCCTTTGTGCAGTTTCCATTTGTTTGACGCTTTTCCGATGACAAGAATGTGTTTTGTTAATGGTAATAATCCGAAACGCGTAAACAAATAAAAATTTGACAAAACTAGGAAAACGATTGAATGTATCTACTCTATAAATAGATTTAAAAAAATACGCTTATATATGAATTTAAAATTTTTTAAATTATATTAAAACCACTCATTTTCCCATCTTAAACGGTATCTGCAAATTTAAAATGCCACTTTATGCAGATTTTAACGTTATTTATGATTATAAAATCAGACTTTCGAAAAAGTGCTAGATACATTTATTTTTTGGATTGACTGTCATTTTTAAACCGTTAAATGGATTGCCAAATCTCATTTACACTTGTGATAACGCAAGTGAAGTAATCGATAAACACATCGATTTTGTCAAATCGATCTTTTTTATCGAAAACGATTTTTTAATAACTATTTTATGAAAAAATCGTTTTTTTACCACGTGTACGACTTGGAGTACCACCTTTCTACTGACTGAGCTATGGGCATTACAATTTGTAAAACGATCTAACAAAAAGTGTTCTAGAGTTTAGAATCGGTGCTCATTTCAAGACGTTTTGCCTGAAACACGTAATTGCTATTTGACACAAAAAAGTTCGTCACTTCACTTTCGCTTTCATTTATCTCGCTTCGCTTTCAAGTAACATGTCGCAATGATTAAATGGTCCTTCTTAATTAGAACTTCTCTAAGTATCTTTAAATTTAAGAGCGGACTTTAATTTGCCGGGATTTAAAAAGTTACATAATTTAATTAACAAAGAGTTGTTTAATTAGTGACTTTTAAACTTTGATGACATCTACGGTACAAAGCGAGGAAATAATTTGGCACGTGAAATTTAATGTCAGTTAAAAGTAATACAATTTGCTTCTTTGGTATACGAGGTATTTTTTCTTTATTAAATTTTTTTTCTGAATTATATGTCTGTATGTCTCTATGGTTACCTACAAGTCAAAACCATTTTTTTAATTTTAAGTAAAACTCTTTAAAGCTAGATTTGTGAAAAACTTGTCGTATTTTGATTACATTTACTCGAAAACACTGTAAGAGTGCCTAAATGAAAATCAAAAAACGTCTATCGAGAAAAAAACCGAAAAATTAACCTAACTTTTCTAAAATTTTTGACCATTTATAAGAAATCATAATTGAAGTTAGTGCAGCGAAGATAAAATTAAAAAAATAAGGTTCAGGATTGACTGACCGCCATCGGGTTTGTTTTTTTTCAGTTTACAAAAAAACCTCGGTGGCCTAGTTGATAGCGTACTGGGCTTTCACCCCGAGGACCCGAGTTCGATTCCCGGCCAAGGCTTGGCATTTTCATACGCTATAAATCATCCCATCGTCTGCATTAGCCCAAGTGTGCACAATAGTCGGACGTTAAACACCAAATAATAAAAAAAAATTTAATTTACTTTTGAGTTACAAATTTGGCACACTGAAACGCAGTCACAAAGATAAAAATCAGTTTGTTATAAAATATATGAACATATTTTGCTGTTTACCGAATTTATCCGAGCTACTATTAAAACCAATTCTTTAAAAAGCTTTTCGTCATTCATAACGTCTGTTTGTCTGCTTAGGTTACTCTTTAAATTGATATTCGAGGCACTTTTTCATGACATATTTTTGCATGAAATATACGCAAAGTACGGGATTGACATATTTAATATTCTAAAATATTTTTCAATTAATAATTTAATAATTGACCTAGCGAAGCGAGCTATCTGTTTCATTTTTGTTGTTATTATTTTAAGGCAAAAAGCTCATTGAGACTATTATCGCCTCCCTAAATGTGTGTGAGTGTAAAGTGTTAAACCAGTAAGTGTAAGTGTGTGTTAGACTCGGGTACCACGAGGGACGTCTAAATCCTCTCAATACGTGCAGCTAGACCGCAATGTTTCAACTCGACCGTTCGTCTTTGCTTTCTCCCGCAGGGGTTGCAGACTAGCTCAATAGGTGCACTATTGAGAGGATTTAGACGTCCCTCGCTGTACCCGAGTCTTACACACACTTACACTTACAACACTATACTTACGACTTTAACACGTTACACTCACACTTACATTTAGGGAGGCGATAATAGCCTTAGTGTGCTTTCCGCCTTAAAATAAAAAAAAACTTTCTGTGTGAGTCTGGTTGTTTTTACGCAGTTTTGGCCGAACGCATTGACCGATTGTTTTGAAATTTGGTACTTTGTTTGAAGCTAGAACGACG
>CM040190.1:13652045-13667045 GCA_022606455.1 Callitettix versicolor
TATCAACCGTTGAAATGTAAATTTGAGTTTTACACAGAACTTATACGTAGTTTTATTTTCATGCTTACAAAAGCATAATTTATATAAAATATAAACTGTTAACAATAACGAAAAAGCTGACTTCAGCGTCTTCTGCTAACGCAGCACTTAAAACACACCTCGCGGGCTGTACCGCGTGTGCCTTACGGTTTGGGTACGCTTTTTGGAGCAAGTTCGAAGCACAAACATAAAAATGCCTTCTAAATCGTACTCTGTTTGCTTTACAAATACTCACGCTGCAGAAGGCCAAGTGGGTTATAAAAACACTCTGAGCAGTTGTCGATTTTTTTTCCAAAACACGCTTTTCTTGTGGTCAATAAATAAATAAACACAAAGAAAATTTATATTATCAAAAGATCCTTAAAATAATTTTTTTCGATCTAAAAATATGTTTATAAATTTTCGGGATTTTTCTAACCTTGAAATTAGGGAGAAAGGACAATAACGAACTTTTGAAGAGATCTGGCGGCTGTACATAACCTCTTTACGTGCAAAAACTTTAATGTACCCAACACTAAAAATATAAAAATAAAAATATTGTTACCTTTAAGATTTTATCCCTTAACTACTTCTAATTATATTTTTTCTAGGTTCGGGCCGCTAAAATTTCACCAAAATTTTAAAGTGATCCGTCACGCGTTACCGACTGACAGACAAACTTACATGTGTGCGAATTTATAAACTTGCCTACAGAGTCAAAAAAATGTAACCCACTTTACATGACAAAATTTGTCGAAAAAGGTTATTTTTTCTCTGTTCAATGACGTACTTACACCCAAAGAAAAGTACGTCATTCATTACTGATTTTCACTATTTTTCACTCATTAAAAAAACAACAAAAAAAAATGTGCACATATACGAGGTGTGTTCAGAAAGTAACGAGAATTTTAATTTTTTTAACAAAATATTTATTTATTCTTCTACATTGATGTTGTCGCCTTCAAAATAGTCCCCATTGGAGATTATGCACTTGTGCCAGCGCTTCTTCCAATCCTCGAATCACTTCTCAAACTCGATCTTTGAGATAACCTTTAGTTCTTTCAGCGATGCGCTTTTAATGTCATCTACGGCTGTAAAACGACGGCACTTTAAGGTTCTCTTTATTTTTGGAAGTAGGAAAAAGTCACACGGAGCTATGTCTAGCGAACATGGAGGCTGGGGCATCGTTACAGTACTGTTTTTGGCAAAAAATTCACGAACAAGCAATGAAATGTGAGCTGGTTCATTATTGTGGTGCAAAAGCCATGAATTGTTTTTCCACAGATCCAGGCTTTTTTTCGGATTGCTTCACGCAAACGGCGTTGAACTTGTAGGTAGTACTCCTTATTGACCGTTTCACCTGGTGGCAGGAATTCATGATGCACTATGCCATTAATATCGAAGAACACAGTGAGCATAACTTTCACGTTCGACCGCACTTGTCGAGCCTTTTTCGGTCTTGGCAAGCCAGAATGCCTCCACTGGGAAGATTGAGCCTTAGTTTCGACGTCATATCCTAAAACCCATGTTTCGTCACTTGTTTTAATACGTTTCAGTAATTCTGCATCGTCATTGACTTCATTTAGTGACTCCTGAGCAACTTCCATTCGCCGCTGTTTTTGTTCAAAATTCAACAATTTTTGAACGAATTTTGCTGCCACGCGTTTCATACACAAAACACTGGAAACAATGTCATGACATGATCCAATCGATATGCCAACATCATCAGCGACCTCTCTAATTGTGATTCGGCGATTGTTGATAACCATTTCTTTCACTTTTTCCACGTTTTCATCGGTTGTTGATGTACTGGGGCGTCCAGGGCGTTCGTCATCTTCAACGTCTTCACGGCCTTCTTGGAAACGCTTATACCACATATAAACTCTTGCTTTACTCATAGCAGATTCACCATAGACCTTTGTTAACATTTCACACACTTTGTTACACTTTATTCCATTTTTTACGTAAAATTTGATACAAATTCTTTGATCTATTTCTTTTAACAAACGAAAATCGCCGAGCTCACAAAAACACGTCTAACCTTATTGGCTGTCAAAGACAAAGTCAACAATGAAAACAGCTGAAAGTTTTATCATAATTCAAGGGCATGTATACCAACATAATAAAAAAAATATTTTACAATCGAACTCTCCATGCCCGCGAAATTTAAAAATTCTCGTTACTTTCTGAACACACCTCGTACATTGAACGTTTCCCTAAAAAGCTGTCAGGGTTTGTTTTCTTGTTTTCAATTTAATTTTACAGATTTTAAAGTCAACTTACAGCCACCTTTCTCTGATTGGCTATTTATCATCTTGTCCCAATTTCTCGCCCTAAGCATTTCCGTTTGGCAGCCTAACGGCGAGACAAGCTTAATTAAACTCGCAAAAATAATTACGTTTCGCCTGTTTTCCGCCAATCGCGACTGTTTACAAACATTTTAAAAGTGACGCTTTCCTTCTACCTTTACGCTAATAATTTTCCAATCAATTTGCAATTATTTCTCGTTTACATAATCAATACCACGATTTGTAATTAGCTGAAATCGATGTTATTTAAATATGTAATCAGTGAGAAATAATAGAGAAAAACATTTTGCGATTAATCGAATGGCTTGTCCGTGCAACCCTACAATTCCATCACCGCCTGCCCGGACATATTAGATAGCACGAAGCGAAAGTTATGTAATACTCAATTACACACAAAGAATGAAGAATCAAATAAATGAGGGTAGACATTTAATTAAATCTTGTTTCAATTAGTCCGTTTTTAAATTATTGATGGCTCATTATTTGTTAAGAGTTTCATTAAATCGTGATTCAGTGAAGAGTAAACAAACGTGAGTTTAAAACGTTGTTGTTATTGGTGAATTTCGAATGGTAAATTAATAACCGCGCACGCAACTGTCTCGCTGACGAGTAAAAGTACCTTATTCTTTCTTGGAATTTGGATTACACTATCATAATAAGCATTAAATCCGCATACATTAGCATTTTCAACTTTTAAATTACCATTGAAAATAGGAAAATGAACCCTGACCGACGTCTAACTTTACTTCTATCAGTCGTTAATGTTTTAAGAATTTTGTACGCTAAAAAACGTATTGGTTATTCACACATTAAGCAATGCTGCTAAACAAAACAAAGATAATGAAAATGCGACACGCAACTGTCTCGCTTAAGTGATGAGACTGATTTATCAAAAATAATTTTCACTTTTTGAAAATATAATTTCACAGTAATAAACAACATTAAAATCTGCGTATATTTGCATTTTAAATTTTCAAATTGCATTGGAAATACAAAATAGAAACCTTGACCGACGTCAAAGTAAATTTTAAATTTCAACGGATATTTAAAATTCAAAATGTTAGTGTATACAGTTTTTAACGCTGATTAAGATGGAGAAATAACATTTTCAAACATGTTTTGAAAATGATTTGAGTAGATCACCATTTTGAAACGAATTTTGATAATTAGTGAATTTGTTCACGCCCCGAGTCTAAGTCTTACCATTACGGTAATCCAATAGTTTACTTTCCAATATCTTAATATACAAAAGAAGAAGTCCTGACTGACTGACTGATTCGTAATCAACGCAGAGTCAAAAGTATTTTAGCTAGCGAATTGAAATTTCCAGGGTACATTTATGTTACCATACAAGCGTGCACAAAGAAAGGATTTTGCAAAAATTTGATTTTAACGCCATTAAACTTTTTACCCAGTCCAATTTTATTAATCAACGCACAGCTGAGACTATTATAGCTAGAGACTTAACATTTTTAGGGTACCTTCTTACAACAGTGTCGAGATGCGCTAAGAAAGGATTATGCACAAATTTGATTTTAACGCCATTAAACTACTTACCCAGTCCAATTTTATTAATCAACGCACAGCTGAGACTATTATAGCTAGAGACTTAACATTTTCAGGGTACCTTCTTACAACAGTGTCGAGATGCGCTAAGAAAGGATTATGCACAAATTTGATTTTAACGCCATTAAACTACTTACCCAGTCCAATTTTATTAATCAACGCACAGCTGAGACTATTATAGCTAGAGACTTAACATTTTCAGGGTACCTTCTTACAACAGTGTCGAGATGCGCTAAGAAAGGATTATGCACAAATTTGATTTTAACGCCATTAAACTACTTACCCAGTCCAATTTTATTAATCAACGCACAGCTGAGACTATTATAGCTAGAGACTTAACATTTTCAGGGTACCTTCTTACAACAGTGTCGAGATGCGCTAAGAAAGGATTATGCACAAATTTGATTTTAACGCCATTAAACTACTTACCCAGTCCAATTTTATTAATCAACGCACAGCTGAGACTATTATAGCTAGAGACTTAACATTTTTAGGGTACCTTCTTACAACAGTGTCGAGATGCGCTAAGAAAGGATTATGCACAAATTTGATTTTAACGCCATTAAACTACTTACCCAGTCCAATTTTATTAATCAACGCACAGCTGAGACTATTATAGCTAGAGACTTAACATTTTCAGGGTACCTTCTTACAACAGTGTCGAGATGCGCTAAGAAAGGATTATGCACAAATTTGATTTTAACGCCATTAAACTTTTTACCCAGTCCAATTTTATTAATCAACGCACAGCTGAGACTATTATAGCTAGAGACTTAACATTTTCAGGGTACCTTCTTACAACAGTGTCGAGATGCGCTAAGAAAGGATTATGCACAAATTTGATTTTAACGCCATTAAACTACTTACCCAGTCCAATTTTATTAATCAACGCACAGCTGAGACTATTATAGCTAGAGACTTAACATTTTTAGGGTACCTTCTTACAACAGTGTCGAGATGCGCTAAGAAAGGATTATGCACAAATTTGATTTTAACGCCATTAAACTACTTACCCAGTCCAATTTTATTAATCAACGCACAGCTGAGACTATTATAGCTAGAGACTTAACATTTTCAGGGTACCTTCTTACAACAGTGTCGAGATGCGCTAAGAAAGGATTATGCACAAATTTGATTTTAACGCCATTAAACTACTTACCCAGTCCAATTTTATTAATCAACGCACAGCTGAGACTATTATAGCTAGAGACTTAACATTTTCAGGGTACCTTCTTACAACAGTGTCGAGATGCGCTAAGAAAGGATTATGCACAAATTTGATTTTAACGCCATTAAACTACTTACCCAGTCCAATTTTATTAATCAACGCACAGCTGAGACTATTATAGCTAGAGACTTAACATTTTCAGGGTACCTTCTTACAACAGTGTCGAGATGCGCTAAGAAAGGATTATGCACAAATTTGATTTTAACGCCAGTTAACTACTTACCCAGTCCAATTTTATTAATCAACGTATTATTAACGGAACTATTGACGGTATAGCCGAGCCTATAATAGCTAAAGATTTGCAATTTTCAGGGTTACCACCACATGTAGGGGTGCACTGAAAAACTATTTTCCAGCATTCAACCCCTAATGAGGTAAAAATTAGGTACAACAATTTTTATTGGAAAATATGTTTTTCGTCTGACCTTAAAACGTAACATAGTCACTCTTAAATATAAATAATGAAATATATTTTTCACCATTTCCCAAAACTTATCCCCTAAAGAGATTGAATGGGTGTAGATAATGTAAAAAAGTGGTTTATAATTTTTCATTGAAAAAATATTTGTTTTGGACCAAATATTCTAGAAATATTCTATGAAACACAAATAATGAAACACATATTTCAACATTTTTCCCGAATTCATTCCCTAAATGATTAAAAATGTAAAAAGATGTATAATTGGAGAAAAAGAGTGTTTTCATTGGAGAAAATTTTTTTATCGGCTTTTCTTAAAATTAAACAAAATATTCTAAAACACAAATTATGATACACGTAATTCAGCATTCCCCCCTCGAATTCATCCCCTAAAAGGACAAAAGCCGCCTCGGTGGCCTAGTTGATAGCGTACTGGACTTTCACCCCGAGGACCCGGGTTCAATTCCCGGCCAGGGCTTGGCATTTTCATACGCTATAAATCATCCCATCGTCTGCATTAGCCCAAGTGCGCACAATAGACGGACGTTAAAGACACAAAAAAAGGACAAATAATAAAAGAGATATAAATGTTTGTATTGGAGAAAAATATTCTTGATCAGATTTTCTTAAATTCAAATGGAACACGTTTGAAAACAATAAAACAACATATTTAGGTTATAATATTTTTTCATATTCACTGTAAAATAATCACGAGTTCAGATGATCACGCTTTTATTAATATATTTTATGTTTCTAAATTATTACATTACTAAAACAGTTTAAGTTTCGTGGGCGAAGCCATGATTTGGTAATACTTATATATATATATATATATATATATATATATATATATATATATATATATGTATAATATATATATAATTCTAATATATATATATATATATATATATATATATATATATATATATATATATATATATATATATATATATATATATATATATATATATATATATATATATAAGTGGTAACACTCCCACGTATGCAACTTCCATTCCATTTGATTTAAACATAACTCTAAAATCACTTATAACTTTTATAGTAACTTTTACAAGTTCGTACCAACAATTCGTACATTACAAGCTTGTTAACCAGCAAAAACAGTTCAAAAGTTCCAAAATGAATCTTCATTTAAAAAATTTAAAAACTCATAACTTTTTTGTCTTAAATATCTTTTTTAATCCGATTTTACCACCGTTATGAACTGCATGAATTAGCATTTTGAATCTTCAAATTCCAAAATTAAGATATTTAATTTGAAGGAAGTAAATGCTAATTTCCTTATTTTAGTTTCATTTCAATAGTTTAAAATCCTAATATATGCACTAAAATGCTAATGAAGATGTTGAAATCAGAAATAAATAAAGAGAAATATTTTCTAAAATTCGCTTTTATCACGTCTGCGTGACGCGGTTATTAATTTATTACAGATGGAAAATCAGATTTTCTAAGATAAAAAGTGGACTGTAAATACTTAGCGCAAAAAATGTAGACATGTCTTCACATTCAATTATTTGTGGGCTACTCAGTTGGTACAGCGTCCACAGAAACGTACATTATTTGACACTGTTGTAATCCTTTCTTCGAAAGCTTTCGCCGCCTCGGTGGCCTAGTTGATAGCGTACTGGGCTTTCACCCCGAGGACCCTGGTTTTAATTCCCGACCTGGACTTGGCATTTTCATACGCTATAAATCATCCCATCGTCTGCATTAGCCCAAGTGTGCACAATAGTCGGACGTTAAACACCAAAAAACAACAACAAAACAGTAAATAAACAGTCAAAAATCTATTCTTGACGGGTTTTCTAAATTTTTTTTGTAATTTTTTTTTTGTAATTTTTGAGTAATTTTCACTAAAATGTTTAAATTGCCGCCATTTTGAAAAGTATTATTGGAAAAAATTGATTTTTTTTGCTAGGTGTTTACATTGACGAGTGACGTGGAAAAAACCCAATCGTTCCAGCCGTTTTAGTAAACGAATTATTGAGTAAAAAGACAAAATGGCGGTCAGTTAATAAAAGAAACGATCCGGACATATGTTTATAGGAACATTTTTTTTATTTTGACCCCTGTCAACCATCTTTTGAATTATACCCGCGCATAACGGAAACACGCTGTATGTGTATCATCACTCGTATATAGCATAATATTGGAATTTATGTAATTTTTTTCAAACTTGGTAAACAAATTTACCGATGGTAACGTGATGAAGAGAATTCTCGATAATTTTTTTTAATCTTTAGCCTTTTCAAAAAAAAACATACACACACACACCAATACCAACCTTTGTTCCACTGTTTTTAAAATGAAAACTTTTTTAGGCAGGCGTAACACTTTTTCATGAGGAAAAAATAGGCAACACTAGTTAACCTGCTGCGCCTCTAAATTCGCACATGCTGTGCACTTCAAGGTCATAAGTTCGAGACAATTACTGCCTGTTTATACATTAAGTTAACGTCAATCTCTCGTCCTCGTTATTCTAACTGGCATAAATTATGAACGTTCAGAAAAAACACTAAATACATAAATAAGACTCTTCAAAAATTCAAGTTTAAGATCGGCGACCGATTTAAGGTCCTGGGTTTCAGCCTTACCTCGATAACCGCTCCAGTAACTTATTATAAAAAAGGAATTCGCTTAAAAAAATTAAGATTGAACTAAATTAAGGGATTTTACTTAATACTAAATACGTCCCATCAATGTTTCAAAGAAGGCAGTCACGTAATCGACGTCAACAGTTTTTTTGCAAATTAATTATAGCTAATCACCAAGACAACTTCACCCCTTTTTTAATTACAATTACATAACCACAGAAGTGAGTGACAGCTTCAAACACAGATTGAATCGTTCAATAAACACAGTGTTATTGGCTAATTTGTATTGGAAAATATTTTGCTGGAGCAGTGATCAAGGTAAGACCCAGACTCGGGGTCTACAAATACGAAGCCACCACTACATCACTTTTCGTTGGTTTGTTAAAATTTATATAAATAGGCTATATAAAGAGAAAATTTAGTTTACATTGTCTAGGCAGTTTGTAAATTTTAATTTTAGAGTCACAGATTGACGTTCTACATGTTTATGACGGTAACACAGATCCAGGTTCTTTAAACATTTTCAAAATGACGAATATTTCACATATAAAAATTATAACGTTTGCTTAAAATTTTTTGAAAATTCGATATTATATTTGAATTTTTAAAATCCGTTGATATTAGTTATTGGATTTGACTGGGGTCAAGATTTGTTTTCCGTATTTTCAATGAAATTTGAAATATAAAATGTTAACGTATTTCAAAGTTGATTACGATGATGGAATCAAAATTAAAAAAAAAGGATAAAAATGTTATTTTTTTTGTTGATTCGTTGCCATTACGCTGTTTGCAACGATTGTGTTGAATGACGTGTATATATTCAATAGATTACGTAAGGTTTTGAATTATCACAAAGCTTTCTATTGTGTAATACAATTGTTCAAGTAGTTACTGCCTTTAAAGGTTATGAGACAGACTGAATATATTGTTATGAAAGAACCAAAAGGAAATCAGAGATTTTATTAAAGTCCACGTCGTATTTACACAGACCAAAGTTATAGTGATATTGTTTTATATTGGAAAGCCCCGCAAGGGGGTGCAGACTAGCTGCATCTATTGAGAGGATTTAGACGTCCCTCGCGGTATTCGAGTCTAACACTTACACTTACAACACTAGACTTACGACTTTAACACTTTACACTCACACTTATATTTAGGAAGGCGATAATAGCCTAAATGTGCTTTTCGTCTTAAAAAATATTGGAAGGAAAAAATAAAGGAATAGTCGGTGGATGCGTATCTTGACGTCATGTATACAGGGTGTGGCAGTTATGGTGATCGTGAAGAAATCCATTTTACCTTTAGTTTTAATTGTTTCACCCGTTTTAAGAACCAAAAAATTGGTTTGTACTTATTGGTTAATTTTAATTGAAAATCGAACTATTATAGCGGCCATTAATCAAGGACCGTGAAGATCACTTCTTGAAGGGCAGTGCGAGCGCGGGCGTGTTTTAGCAGCTCACGTTCGCAATTACAGTCCGAGTTTTTTCAAAATTGGCACAAAAATCGATTTCGATAATAGCTTGGTCAAGATTGTTAAGCAGGAAAAGACGTGCAACAGTTTTGAAAGGTAAAGGGGCCATATTTGGAAGGCTCGGGAACGAGGTGGTGGACCTTGGATCCACCCAGGTCAGCCACTTACACATAGTCTCTGTATCAGCTTATGATGAGCACTTAATTATTAACTTAATTACAAAACAACACAATTACAACACTAATTACAAACACAATTACAAAACAAACACCATTACAAAACTAATTACAAACACAATTACAAAACAAACACCATTACAAAACTAATTACAAACACAATTACAAAACAAACACCATAACAAAACTAATTACAAACACAATTACAAAACAAACACAATTACAAAACTAATTACAAACACAATTACAACACTAATTATAAACACAATTACAACACTAATTACAAACACAATTACAAAACAAACACCATTACAAAACTAATTACAAACACAATTACAAAACAAACACAATTACAACACTAATTACAAACACAATTACAAAACTAACACCATTACAAAACTAATTACAAACACAATTACAAAACAAACACCATTACAAAACTAATTACAAACACAATTACAAAACAAACACAATTACAACACTAATTATAAACACAATTACAACACTAATTACAAACACAATTACAAAACAAACACCATTACAGAACTAATTACAAACACAATTACAAAACAAACACAATTACAACAATAATTATAAACACAATTACAACACTAATTACAAACACAATTACAAAACAAACACTATTACAAAACTAATTACAAACACAATTACAAAACAAACACAATTACAACACTAATTACAAACACAATTACAAAACAAATACAATTACAACACTAATTACAAACACAATTACAAAACAAAGACAATTACAACACACTAATTACAAACACAATTACAAAACAAACACAATTACAAAACAAACACAATTACAACACTAATTACAAACACAATTACAAAACAAACACAATTACAAAACTACTGACCGCGTGATCTGAGACCAAAGTGAATTAGAGTAACTTTACAATATATTGCAGGGGGTCACTTCACTAACGTTTATTACCCAAAACCGACCGCCACTAGCCTCCTAACGCCATTTGGCCCCCTTCTCGGCCAAAGACCCAAATCAGCGCCCCTAGGGGTAAAAAAATTAAAGGCACATACTTAAAATAATTTCACAACACCAAAAAGATGGCGGACCAATCCGAAATTACATGCGCCAGCGTCGATAATTCAGCGGACAGTGCTTGCGCAATGCTCCGGCGGGTCTGTAGGAAGCTCGCGCTTGCGCACGGCGCAGTTGCAAAATGGCGGGAATTTTAAATATTTCAAAAATTGTTGCATTTAAAATTTTTAAATTGCCGTGCATTGAAACACGAAATCAATCCCTGAGTAAGGACAAATACAATTATTAATTTCAATTAATTTTGAAAATTTAAAACGCTAATTTATGCGATTTTCAACGGCGGTTACGATTGTGAAATATAATTTTCGAAGACAAAAAATATTAGTTTTTAAAGATTTTAAATTGCCGCCATTTTGAAACTGTTGAACGTATTAAGAACCGTATATTAGAAAATATTTGTCAGTGATAATTTTCAATCAAATCGGGACAAGTCAGAGTGACGTATAATTTTTAACGAGCTCTCAAAATGTGATCTAGAGGGCAGGGTCTGCGCTGATTTCAAGAGCCTGGGTTTTTCGTTTTACCATTGTGACCTGCCAAAATTGTTTTTTCATTTATCTTAACCGTGAAATTCTTTTTTTATTAAGTCTAGTACCACGCCGATTTTCCAGTATTTTGCCGACAATTTCGGAAAAGATTTTTTTGGGGGGGGAGTTGAAAATTATGATAATTGGAGCACAGTTATTGCGCCATTTATTCTCGTAGTTGTAGAAATTTGTTTGCCTTAATCAATAAAAATATCCGTACATATTGTAAATCAAACCTGCACCCATATGACCAGTATATAACTTAGCTCTCATTTTTGAAATCAGAAAAAGTTAATTAACATTGAGCAACGGGCCACGCCTCGTCACGCTGGGGAAATCACCGCCTTGTTGTCGATGCCGTTCAATCAGGAATCGTGCGGTAACACTGTTTTTCGCCTTTTATTTTAGTTTTCCTTAATTAAATAAACCGCGCAAGAACACTTCACAAACTTTCACACATTCAACAAATGCGTGCTTCACATCATAATGTGGCCTTCGCGCTTTGATTTAACTTTCAGTGGCAACAAAGTTCAAAATTATAATACTGAACGTGTCTAGTAGGATTTGTTTGAAATTAATCAGCCTCGGCGACTTTACGTTGGAGCTGCCATCGTGGTAAAACCCTGACATAAGATCATGAAATGAACACCGATGTTAAGGTTAAGGACTCTTTTTTGGAAGTGTTCTTAGAAATAAACACACACGCGCGCGCGTGCACACACACACATACATACATACATACACACACACACACACACACACACATATATACACACACATGCATGCGCGCACACACACGCACACACACCCACATGCATGCGCGCACACACACGCACACACACCCACACTCACCCCTACATCTCCCACACACACACACACACACACACACACACACACACACACACACACACACACACACACACACACACACACTTACACATACCTACACCCACACACATACATATATACACACACATGCACACACATAACACACACACACACACACACGCTCTCGCGCGCACGCACACACACCCACACACATGCACGCACATACACACACACACGCGTGCGCGCGCGCACACACACACGCATGCACGCACGCAACACACATACGCGCGCACACACCCACTCACATGCACACACCCACACACATGCACACACATACACACACGCGCTCGCACAGATACACACACACACACAGACACAGACACAGACACACACACACACACGCGTGCATACACACGCGCACACATACAGGCGCGCGCACGCGCACACACACGCACCTACCTACCTACACACACACACACACACACACACACACACACACACACACACACACACACACACACACACACACACACACACACACACACACACACACACACACACACACACACACACACACACGCACCCACAAACGCGCGCGCACCCACACTAAGTGTCATAAAATCTTAACTTTATACAAAAATCTGATTTAACCTACGCAATAAGCTTTAGAATCAGTATGATCTGACATTTAAAATTTTCAATATTCGATAACAGTGTGATAGCGAAATCTAATTTTAAAAAATTAAAAGAAAATGTTGTTAATATAATGCCGTATTGTCACGTTTTCGAAATTATAATTATTCTTTCATGATAACATCTAAACAGCTATGTTCGTCGTTAAGAAATGAAATGTTAGTAAATTCGAATGTTTATTGTTCAGAAGATTACACCAAGGACTATTACGTTCCCTGATTTTGTCTATCTTCTAAAGCCAGGGTCTCTCGGTAAGCGGCAGTGTCAAACAAATATGTTTTTAATATGTCTATTTTTTTTAAAGAAGGTTTATGTTTGAAATACTGTTAGAAAAGTACTTTCAGATAATCTGACGACGCGTCAAGTTTGTGTTGACCTGTTTAACTTTGTTACTGCAATGTTCACGCTGAATTTCTCTTACAAAATACAAAGATAACTTGGGGGGTGTTGAACTTATTATCACATTACTTGATTTTATTATACTTGTCCTAAATTGTTACTTTGATTTTTGTGTTTCCAAGCTAAGATAACATTGTGTGCGATCTTTCTGTTCAATGAGCGTGCACAATATAAATAAACTTTGTGGTAACTGAAGCACAACGAAGTTCGTAAGGGCTTAAACTTTATATCAGTCCAAATTAATGAAGTCGACTGTGTATTATTTTATTTCCAAACAAAGCGCAAAACTTGCGCTCGGAATATCTCAAAACATCACTTTACAATAAATTTTCACAAAATTTCTGAAAAGGACTTTGGCGGTAAGCCAAATTACCATAAGAATGTCAGGTGGTATACAATGACGGAAAGGTTTGGAATCCTTGATTCAAAACGGTAAGTTTATAAATAATCTTGAAATCCTGCCAAAATCAAAGCCTATAAAATTGTTAGCTAGCTCAAAGTTTATATTTTGTACAATTTTTACACCAAATTATTTATAATTTTGATTTTATTTATCAGTACCCGCACAGAGTTGCCCGTGAACAAAATTTTAACATTTGCGAACGTGAGATAATTAATTACAATGGTTCTATTTTTGTTTTGAAATTAAAATAGTTTCAAAAAAATGCAATAGATGTCGTTAGGTGTAATTTTCAGCTAAATATTTAATCATATATATTATTTCTGGAGTGAATCAACATCCTTTTTTCTCAGCACACATTGTTCCTACAGGCATAAATAAGGTATCTTTAGACAGATTTTTTGACCGATTTAAGTCATTGCAAAACGATTTGGCGTTGAAAAACACAAATCGTTTGTGGAAAATTTTAACACTGCCATAGACAAAACAGCACAGGGATGCACGGCATTACAAATCAGACAATATTTTGTACATTTTACAAAGCTAACTTATCAATCACGAATAGACAGTCCCATTACAAATGCCACTTTTTTGCATAATGTGGTTAGAATAATTTTTATATTTACTTAAAAGTCATTAAACTTATAGGTTATGTGGCCCTACTGACAGTCCCCTATCCGTGCCCGTCGTACAAGCCGGGACAAGCATTTCGAATACCAAACACGTTTTAGACAATGTTTTTACACAAATATATTTGTGATTTCTTATTCCATCGTGCATTTATCTATTGTTAATACGGACATTAAAAAAACAAAGTACAATTAAAATATCAAAATACAGTTAGAGGTAATTGTGGACTTAGTGAAGTGGGTCTACAGTTTGCGGTTATTGTGGACTTCTTGATACGTATACCAGGTAAGAAGCAAACATAATGTTCTAACATTTCGCATTTATTTACTTATTTGTATTTGAATATTACGATTTCTCATTACACCTCACTTTAACAACAGGTTAATGTAAATATTACGGTCGATGACAGTCATAAATGTGTGATAATTTTTTCAAATCGATCGCTTTTCGATATATTTTTTAAACTTTTATTTCGTTTCTTCCAAGTACCGCCCTCACCCCAACGACTACTGTTCTTCAAAAGTTGTTTTTAAAAGAATTTCATCGGAAATTTTTAAAACCGGTTTCGAAGTGTTATCCGACCTTCTCCTGTGCACCTAAAAATTAAAAAATTTAACATCGCTGTGTGCCATAAA
>CM040190.1:13669545-13672045 GCA_022606455.1 Callitettix versicolor
AACATAAAAATTGTAAGAGATAGAAAAAATAATAAATTTTATAGTTAGAAAAAATTTATTTTTGACCGACATTTTTTATGAAAAATTACCTCAATGTAAGGTATTGACAGAAAAATGGGGACAATACTGAAGTGTTTCTTTATCTGAACACAATTTCGGTTATTCAAAGAAATACGACAAAAGCGACATCTATTTTTTGAAGTTATATGAAACCACTTCAGCGAAACAATTAATTCCAGTATGGTTCGCGGGTGTTCCATGTCTGAACTGGTAAACATTCAAACATAAAGATTATGTACGAGAATAAGAAATATTTTGTTAAAGTTTTTAAAATAGCCCTTATTTTGAATATTTCGCTACTTGTCCAATTTATTATCAAATTAAATTTTTGTGTCAAGTTTTTAATCGAAATCGGCGTTTCACATTTTTATAGAAATGCAACATAGTGTGTTAAAGGTGACGTCATTACTGTCTTTAATGTACAGCTGATGTAAAGTGTTTAAAATTAAATGACAGACCTGTTGAACGTCTGAGTCCAGTGGTATAGGAAAGAAGTTCTGTTGTGTTCACAGACAAAGTACGGCGTTGACTAGGCAATCTGACTACACGGCTGCTTATTTAAAGCACTCCGGGCAGGCGCAAAGCATCTGTTGGGCAGCATTTGTTTTTTTAACAACATTTAGAGACTTCAATGAAAATTTTTTGTACTTTTTGTAATACCTTTTAACGAATTATCATTAAAAAATGAGTAGCTATCATGGGAAAACCCAAACAGGGGAATTGAAATGAACACGTATCCTGATTTCTATATCACTTTTTCATGGTTTTAAATATATATACATATCCCCTGCCTACTTTGTGGGTCAACCCATTGAAATATTTTTTTATTTATTTAAATTGTTACCATAAAACAAATATAAAATTTAATTATTTATAATTTTGTTATTATGCACCAGTTGTTAAGAAAATTAATATTATATTATATTGAATTAATATTATAAAGAAAATATAAAACAGCTGCAGTTAAAAATACCTCTATTAAACACAGCTGATTATAACCATGAATTTCCAATGGAAACATCCGCTTTTCTTAAAAGCTTAATAATTAAGCTAGGAAAAGTGAAATTATTAAGACAAATGTTTTTTTTCTCGATTTCGACACCAAGATACAGTCAAGTACTTAATAGCATGGAAAAGTTTGTTAAACAGCAAAATTCGTTTGACAATTTCAAGATGGCTGCCATTTCAAATATTTAAAAATACACAAATTTGTTGCCTTAAATGTTTCTGAAAATCTGATTTCAAAATCGTAATCAACTGCACAAAATAGCATTTTGAGTTTCTAAAATCCGTTGAAATTTGTCCTGCTTTGAAAGTACTTAAGCTTTCAAGCACTTTTCTATGACTTATTGTTGTCTCAAAGTTTAAATTATATACGAATTATTATTTCACCATCGTCATCAGCAAAATTTGAAAAAAAATACAAAAGTGAATCTGACGTAGGTCGGGGTTTGTTTTCGTATTTTAAACGTAATTAAAAAATCTAAGTGGATTACGATCGTAAAAAAGATTTTCAAATAAATTTTCAAACAGAAAACCATCAGCGATACAGCTTCGTGCCACTGTTATCAGTACATAGTATAGCAGAGAAGAATATTTCTATAAGTTAGGAGATGATTCCCTAAACTGAGATACATAACAGAGTTAATTCGTTATTAAATTTACGGTTCAAACGATAGAGTTTCGTTGCTGGCATACACACAAAAGGGTCTTAGAACAGGATGACAGAATGTTTGATTGGTTGTCATTGCTTTCCCGGGTCGGATATTAAACAGGGGCATTGTGCATTAATCACGTATCGCACTTTCATCAAAATATATCCGACTGGTGTTGCTGGCAAATTGACCTTATCTGACCAAAAATAGTTGCACATACACTCCGCTTAAAATATTTTATTGCTGGATAAAGTTAACGTATTGTCAATATTTTCGCTATTATAGTCAACATTAAAACCTCCCCATATCTTACAATTTTAAATTGCATTTAAAATGCAAAACTGAACCCTGATCGCAGTTACATTAAACTAATTACTTTCAACGGATTTTATTAACTCAAAATACTATTTTGTGCAGTTGATAACGATTTTGAAATCAGATTTACAAAAACATTTTAGACAAGAATATTTTTAAGTATTTGAAATGGCGGCCATCTTTAGATTGTTGAACTAATTTTGCTGGTTAAAAAAATTGTCCGTGCTATTACCGAAACCGAAATTGATTTATCTTCCAAGTTTAAATGAAATCGAACTGTTGTTTGTGTGTGTGTGTGTGTGTGTGTGTGTGTGTGTGTGTGTGTGTGTGTGTGTGTGTGTGTGTGTGTGTGTGTGTGTGTGTGTGTGTGTGTGTGTGTGTGTGTATGTGTGTGTGTGTGTGTGTGTGTGTGTGTGTGTGTGTGTGTGTGTGTGTGTGTGTGTGTGTGTGTGTGTGTGTGTGTGTGTGTG
>CM040190.1:13677045-13679545 GCA_022606455.1 Callitettix versicolor
CCATTGGAGATTATGCACTTGTGCTAGAGCTTCTTCAAATTCTCGAAACTCTTCTCAAACTCGATCTTTGAGATAGCCTTTAGTTCTTTCAGTGATGCGCTTTTAATGTCATCTACGGCTGTAAAACGACGACCCTTTAAGGTTCTCTTTATTTTTGGAAGTAGGAAAAAGTCACACGGAGCCATGTCTGGCGAATATGGAGGCTGGGGCATCGTTACAGTACTGTTTTTGACCAAAAATTCACGAACAAAGACTGAAGTGTGAGCTGGTGCATTATTGTGGTGCAAAAGCCATGAATTGTTTTTCCAGAGATCCGGGCGTTTTTTTCGGATTGCTTCAAGCAAACGGTGTTGAACTTGTAGGTAGTACTCCTTATTGACTGTTCCACCTGGTGGCAGGAATTTATGATGCACTATGCCATTAATATCGAAGAACACAGTGAGCATAGCCTTCACGTTCGACCGCAATTGTCGAGCCTTTTTCGGTCTTGGTGAGCCAGAATCCTCCACTTAGATGATTGAGCCTTAGTTTCGACGTCATATCCGTAAACCCATGTTTCATCACCTGTTATAATAAGTTTCAGAAATTCTGCATCGTCGTTGACTTCATTTAGTGACCCCTGAGCAACTTCCATTCACCGCTGTTTTTTTTCAAAATTCAACAATTTTGGAACGAATTTTGCTGCCACGCGTTTCATACACAAAACACTGGAAACAATGTCATGGCATGATCCAATCGATATTCCAACATCATCAGCGACCTCTCTAATTGTGATTAGGAGATTGTTCATAACCATTTCTTTTACGTTTTCCATGTTTTCATCGGTTGTTGATGTGCTGGAGCTTTCGTCCATCTTCAACGTCTTCACGGCCTTCTTGGAAACGCATATACCACTCGTAAACTCTTGCTTTTTTTATAGCAGACTCACCATAGGACTTTGTTAACATTTCACACACTTTGTTACACTTTATTCCACTTTTTACGCAAAATTTGATACAAATTGTTTGATCAATTTCTTTTAACAAACGAAAATCGTCGAGTTCATAAAAACACGTCTAACCTTAGTGTCTGTCACAGACAGCTGTCAACAATAAAAACAGCTGAGAGTTTTATCATACTTTAAGGTCATGTATACCAACATAATAAAAAAAATGTTTGACAATCGGACTCTCTAAGCCCGCGAAATTTAAAAATTCTCTTTACTTTCCGAACACACCTCGTATATTCATTTCACTAATATAAAATTAATACCAGTACCATTGATAATATACGACAAAACGTTATCTCACGTAAACACAGCGAAGTGTGTTGGGATGACCCTCGGTTCTAAGTTATAGTGGAAAGAGCATGTGAAGGAAAAGAATGAACTGAATATAAAATACAGGCAGCTCTACTGGTTGCTTGGAAGAAACTCGGAGTTGTCTGTCCGTAAGAAGATGTTAATTTGTAAGCAAGTACTTAAGTCTGTAAGGGCATATGGAATTCAAATTTGGGGCTGTACAAAAGAATCAAATATGAAGATTATTCAAACATTTCAAAATAAAGTTCTTCGAGGGATAGTTAAAGCTCCGTTGGTATATCCGTAACAGGGATTTACATGGTGATCTTAACATGAATATGGTAAAAGAGGAAATAAAGAAGGTAGCTTTGAAGCATAACCAACGTCTCCAAGTTCATATTAATAAAACCATGAAGATAACGACCGACAGCGTTATGAACGATGTTTGCCGCCTCAGTAGAACCAAACCTCATGATTTGGTTCAGTAAAAACAATGAACTGATCAATGTGAAGGGACCAATTTGTTAATGTTAACCCTACATTTGTGATTATGACAAATGTAAATATTTAGTCGATCCTATTGGTGTAGCTTTGTTATTTAATGTTAAATACACCAGTTTTTAGAAATGTGCCGCGCCCCTCCCCTCTAGACTTTTCCTTTCTGTACTACTTCCACTTAAAAATGTAGTATAGTATAAATTATAATTTTCCTACTGAAAAATAAGGAGAACTATTGTTTTTTTAATTGAACGTAATTCTTACGGGATATAAAATAAACGTGACATGCTGCTGTCTTGCTGACATGATAGAAGCAAAGTTCCAAAAAAGTTATAATAAATACTTCGCACGTGGAAGTAAATTGTTTTATAGTGAATTTCTTTGAAAATCCTAATTTCACCGGCAGCGTTTCATTGTACAAATTAACAATTCAAATTAACAAATTACTCTTTGTAATATCGAAAATAAACCCTGACCGCTGACTAGTAAATTCTCTATTTTCAAAGGAATTTGAAAATGTAAAATTTACGCATATTTTCACGTTGATTGTAACGGTGAAATCGGATTTTCAGAAAAACATAAAAATAAAAAAAAGTTATGAATTTAAAAATATGAAAATTATTTAAGAAGTATGTTTGCTAAGTAACAAAATTTTCAAAACTATTTAGCAAGAGCGCATTGAAAAGTTTAAGTGACGTTATTCATAGTTGTTAGAGGTTCCCA
>CM040190.1:13684545-13967045 GCA_022606455.1 Callitettix versicolor
TATATATATATATATATAAATAAATAAATATATATATGTATATATAATTTATCTATCTATCTATCTATATATCTATCTATCTATCTATCTATCTATCTATCTATCTATCTATATATATATATATATATATATATATATATATATATATATATATATATAGTCCATGGAGCTCATTTTAAGGTCTCGGGTTATAGTTTTTGCTTTATGAAGTACAATGTACTGAAAGATTGATTAATGTTTTGGCCCATAGGGATTACGGATCTCAGATATTGACTCTAAATGATTTCACATCCCCGCGATTCAAGGTTGTGAATCGCACAACACAATATTTTATCTATACATTATCTTTTGACAGTGTTATCTGTGTTATCTTTAAAGAACGCGGAAAGTGTCATGAATGCATTAAACTTACAACCCTTATCAGTCAAGCCAGTGAGAAATTTATAGCTAAATTTATTAACAAATTATCTTAAAATTAAAATAAACAATAAAGGTGGTTTGAGTTCAAATACAAAAATCCATAAACATGCTTCGTCGTAAAATTTATTTCAAAATATATGGAGGTAATAGGAATATTATTATTCGCGCATTTACTATAATTTGTGTATGTAAAAAAATATGGTACAGTCATTGGAACTGTCGGCAGAAGCGTTAGCTTCTTAAAAAAACGTATACAACGTCACTGTTATACAATTAACGCTTGAATACTAAATAATTAAGTTGGGCTGGGTAAGTACTATAATGGCGCTTAAAATAATTTAAACTTTTATTATTCACACGTACCAAAATATGTAATAAACGTATAAAAGGTCGCTGTTATACAATTAACACTTGAATACTAAATAATTTAGTTGGGCTGGGTAAGCAGTATGACGGCGTTTAAAATAATTTAAATATTTATTATTCACACCTACCAATAAGTAATAAGCGTATAAAACGTCGCTATTATACTATTAACATTTGAATACTAGATAATTAAGTTGAGCTGGGTAAGTATTATGATGGCGTTTTATATAATGTAAACATTCATAAAACGTCATTGTTATAACACTTGAACATTAAATACATACAGGCACAAAACATACATAGCGCACTACCAACTCAGTGGGAACCGGTAGACGAAAGAAAGTAAAGAGGTGAGAACTGGAGGGGGTCTGTGTAATACTTCCCCTACTCGCGTTACACACGCTTCGTAAGCCAACTCGATGAAACCGAATCACTCCATGGTGACAAATACAAAGTGCACAACGCGGTATAAGCTTCGACAGTAGGCGATGTTATGGACGCTTCGAGATTATGGATCTACTAGTTCTCAAGTACCTAATTTAAAACCTGAATATTCAATTAAAACATAAACCTAGATGCCTAGGTCTATGTTAAAATATTTATAAACGAAGAACAAACACTCAGGGAAAATTTCTTAAGTGGTTAAACAGATGACCAGAAAACCACAAGTAACCAAGAAGACGAAAGGAAACCCAATACAAAGGCTGACAAATACCACATCAGGAGAAAAACGTGTTCAAGACTGACGTTGATGCCAACACCAAGTGGAAGTGTTTAGGGTTGGTTAAACCTGGTTAGGATCAAAAGTGCTTCGAAAATCATAAATTTAACTGAGAAGAGACAAAAGTAATTAAACGTAAGAATAACTTTTATAAACGGAAAGTAATTAAAGCCTTATACTTAAAAATAATAAGCAACATTATCTGCCAAACCAGTGTCTGTGTGGGTGAAACTTATTAAACATAAACTTGAATTACCCGTATTCACCCCGCACATTTGTGCCTATTCTGCTACTCAAAGAAAAGATTACATGATACTCAAAGAAATGTCTAGAGTCGATGTCGTCTTACACTTGATATCGAAACGGTACTAGGTTATCAAAAAATACTTCTATTTTCATATTCCGATAAATGAACAATTAAACTGAACAACAGAATAAATAACAGAGATGGAAGATCACTCACTATTATGGATCCTCTACAATTTTATTATTGTTTCTAATAGCTAGTGAGTAAAGGAGTGTTTGGAAAAACCTGGAGACATAAATGGCGACATTTATGGTATAAAGATGGCTCCAAGACAAAGTCAGGCAATGGTGCTGGGTAGTGGTGGGGCAGAAAACACCAAACTCTTAAAAAAACTGCTTTTCTATAAACGACAAACAAAATGCTTTTTCAAACGGAAACAAGCAGTTTGATTTGGTCAGGTGTATGATTTGTTAAACAAGGAACAGACTGTTTTATTCGAACGTTGCCGCAAGCGCTAAAACTGTTTTCCTGCTGTTTGCCTGCTAACTGCTTTTCTTCTACCTGATTTTATGCTTTTTCCCTTTATTTCAAAGTTGCTTGTTGCTTGTAGTGAAGTAAGAACTGTTTGGTCAATGTCAACGTTTATCTCCATTCTGTTGCGAGTTGTAGTAACAACCTCTCACATTTTGTAGATACAGAGCCTAATTTTATTTAAACATATTTTTATATTTATTATCAATCACCAATATTTTTTAATCAACTAAAAATATTCCAAATCGTTTGCATTTTGGTAAATATGCGAAGGACTATTTAATTTTTAAGTAAAAAAAAGAATGCTTCTATTAGAAATACATTACATTTTGTAAATATAAAATGGCTTACATAATTATTACGTTTTGAGAATTAATTATTACTACACTTATAAGGATTATATTTATCCTTTCTAAATGCTTTATACCCAAAAACAGTTAAGGACGTTGTGGTAATGGGAATGAAAAAGTAGTCTTAGAAAACTGAACGTATGTGCTTTGTATTTTAGCTGCTAATACAACTTTGAGTTTCAGTTTTCTAAACCTGTTTTTTTCCAACTGTTTTAAAAAGCAGCTTTTTTTCCTCAACAAACAGTTTGTTGACGTTTTGTAAAAATAGCAGAAACGCCCACCTCTACCTGAGACCGGGTTGGAATGTAAGGGAATGAATACCCAAACCCCAGGAACTCTATAACAAACAAGAAGGTTATTGCTACAGTGCTTAGAATTACCCCACCTTATTAGTAATTTTATTTTTCAGGCTGGCTTGTATTTAATAATAGTAAATAACAATTTAACGACAACTAATTTTACAACAGTCACGTGTAGACTTCAAACAGTTCGCTTACAAATGAATTGTTCACTTTGTTCTCCAGTAAAACATTTATAGCATCGTTAAAGGTTAATTGTTTGAACAGCAACTATCAAACAACTTATTAAGTTTGACATGTCTACTTCTTTCTTGTTACGTTTTCGTAAAACTGTAACACTTTCTTTGGTCCATCATATTATTTACCCATCGATCCTTTAAACATTTATTAAATTTAATAATCATATTGTTTAGGTATTCCCCCGCAGGGGTGCAGACTAGCTACACCTATTGAGAATTTAGACGTCCCTCGCGGTACCCGAGTCTAACACACACTTACACTTATAACACTTTACACTCACACTTACATTTAGGGAGGCGATAATAGCCTTAATGTGCTTTTCGCCTTAAAATAACAAAAAAAATCTTTAGGTATTCACTGCAAAAGAAAAGAAGATCTTATAATAATCATAATGGCATTGCTTATGTGTACGATTTATTTTTGTTTCATAATTAATATTGTTCTTGAGAATTTGAAAAATAACACGTTTCGTCTATTTTGTGCCACCTTCAGCTTGTCCGGGAATATCTCCAGGTAATTCCAGTTTGTAACTTCTTTGCTGATTCCAATGGAATCATACAATGTGTTCTTGTATGTTTCACAGAATATGCCTATTCATGTCTATTTTTAACCCAAAATAGTCTTAATTATGTTACAACCAGGAGGTCCGTGCGAAATGTCGCACTATGAAAGTTTTAAGTTATAACCTTTTGAATAAGAGTAGTCGTTGGGGTGAGGGCGGTAGTTGGAAGGAAGGGAAAACATGTTTAAAAAATAAATCGAAAAGCGATCGATTAACAATAGATAAATGCACGATGGAAGGAGAAATCACAAATATGTTTGTGTAAAAACAGTGCCCAAAACGTGTGTTTGGTATTCGAAATGCTTGCCTCAGCTTTACGACGGGCAAGGATAGGGGACTGTCAGTATGGCCACGTAACCTGTAAGTTTAATGACTTTTAAGTAAATATTGAAATTGTTCAAGCATGTTACGCAAAAGAGTGGAATTTTTAATAGCATTGTCTATTCGTTATTAATAAGTTAGCTTCGTAAAGTATACAAAATATTGTCTGATTTGTGTTGCCGCGCATGCGCATCCATGATACCGTTTTGCCTATGGCAGTTAAAAGTGTATTTTACGTTAAAATTTTCCACGAACCGTAAGTTGTAGCGCAAAAACGTTTTGCAATGTCAGAAGCCGGCTAAACAATCTTTCTAAAGATACCTCATTTATGTCTGTACGAATAGTATGTGCTGAGAAAACGGGATGTTGACACGCGAAATAATATATAGGATTATTTTGTTGCAATTATGTTTATTAAAGATAACCTTCGGCCAGCATATTCTCAGTATTATCTATCTTAATCACAAAATGACTAATTTCTGCAAATATTATCTTCCACGATTCACAAATAATATTAATGAAATACTTTTAAACACGCTTAACCTATTTCTTTTGCCTGTTTTTATCGATCTGTTCGTCAACTGTCCTCGAATTAAGGCTAGTTATCCTTAATATTCTGGTTACTTGTCTTCCATTTTCTGATTAGTGCCCCTCGATCTTCAAGTTAGTTGCCCTTGATCTATCAGTTGCTGTAGCCTTTTTGATTAATAGCTCTTACAATTAGCTGCGTCTGATCATGAATTAACTGCTTTTGATTTTCCGTTCAGTTGCATCTTATCTTTTGATTAGTTGTCTTTGTAAACCTAACTAGATGTCATTGGTTTTTGATTAATAAATGCATTAAACAGGCCATTTTATATTTCACCATTAAACTTAAGTTAGGTGTATTCAGCTTTCCAATACATTACATTTAATCTTCTAATTAGTTGATCTTGATATTCTGATTAATTGCCCTTAACTGATCTTAGTCTTCTGATTAATTACTCATAATCTTCTAATTAATTGGTCTTAATATTCTGATTAATTACCCTTAACTTTTAACTAGATGATCTTAGTCTTCTGATTAATTACTCTTAATCTTCTAATTAGTTGATCTTGATATTCTGAGTAATTACCCTTAACTTCTAACTAGATGATCTTAGTATTCTGATTAATTACTCATAATTTTCTAATTAATTCTCTTGATCTTCTAATAATTACTGTTAATATTTAAATTGGTTACTCATAATCTTCTGAATAATTACCCTTAAATTCTAATTTGTTGATATTGATATGCTAATTAATTACCATTGATTTCGTAATTCGTTTATGTTCCCACTCTGAAAGTGTTGAATTTATAGTACTGATTAATTCTTTGTTAGTTGAATCCAGTGCTATAAAATACATTCTTCAAACTACCAAAATAAACTATCCACACTGTAACTGTACAATTAAAGTAGGTTATAAACAGGCAAGATGGGTAACACAATCTTGACGGGATATTTTATGTTGCTTTTAGTATCTCGCGTGGTAAACCTGTCGCGTTAGTCTAGCTATAACGTCAGCTGATTTACACTTCGGTGTTTACTTTTCATTACATAAGATGTACGAACTGATCTTCGATCAATTGATGTTGAAATTGTGACGGAAATAACTCTATACGATTTTATATTTTATCGTTACGCTGTAGAGAGAAAGTATAGCTGTCATCAAAAAATTCTATGTCAATTTTAACAGGATCACATTTTAACCCTGTAGATGAAAAAAACTTTTTTGGTAGTTATAAACACATGTGTGCTCGCATTTCTTTGTGTATATATGTTATTCTTCTTTGTAAAAATATACATGCATGAATTACATTGAAATCCGGAGTACATCTGTTTGAAACAATTATTCCGAGGAGAAAAAAAAATGTTCTGACATTGTTTTTCCAGAATCGTATGTGGCACCTTCGACTTTGTTCTCTTTCCAAGTTTGAAGTCAAATTTTAATGTATGTTAGAGAAAATTCAGTTCTTTAAACTATCGATTCTATAATTCTAAATAATTGCAAAGCTTTTTTTAGGGTTAACTGTATAAAAGCTTTGTACGAGATAGAACCTGTTTTTGCTGAAAGCAATCACTGTCTATTGTTAAACACTTTTAATAAAAATAAAATAAAAGGTATTTTGAAAATGTCGAACGAACTTGTCCAAGCTATTACGAAAATCGTTTTTTTTTTTACCAAGTTTGAACCAAATCGAACCGTAATTGCGAATGTGACCATGCTAAAAGCGCGCGCGCGCGCGCGCACACACACACACACACACACACACACACACACACACAAGCACGCACGCACGCGCGGACGAACACGCACAAACACACGCGCGCACAAACACGCGCGCGCACATACACACACACACACCCCACACACACATATTTTTTTTGTGTTTAACATTCGACTATTGTGTACACTTGGGCTAATGCAGACGATTGGATGATTTATAGCGTATGAAAATGCCAAGCCCTGGACGGGAATCAAACCCGGGTCCTCGGGGTGAAAGCCCAGTACGCTATCAACTAGGCCACCGAGGCGGCTCACACACACACACACACACACACACACACACACACACACATCATATATATATATATATATATATATATATGTGTGTGTGTGTGTGTGTGTGTGTGTGTGTGTGTGTGTGTGTGTGTGTGTGTGTGTGTGTGTGTATACCAACCCTTTTAAATGTTATCTAGAGGCGCTCATTTCAAGGTCCCCAGGTTTGTGTTTTACAGTGATGGATGTTCCTATAGCTAAAAGTGCAAAGGAAATCTCTTGAAGGTTAAATGATAACGATGTACACAATAATGTTTATCTATGAAATGTAACACAAACAATTGTAGTCTTAAATGCTCTTACGATGAACAAATATTAACATGGCCTCCGTTAGTAAAATACGAAACAAAATAACACATTGCACAAACTTTCTCACTTTCAATTATTTCTTCAGAAAGTCCGAAAAATGAGTAAAGATTGTCGAAATTCTCTCACATTTTTATGAAAATTTCAAATAAAAGAATATACGAACGAAATTTAGAAACAAAAGAAATCCAGCGGTTTGACTGTTTTGAAAAATCAGTTGATGAAATCATCAGCTTGTCCAAAAAATGAAAGAACAATATAATGTTTGGAATTTGCTTCCATTCCGACAGAAGTATTTGAAGCATCGGTCAGTTTACTGCGTCTCCGAACTAGCGCACCTCAAGGTCGTACATTAGTGCTTTTCCTTGCCGTTAACGCCGATCCCTGGAAGAAAAGTCAACGCGACTGCTACGTGCTGTAATTAAAACAAGCTATTTGCTTAAGTTCTGTTTCTTTGTTTAATTTATCTGAATTGTAAACAAAATCAAGCAAACATGTGTTAAGTTATTAATACTGAAGTCTTGTTTGTGATGCCAAGAAGCAAAACACTTTATCAAGAGCAATGAGTATTATTCTCACGATAAGATTGAAGCCTTCTCTAAGTATCCATAAAACTCAAGTGACTCTCATCACAATTAAAATGACACCATTGTTGTTGTTGCTCTTCAGCCTAGGCTACGTCGAAAGTGAACGGATCCTGGCCGTGTTTCCGTACACGGCGAAAAGCCATTTTTTCGTGTTCGAACCGTTAGTGTCTGAATTAGCGAAACGCGGGCACAACGTGACGGTGATCAGCCATTTTCCGAGGACGGTACCCACAGATCGTTACACCGACATCGATGTCAGCAATAAATCTGCACTCGAAGCCGGCTTGTCGTTGCCGCTGTCCGAGATAATCGAGTTCGACGTGAATATTTTGCGCATGATGCGGAACATTGTGATGGCCAGTCACGAGCACGAGAGTGTTTACAAAGACAGAACGGTTCAAGAACTGTTGGAGTCGAACGTGACATTCGATTTGGTTATCACCGAATTGTTTCTGTCCGACATGTTCATCGGCCTGGCGGATAAATACAAGGCGCCGCTGGTGATGATGGTGTCTTCTGAAATGTTACCATGGGGTGCCGATAGGATGGCGCTGCCTGACAATCCTTCATACATTAAACATTTCATGAGCCCAGTAACAGGCTCGATGACTTTTTACGACAGGTTAGTTCACTTTTTATGATAACCTACAATATAATAATTATATTACTAGTCAGTACCGGGCTTTGGGAGGGGGCGAAGTTGGGTGGCGCTGTCTAAGTTATCAATAAAAATAAATTTTTGAAATAATCTTAAAATGAATAGAATGAAATGATTTTAAATGCAAATTGCTTTTGATTTTCCCCATAAAAAAAATTAAATTGTCAACTTCATGGTCGTAATACGTTTGCTTCCTCAAAGAGGAACCTATATTCGCTGTGACACGTAGGTTGGAGGGGAATACATAGGCGCCACAGTAAATTTTGCCCGACCTGTCAAAAAGGCTAAGCCCGGCACTGTTACTGGTAGTTGAAAGAACACTAGACCTCGCAGTATATTCTTAGTTAATAAACAGAGCGTTCCGTGACGACACTCGTAAGTTTGTCCGCCAATTTAATTGGTAAACAATGCTACTGGATTAACTTTAATGAAAATTTTGTGCTGTTTCTCAACGCATCGGTCAACATTATAATAGGTCTTGACGTTCAGCCAATACAAGGACGGATTAAAGGGGGAGGCGAAGGGGCGAGACAAAAGAAATAAAATAAAAAAAGTAAAAGATCCTATTTTACTTTCATAAAATGGAAGCATATGCGTAGCTTCGAGAAATATGGCGAAGAAGGCATCTGAAGGTTCAGAAACCCGTCACATTATATCGATCTCAAATTTGTAAGTGAAGTTTTGTACATTTGTACGTTTGCACACTTTGTATCGCTTATACTGACGGTGAGTTTTTTTTTTTTTTTTGGTGTTTAACGTCCTACTATTGTGTTTAATGCAGACGATGGGATGATTTATAGCGTATGAAAATGCCAAGCCCTGGCCAGGAATCGAACCCGGGTCCTCGGGGTGAAAGCCCAGTACGCTATCAACTAGGCCACCGAGGCGGCTAACGGTAAGAACGGGGTTCATCAATTAAATATTTAATTTCTTTTTATATTCTTCTTCTTTTCTGCTAGTATTATTATCACTCTGTTCAGGATAATGATCTACCTTTCCTACATTTGTACCTTTCCTACATTGCCTTTCCTGTCAATTCTACTTTTGTTGACGCGTTTCGGAGAACCTCCATCTTCAAAAACTATATGTATACTGGTCACCAATATTATGCCCGTCCTATTTATAATTTTCTATCGTCGCAAGCAGATATTACGTTCAAAAATCTAAAAATTTTCAAAAATTAACAGGAGGTACGACCATTGAAGAGAAAGTTTGAAAAAAGCCAATCAGAAGCGAGCACGTCAGGTTTAATGTTGAATAGAGGAGGGGTACGAGGTGGAGATATAAAATTATAAATAGGACGGGCCATAATATTGGTGACCAGTATAGATATAGTTTTTGAAGATGGAGGTTCTTCGAAACGCGGCAACAAAAGTAGAATTGACAAAGCTAGGGAAGGCAGATCATTATACTCAATATAGTAGTAGAGTAAATATTTAATGTTGGTTCTCCCTTCTTCCCTCATGTATGAACTGCAACAGCAGAAAGATATTTATCGTCTTTAAAATTGATCCAAGCTATTGAGGACAATGGACCAGCGTTAACGGTAAGAATAAAGCAACGGGAATAACTGCTACTATACATGAACAGTTACTGATAAGAGTACTGAGAAGAGGGAAAGGAAAAAAAAATTGAAATCGTGAAATAGAAATATAAAAAAATAGATGATTTCTTTTTGTCTAAAATAAGAGTAAACTTTTACACATATTATTTACCTATTTTAAGTCTCAAAATAGTTTAACAGTGCTACTTTTTGAAGGTATTATTTACAAAATTTTTATCCCCCAAGGAGGCCCTCTTGTAAGTTGAATCATCCAACCAATCGCTCCCACTCATAAAAAAACATGAATCCGTCAGTAAGCAAATATTACAGGAAATAACCAGAAACTATAATATTTAAACAGAAGTAAATGGGATAAAATCTTATACACCATACCATTTTTGTAATGGTTTTATAAAAGGTACCTTCATACAAAATTTCAAAACAATCGGTCAATGCGTTTGGCCAAAACTGAGCACTCATTGTAAATCAGAAGCCCTTATTTTGAAAAGGAAGTGAATGGGAAAAATCTTACACAAATATCGTTCAGGCTTTACACAATGTACCTCTGTATCAAAACTTCAAAACAATCGGTCAATGCGTTTGGCCAAAACTGCGTAACAAACACACAAACCAAATGCCGAATGGTTGAGTAAATGCCTTGCTTCGCTCAGTAGATTATTGTTTTTACCTCTACTATATAAGTTTGAAGTTAGAAAAATACACCACCATTATAAAATTCTTTAAGGTGTTTTGTTCCTTGTGAAACAATTGTTGAACTTGATGAGTATACGCATTTTTACAATTACTTTTTACAACAATACCATAGAATGTTTTCTTCCAGGCTGATAAATACGGTAGCAATGTTATACATGAAATGGTACTACTGGTACTACATCACACACAATGATAACAAGGTGAGCACCAGGTATCTGGGTGGAGTGTCCAGCGTGGACGATGCCATGAAGAGAACTAGCCTGGTATTGGTCAACACACACTTCAGCGTGAACCAGCTTAGACCATTGTTGCCCAATGTGGTAGAGATTGGTGGTATCCATATAAAGCCAGTTAAAACATTACCACAGGTATGTGATGAATAGCAGACTTCGAATACCACCTAAATATAATATGCAATAGACACTAAATACATTGCAAAATAGTTAAAACTAAGGGGCAAATGACCTAGAAATTACAGTTGTCCCTCATATAGCCTGGTAGGTGAAAAAATAGTATTTTTGAAACATGTTAGTATGTTTTGTAAGTGCACAAAACAGAAATTAAATTACATTGATCAAAGCTTTGGTATGTTAAATCAAGACTAAGTTGGACCTGTTAATTAAATATCTTTTTTATATACATTTTTTATCAGCATCCAATACTGTGAATCATTTTGTTCATACAATCCTAAATATCTACTTTATTACCATTTACCTAAAAACCTGTGATGTTGGGTGCAAACTTTTCCATCTTTTATAGCACGAAAAATTCTCAAAATTCTCTTTCAACATAATTTATTTATAATAATTTTAAAAGTTTTTGAATGTAAAATAGTTTTTAAAAAAATTTAAGAAATCAAATCTTAAGAGTGTGACAAGCATGCGTAGATTAAAGGTTTTTAAAAATAAAAAATATCGGCTTCAAGTAAAAAAAAAGAAACAATCCTAGTATTTTGGTTCAAGACTATATGATCATTGCATTAATACATTTATGATCTTTAGGATATTGAAAAGTTTCTCAGTGAAAGTAAGAATGGTGTAATCTACTTCTCGCTGGGTTCTATCGCCAACGCATCGACCATGACACCAGAGGTCAGGAGGGCATTCTGCAATGTGTTCTCCAAACTGCCGCAGAGAGTGTTGTGGAAGTGGGAGTTAGATGAGATGCCCGACAAGCCAGATAATGTCAAAATAGTGAAATGGATGCCGCAGAGAGACGTTTTAGGTGATCTACTTTATTCAAACTTCTAATGACAGTTTAACAAACATAAGCACGAGTAAAAACAAATAAAACTTGTCTTTCATGTTTCAGCCCATCCTAAAGTTCACCTGTTTATCAGTCATGGAGGACTCTTGGGTACCATGGAAGGTGTGCACAGCGGTGTACCTATAATAGGTATTCCACTGTTCGGTGACCAACATCAGAACATCGGGCACCTCAAACAGCTTGGTTACGGACTGCAGCTGGATCCAAAAGATTTAAATGAAGAATCTATTGAATTCGCGGTCAACTCTGTGCTAAATGATCCCAAGTATGTGCGTTTTAAATGTTCTTAGTCCCAATTTAAGGTAAGCGTACTTTCTCTAGTCAATAGGTCCATTTCCAGCAATTTTATAATAAGTTGTACGTACCGACTAAAGGGACAATGTTGTAATAGTCTCAAGGATTGCCATAAGGGTTTGGTTTTGTATTATTAAGAGCTATTAACCCATACAAAATACATTGTAATTAAAATTTTAGGCAATCTTTTTTATTTACATGCTTCAACTGATTCTGGACAGATTTTCCCCTAAGATAATTCCTGCTTTCTTTCTTTTTCTAACATGACATTACTTCCCCAGTAGCATTTTCTGTTGGCCCATTGTTGGTACTTTGTTTTCACACAATGTTGGGCAACGGTTAAAATTGGCACAAATGCCTACCAATTAATAACGAACCAAATCCCAACAAAGGGCCAACAATTAAATATAATCAAATACCAACAAAGAAATTGTTGGCCCAACTTACTCCCAACAGTTATCCAACTAACTTTCAATGGTAACCTTACTAATTACCAACATGTTTAAAGTATTATATTTCTATTCAGTTGATTAGTGAACTTAATTGTAATCATAACTTCTCTACATTCGTGAACAGATTTGAATACCTCTTATTATCAAATGTATAATATTCTTACTCGAAGTAATATATTAATAAGTAGCCTACTTTAGCTTTTTAATTATATATTACAATGTACATATTATTTCGAGTAAGAATACATATTGAATTTGATAAGAAAAAGTAATCAAATGTGTTCGCGAATGTAGAGAAGTTATGATTACTATTAAGTTCACTAATCAATTAAATAAAATATAATACTGTAAACATATCGGTAATTAGTAGGGTTAGGCCTACTATTGAAAGTTAGTTGAGTAACAAACATAGCATATTTCGTTACTGAAACAAGGTTATTTTACAAAAAGAGACAAAATTCACACAAACAAAATTTATTTAAATAACACTTGTGAAAAGCTAAGTCAAAAAAAGCACCATAGCACCAGATTATGATTATAACTGTACTGTACATGTAGGACCGTGCAAATACAACTTTGGCGTGACAACAAATAATTAAACGAGAAGAGACATACTTTCACTTTTCCACAGTGCTGGCAATATTTCAAATAATAAGTACATCATAAAATCATCCATAGTAAATGATTACAGTTAAGTAGAAATAACATAAGAATTAAAAAATTTTTTTTTAATCATTGTAACACTATTGTTAGTATAGTAATTAAAGATATAATATTCTGTTCACAATTATGCTAAAAAAAATTTGTTCTGTTGGCAATTCTGTGTAAGTCATAACGTGCACTTGCACTTTGCAGTAAATTTTACAACATCCATATAATACTGTTATACTAACAAATAAGATTCTATTTTTAAACTTTTGGAATAATTATACCGTATTTAATTTACGAGATATTTATTTTAAAAAAATATTTCTTATATTTTCTGCCAACTAAGAATTGATGTTGGTCCTAGCAATGAATGTAACAGTTGGCCTAGCAAACAAACAACTCGTTGGCCCAGTGAAGATAATACGTTGGCGTATTAACTAACCATTGCCCAATTTTGCCGACAAAATCCCAACATTGGGCCAACAATGGGTGCTACTGGGGTTTACAATCTTAAATTTGAAAAACAACCACTTTAATCAAAATGAACAACTGTAAGTACTTTACTACTCTGTACATTATGAATACTAAAACTTCTACAATTTTAATTTTCCTATTACAGATTTCAAATAACGAGTTAATTAGTTCGACTGATGATTACAATTCAGACTGTATTTTCTTGCAGATTTAAGAAAACAGCACAGAAATTGTCACAAATTTTTCGAGATCGACCTTCTTCGGCCTTAGATACTGCTGTCTACTGGACAGAATATGTACTAAAACATGGAGGCTTGCATTTTCATTCTGCCGCTGTAAAGCTGCCATGGTACCAGTACTTTTTATTGGATGTCATAGGAGCACTAGTTTTGACTTGCGCAATGATAGGCACCGTTTTAATTTATACTGTTAAGAAAGTACTGTTAAGAAAGGTTAATTTAAAGCAAAAAGTCAAAGTTTCTTAACGTAACAAAAGTTAATTATAGTTTTGAATTCCCAATTACACAATTTCTTTAGGTTATATTTTTTACTATTCTAATACCAAACATATGTTTTAATGAACCAAAATGTTATTTAAATGTAAAGTTACACTTTTCTAACTTAGTCCCAATCATCCATGTTTTTCTATCCTCAGCAACCTTTCTTTGTTTTGTGGTGTTGTGGTATCTGTACAGTCGATAGATGTAGAGAATGCGAGGCAGTTTAAACGTCTTCGCTACTACAGTCCAGTCAGAAAACATCAGTTTTCCACCCCACGTAGAATAAATAAAATATACTTTAGTATTACTGTTATTTAATTAAATTAACAATGAAGATACTTTATGAATGAATGAATGTTATGTTAACTTTATTTATTAAATTTTACGTCTTAATCACAATTTGTCTTATTCTATATAGACCGACTATATATTAATAAGACCTGACTAATTGTATAAGATTAAGTCACACAAACATTTAAATTAGTTTATTCCATGTCTGTCTAGAAATGGAAAAAAGCAGGTGTTTTATTACTACATACAGTCTAGATAGGCTGTTATATTGTTAAGTATTACAATACGAGGTGTGTTCAGAAAGTAACAAGAATTTTAATTTTTTGAACAAAATATTTATTTATTCTTCTACATTGATGTTGTCACCTTCAAAATAGTTCCCATTGGAGATTATGCACTTGTGCCAGCGCTTCTTCCAATCCTCAAAACACTTCTCAAACTCGATCTTTGAGATAGCCTTTAGTTCTTTCAGTGATGCGCTTTTAATGTCATCTACGGCTGTAAAACGACGGCCCTTTAAGGTTCTCTTTATTTTTGGAAATAGGAAACAATAATTAACATGCGAAAAGGGTAGTAGTTTGTTCAAGGTCAACCATTTCCAGTCGGTTTCCGCCTCGCATTCTTTACATCGGTGTACTGTACTGCTGTATGCATCATTTAAGAGATGTCATGAATCCTTGGATGGTGTTATTTAAGGCAGAAGTTCTACTTGAGCCATTTAATAGTACAGACCCTTCCATATACAAGCAAATTTGCAGACTGTGTAACAATAGCAACTTATTGTATAACATATTTGAAGGTTATACAATAACCATGCTGGCAGACGCCTTCTAACCATGCTGTTACACTGTACACGCCAGTTTACAATGCTAAATATTGTAGTGTTTCGTACAATATTGATCGTTACATGTATTCAACACGTGATTTTATTTCAATACAAAACTTGTCATAACAAGTACTTGATGTCACATAAGGTTCATTTATGTGTACAAATTCATAAAATAAACTATGTAGCCTATCATTGTTTCTAACTTATATATTTACTAGCATTACCCGTCGCGGCTTCGCCCACGAAACTTAAACTGTTTCAGTAATGTAATAATTTGGGAATGTAAAAAAATATATTAATAAAAGCGTGATCATCTAAACTCATGATTATTTTACACTGAATATGAAAAAGTATTTTAACTGAATGTGTTGTTTTATTGTCTTCAAACGTGTTCCATTCGAATCTAAGAAAATCTGATAAAAAATATTTTTCTCCAATACAAACATTTATACCTCTTTTATATTTTTGTCCTTTTAGGGGGATCAAATCGGGAGGAAAATGCTGAATTACGTGTATCATAAATTGTGTTTTAGAATATTTTGTTTACTTTTAAGAAAAGCCGATAAAAAATAATATTCTCCACTGCAAACACTCTTTTTTCTCCAATTATACCTCTTTTTACATTTTTATTCTTTTAGGGGATGAATTCGGAAAAAATTTGAAACATGTGTTTCATTATTTGTGTTTCATAATATATTTCTAGAATATATGATCCAAAAGAAATATTTTTTCAATGCAAAATTGAATAAACCTTTTTTACATTTTCTACCCCTTTCAATCTCTTTAGAGGATGAGTTTTGGGAAACGGTGAAAATATACTTCACTACTTATATTTAAGAGTGACTATGTTAAATTTTAAGAAGGTTAGACGAAAAAATATTTTTTCTAATAGAAATTGTTGTACCTCATTTTTACCTCTTTAGGGGTTGAGTACTGGAAAATCGTTTTTAAGTGCACCCCTACATGTGGTGGTAACCCTGAAAATTTCAAGTCTCTAGCTGTAATAAACTACTTTGGCCTGGGTAAGTAGTTTAATTTCGTTGAAATAAATTTTTGCAAAATCCTCTCTTAGTGAATCTTGACATTGTAGTAAGAACATACCCTGAAAATTTCCAGTCTCTAGTTATAATAGTATTGGCTGTACGTTGTTTATTAAATTTGGACTGGGTAAGTAGTTTAATGGCGTTGAAATCAAGTGTTTGCAAAATCCTTTCTCAGTGCACCTCGACATTGTTGTATGATTGTATTGTGAAAATTTCAAGTCTCTAGCTGTACGTTGATTATTAAATTTGAACTGGGTAAGTAGTTTAATGGAGCTAAAATAAAATTTTTGCAAAATCCTTTCTTAGTGCATGCCTACATAGTAACTTAAATGTACCCTGAAATTTCTAAGTCGCTAGCTAAAATAGTTTTGGCTCTGCGTTGATTATGAATCAGTCAGTCAGTCAGAACTTCTTTTATATATTAAGATTTGCAGTAAATATATTTTCAAACAATATAATTCTATCATACAATTTTATGCTTTGTAGTACTGATATACTTGGAAGTGTACTTCTTGATCAGAATAATATTCTTAAAAGAATAACATCTTTTAAAATCCACATATTTATAAAATGAAATACTGAAGAAAACCTTATCTAATATTGTAAACAATATTACAATATTATCAATCTAATATTGTAAAGTAATATTAAGCTAGATCGTATAAAAACCCTTTGCAGATAGTTAGTGTGAGATGCAAGGACCACTCGATGCAACTAACCATTTTCTCACTCCCAGCTCCTCAAATACTTTAGCTTTCTTTTATATTTTGTGTAAAAATAATTCTATTATTTTATAATGCACTTTATAGGCTATTTATTTTTTCATAAAGTATAAAAGATAAACTCATTGAATTTATAAGTAATGCCTTTTTAAATAAATATAAAATAAAGCATACATACTTTTGTTAAAAAAAAATATCGGAGAATTTTGTAAATTATAAATATGATTTGTTACCAACTTTAGGCAAGTAAAATGAATGTCTATTTTACAATAATTATTTTTTTCCTTATAATGAACCACACTGAAATGAAAATTGAATGATCTAGAATGAATTTGTATAGCAAATGAAGTTACGGGTGAAGTTGTAATGTCAACACACAAGGCTAGACATCCTTAATCCTCACAAGATTTCCGAAACAATCATTAATAAACACAAAGTAAAGCCTACGATTTAGGTGAGGATTGTCTAATGATCAATCTTATGCTGGGTGTTGAGAGCATTATTCAGGCCTAAGAAGAGTCTTTTATTTCCTCACTGTACAAAATGTGGCGATTATGAAAAAAACTGATTTTGTGATTTAGAAAATTCGTCTTCACGTTCTTAGAATTATTAAAAAGTGTTTTTCTCTGAAACTGCGTATCTGTGACTAAGAAAATAAATAAGCAAAAACTTTCATTACACTTCTCATTTGAGAAATGTGAAACAAACTGTTTGATAGTGACTGATTTCAAGTTTTTGATAGCTAGCAAATGTGCAAGATTTCAATCTTTCCAAACTGTAGTATCAAAATAAAAAAAAAATAAAGTTTTTATACTTCAACATTTTTTGAAAATGATAATAACATATTTGTTTCCGATTAGATAAAATAATGTCTGTAACAAACAATATTTTTTTGAAAAATGTTTGGTATGCATGCAAGCCTGCAACTAGTCAAGTTAAAATCACAATTGAACAAATTAAACCAAATAAATCTGTCAAGTAGTATATATAAATACATCAGACTTTTTGACCCTGTAACTAGTATTCCTGCATCACTGACCAGCATCAAATTACCCCAGAGTTAATACAACATCCTTGTAACTGTCATCCCGGCCATACACATTGCTAATGTAAGGCATCGTGTAACATTGCCTTTTGTCCTGCCAAACAATGGTGAACTGTGAAGTAGTTTGTATCATTAAAAGATCGTTAATAACTAAGTCTAGACAGGTATTAGGGAAGATCAGTTTGGTAAGTAAATACATTTACTGGTGGGATACGCCCTGCAGTTGTTAAACAAACTTAACCTTAAAGATAGCGTTATGGAAAGACAGCTGTTTAAGTAGAAATGATAACAACAAGGGTAAAAAAATCACAATCAAAACTGACGCTAAATCATGGTTTATTTGAGTTTTATTGGTTTACTTTAGAACTATAATTTTATTTTATTTTTAAATTTATTATCTGAGATATGAAATACATCAAAAGCAAGTGTGCAAGACTGCAATTTTTCGAAACTTTAGTTTCAAAATAAAAACATAAAAATAAAAAAAATAATTTTTTTTGTTTTTAATGAATAATAAAAATTCTAGTAATTTCAATAGAATTGTTTTTTTATGGCACCCAAAAATATTCCATTTTTGACACTTTTTTGAGTATGTGACATGTAAACTACATTTGAGCAGAATGTGATCAAATTCACTAAATTTTGAAAAAAAACAAATTTTTGTTAACATTTTTTATATTTTTGATGTAGAAGAGATTAATTTATAATACCATAAGATATAGGCCAACTACACCTACTTGCCGTATTTTGTGAAAATTGGTAAATTTTGTAGCTAAACTATTGTAAAAATTATGAGCATATTTTGTTTTTGTTTGGTTCCCCCCTTTACCTGTGACAATGGACTTGCCCAACCAGTTCTATACCTTACTTGGGCTGCCTCATTACTTAGTGTTTGTTGTAGTGATGGGCAAAAGCGCTATTTTGTTTAGCAGCTAATTCTGTTAATGCTAATTAGAATTAGCAGTTAAAATAACAGGTACAACTGCTAACTGCTAATTTTCTAGACTGCTAACAACGACCTTAGCAGGAAAACGAAGCTTAAATAGTATTGTTACATTACTTTATTCTTTATTCCTTATTTTGACAGCTGAGATAAGCAGGTGAGGATGCAGTTGGCACGTTTTGTCCTACCCTTACTGCACTATTAATTTGTCTATAGGATTTGTGAGTAAATCTCTGACGATAATGAGAAATACAATGAACATGTTAAGTTCAAAGATGCAATTAATTGTATTCGGTTTGTCTCTCACGCACAGTCAAGTAATATGAAATATATTTGTAGCACCCTTTTCTAAACCTATGATACAATAATAATTTAAATTTTAAAAAATTAAATTGAATTAATTTTAATTTGATTAGGGTCATGTTCGATGTTTGTAATTAATTAAAATGCTATTTAAAAAATATTATTGTATTTTAATACATGTAGTCTATCTATGGAGGCCTATATTTTTTTAGATTTCTCTTATTTGTTCATGTTCTATAATACCTAATAAATTAAAATGTTCTTGTTAGGTATTATTTCAAGTTTTTTTATTATAGACTATCATAATGGTTCTGACAATGTTTATTTTTGTTATAATCACATTATTTAAAATAATATTGTCATTTATTATATACTATATTATTGTAATTATAATTGAGTGAAAAATCGAAAAATAAGTGTTTGAAGGACAAGTAATTACTTGTTAATCTATAATTCTTATGTTTAAAATATAATTTTAAGCTAAATATTTTTATAATGTTAAAAGTCCTACAAGTTCAACTTGTGTTACATTTATTATTTATAAAAAAACACCCTCATTTAAATTTACAGTTAACAAAGAAAAATATGATACTACTATGCAATCTGAATATCAGGACAGTAGCCAACAACAATTAATGGAAAGAAACACTGACAATGTTTCCTGTTTAGCAGTTACATTAGCAGCTTCAACGTTAAACAGGTTCAGCAGTTAGCAGTAGAGGTTAGCAGTTGGCAGGTCGGTAACAGTCGAAACAGTGTGCCATGACTCTGCTATTAAACAGTTAGATTAACAGCTTCAACGTTTAACAGGTTCAACAGTTGGCAGTAGACGTTAGCAGTTAGTACCGTAGCAGGTCGGAAGCAGTGTGCTCTAACCCTGTTATTTAATAGTTTGTTTATATCTGTTATTTTTAAGTGTGATTAGCAGTCTGCTAATGCTAAAACCATTTAGCAGTTAAAAAATAACAGATTGTTAAATAGCAACCCATCACTAGTTTGTTGTGCTCCATTGCAAGTTGTCAATTAACCTTTACTGTCAATCGATCTTAAATTTATGTTTGGATTTTTTACATATTCATTTCATTTGTAGTGGATTATTATTTATTGAAAAGTGATAATATTTTTTTCTTATAAGAAGTTTTATTGGTAAATAAGTTCCAAAAAAAGTATACTGACAGTGACATTTTAGAATACATACAACATAGCCAAAGTGATAAGTCTGTCAACAACTTGTCATGGATCCAATCGCAATGAAACGATTGAAAACTGGTTCACCTCTATTCGATTGGCAACCTCACTTTTGGAAGGCCTAGTCAAACTTATGATTTTAGGTACACTAAGAAAACACAAGCAAGAAATCCCACCCAAAATGAAAAATCCAAAGAGCAGAGCCATAGGGCATGTTTTTATTTTGATAGGACAAAAACAAGATAAAAAAGATTTTGTTTTGTTTTTTATAAGATAAAAAAAATTTAAAAGTAGTTTTGCTGCTATCCACTTACTACAAAAAGCCTGTCATTGATCAAGTCTCCAAAAAATCTCAAATAATCAAGACCTACAATGCCACAAAACAGGCAGTTGACTGTTTGGACCAAATGTGTCATGAAATGTCATGTAGCCATAAAACTAAACAGTAGCCTTTGTGCATATATTATACTTGTGAATGCATATGTCATTTACTTGACTAATGTAGTGGAAAGGGGACAGAAACCAGTTTCAAGGAAGAAATTTACTATGCAAATACACCACAACCTTATCAAGCCATGTCTTTAACAGCCATTTCCTTATCAAACTTTGACCATATCTATTGCTGATATGTTAAAAGTTCCAGTGCCAGGCAGATCCCATGACCTCCCTCAAAATCTGCCATGAACAATTTGTGAGATTTGCCCATCTGTCAAGAGAAGAATGAAAACGCTCTACTGCTACAAGTTTAAGACTTGTAAATTTTCAAATTTGACACAAACATGTATGCAATGATGTATTTTGACTAATTGTATTCGATAATGTTCAAATTTATATCCAGAAGTATTTTTTATTTCTTCTTCTTTCGATGAGGCTTGCTAGGGACCACCTGACAATTTCAATTTATTTTTTATTTCATTAAATTAAACTATCATAAATTTCACAATAGTTTAGTTTTAAAGTAACTTTTGAACAGTTTAACTTTTTAGGGTTAACAAATTTGGAATTGTCTACGTTTACTCGATTACTGAAAGTCAAACAATCAATCAATTATTATTATTGATTAATTATTACAGCCCTTCGTGGATGAAGAGAAGATGAAGGTCAGATTTGTTGAAGAGCAATTCTTCAACAAGACAATGCGCTTGCACATTTCGCCTTGTCTGTGATGGCATTATTAACTAAATATGGCAACACTGAGTTGGCCCTGTAACTTTTTTTATTTCCTAAGGTCAAATTGGAACTTAAAGAGACAAGATTTCACAGTGTGGAAATGTTAAAAGTAAAAGCAACAGAGGTGTTTAACAAGCTGACAAGTAGATTTCCAGCATTGCTTTGAACAATAAAGAATTTATATTGAGTAAGGAGAGTACACTGAAAGGGATAAATTTCGTAATGTAATTGGTGATCAATAAAATGTAGCACCAGTACAGTTATTTAATTGCCATACCTTGCATAGTTGAAATAACAGTGGTGTAAAAATGCTTAGTAAACAAAACAATGCAGGAAAATTAAAGCAAAACTACAATTACTTCATAAACATGTTTTAATTTAAACAGAAAACTGTAAAAATTAATAAAACAAAAAACAATGAACAATAAACAATAAGACTGTGAGATATTGCCATAGCCTTTGAATTTGAAGTCTTGGAAGGATGCAAAGTTGTAAAGAAAAATGACGTATCTGAAGTGGATGTTGTCTGAGAATTCACCTCAGTTTTGGGTTCAAAATATTTTATTAGACCAGGCTTGAAAGTAGCTATCCAGTTTATTCGTGTCCGTATGTACGACAGACTTACATTAGTCTGTCTGTGAACAGTTGATGAAAGATTTGTTTTTGTATAAAGTACATGTAGCTGAAACAGTTTTAGGACAAACAATCTCAAAATAAAATTGTGTTAAAAGTAATGTCTAATTCATGAACAGAATAAAAATCTTGTTATATTTTAGTTTTTAGTAAATTGCTTTTAGAAAATCAGTTTTGGGGGGAACCATTATTGTGAGTTCCAGACCCAATCATTAATAAGCACCAATCATGACCAACTAGAACATATTTTTGAAGGGTCTGTAACGTTTTGGTGGCAATTGTTTTTGTGTCCATTATGATTGTCAGAGTTCCTCACTCGAAGTTGCCATCGTTCATTGGTCCATTCATCACAGCTCTTCCATCACTAAACTGTCACCTATGCTACTGAAAGACCATGGCAGAATAAAAAAAAAAATTCCGTAACAAAAACGTGATGTTTGGCACTCCAAAAGAACCATGTTTGTTAAAATGTTAAAATATTCTTGAGGCTAAGACAATGGCTGACTGTTTACTGTTGCTGTAATAATCAAGAAATGATCCAAAACAAAATATAGTACTATGAAAAAATTAAATAACTTTTTAATCATAAAAAAATATCCCATCGCTGAGAAATGTATTTTGAAAATCTGAAATTTATTTCATTTTTAACAGTTAAAAGAAGCAATTTTAAGATTAATACTGTATGTATGTACTGACCTGCATGTAATGAGCTTCAGTTGTCAACTTTTCCTTAATTTGTAAAATAAGTTCCACAAGTAATTCTTCCCCAAACCTGCAACGAAATATTTTGTTCTAGACAAATGACTATTTAACTTCAGATGATAAATAATCTTTATAAGGGAAACTCCTGACCACTTGCTTATGTGATTTGGAACACCACTTGACTCTCAAACAATACATAGATACTTCACCACACAATTAATATAACAAAGAACGAACTACTGTTTACACTATTAGCTTGACTGCAGAAGTTAGGCTATTTTTTCGTAACTTATATAAATGTGACAGCTGTTTGTGACATTGTTGTTTGCTACAATGTTTTTTTTAGAAATTTCAATTTACAAAGTAAGAAAATCTTTTATAAATTAAACAAAATATTCGGTTATTGGTTTTGATAAAAGAATATTGTGTTTTACTTGTTAGTGTTTCCCAATTTATTACAAAATAAAAAGCAATTTAAAACAGTTTGTCAATAATGCAGCCCACTCTTAGACAATGATCTTATTAAATTGGCTCGATGATTTTGGAGATTTCTTTTGCAATCATTTCACAAAACATAACTTACCTTATAAAAACTAAAAGTAGGCTACATTAAAAAAGGTCCATTGAGTATAAAGGTTAAAACCAAATTTAAAAGTTTACTAGTGAAATACTCACAGTTTTATAAGAATCTCAGCGTTGTTTGTGATGAACTCAAACACATCGTTTACGTTTTCTGTAATTCTGATTAAATTCAGTAATATGGATTTAACATCCGTTCTTGCAATGACAGAATACTGCTTGCTAAGTTCTGTTAGTAAACTGAAACATTAATAATACAAGAAACAAGTATTTGTTTAACATCTACTTGCATTTAACAAAATAAAGTTGAGTAATACTGATGAAAATAAATTATAACTATGCTTTTAAAAAATAGTATTAATAACTATACTTAAGGGAAAACTTTATTTCAATAATCAAGTCATCACAGTCCGTGCAAATACACTTGTGAAAATCAATCATAAATAAATTAATTAAAAATAATAATGTTTTATTATGGTACACAGCCATTACAATTAAGTGATATGAGTGAATTTTAAAAATTAATAAAATTGTACAACATTATATATGACAATGAACCTTGACTGCATAAAATTCATAACTCTTTTATCCTAAACTTTTTGGAAAATAATATTCCGCTATGAATTATAAATAAACTTTAAGTATGTATAAATCAGGTTCTAAAATTTTCAAAATTTCATTTAAAATTTAGAAACCTTAACAACCCTTATGTTTATTTCCATATTTTCAATGAAGTTTTAAAATTTGAATGCTAACCTTTGACTTTTTTTAAAAAATGGCTACCACTATGATTTTTAATGGCTGCCAAATGAAGAACTACATACATTTTACTGGGTAAGACATCTGTTTGAGTTATTACTGAAATGAATTTTAATGCAGTCTGAATCAAATAGAACCAAATTGTAAATTCAAATGTATTAGCAAATGAATATATATATATATATATATATATATATATATATATATATATATATATGCTTCGGTTCTATGGACACATCAGTAGACTCCCAACAACGAGACTTGCCAACAGAATCCTTAAGTATATACAAGGTGTCAAATCAACAACGTCGTGGATCGACAAGTCAGAATAGAACTACATGACGCAGAAATAGACTCAACAGATGTTGAAGACAGGAACACATGCAGGAGAAAGATGCTCGGTTGGAAGGTCCCAGAGAATGAAATCCCAAAGAGAGCAAGGGTAAAATGGACGAAGGAGCGGAAGAGGATCCATGGGGACAGGATGAGGGAGGTGTGGAGGATTAGAAGGAGCAAGACATGAGCCAGAGTGCTGTGCGTGATCCAACAGGGTCTATACGCATATAAAAATAATATATATATATATATATATATGTATATATATATATATATATATATATACATATACACATGTATATATATATTATATATATATATATATATATATATATATATATATATATATATATATATATATAAATTTTAACGACTACATAACAAATTTGTTCTACAGTCCATGATGGCTGCTGCAATAAATCTTTTTCCAATGAAAATGTTGTAATAATACTAGTTAAACATAAATAAACACACATTAACACATAAGTTCCATTCAAGGCCAATGTTTCCAATAATTAAAAATTCTTTTGGGGCTGAGCTGCACATAATACTAATAAGTTGTATTTTGTATGGGACAAAAAACTTGTATCACATGTGATTGTGTTTTATCATTGTCATCCATCCATTTGTCTATTAACATTATATTTGTCATTTCACTAATTTTTCACGTGACAACTTGAGGACTATAATACAAAGACAGTACAAGAGTATGCAGTATAAGAGGCAAGTTTCAGAAAAAAGATAAGCTTTTTTCCAACCAGGCAGTTGCCCAGGATCATCTAAGATCATGCCTAAAACAGTGTGGGTCACGCTAAGACCTATTACATGCCAAAAGGTTTTGATGATTTCTTACTGCTTTTTAGTTGTCAGTTAACCCTTAAGTACTATGGAACATCTGTGGGACTGCCTCTGAAGTTTGTCGGCCTTACCACTTCCATCCCTAACCACCACATGTCAGCCACTCTTTGTAGCTTTCAGTCTTAGCCTTGGCAATGACTTATGAAATAGGGGTTAAGCTTTGTTTGTTCGTGAGTTGCAAGCAATTTGTGGTCTGGCAGATGGTCCATAGTAGCTTAGTGATTTTTAAAATTTCATGAAGCAGTCTCAGTGACTTACCATATTACTGAAGTGACATTTGTTTTCTTTGTATGGTTTCTGTGATGGACCTTAGGGTTGGCGTTATTTTTATACTGAAAAACTTTTTGAATATATTATTTCTTTCTTTAGTTTTGTATATACAAAACTACTATATAGTAGTTCTTATTGCAAATTTTAAATAGGCCTAGCGTTGCAGATTTTATTAAACTTAAATTTCAATTATTTATATTTAAGTGGCACACCTTTTTATATGAAGATGGAAGATATATGTTGTTATAACATTTTTCAACAAACGTTTGAAAGTTTGTCCTGTAATTGAAGGTTTGCGACTAAATATATTTTTGCGGCCAGACTTCCGTAGTACTTGTGTCATTTTTTAAATCCTATGCGTTGAACTCTTTTTTATGAAATTTTATGCTTTCAAAATAAGATTGGTAAGTGTTGTATAATATTTATAGATAATTTTTATAGTTTGTGAAACTCTTACATAAGTTTGTGCAGGTAAAAAACTTGGAAACAAATTATTAACTATCCTGAAAAAATCCAAAACCAAAATTCTGCACTTTTTTAATGTTTTGAGATTAATTTTTTTAAAGGTGAAATACATACAAAACTGGAAACTAATTAATGTAACTTTAAATTTAAATATGCAAAAATCAAACTACACTAAGAGGAAGTTTTAAAAATAAAATTTTTTCAACAAACTTTTAGATTTTTAATGTAGTCTTAAAGACCCCTCCATACTATTTGCGTTGCTCTAAGTATCCATAGTACTTAAAGGTTAAAACAAATGTAAATACATAATTCACCAATAACAGTGTACTAATATAGCCTACAGAAATACCACTTGATATGATAATTCATTTCACAATTTTTAATATTTATGAGTCAAAATTGTTGCATGCAGACAGCCGAGGTTGTGGTTACCTGTTCAAATCATGTTTGTATGTCACACAGCCCATACATGTGACAAAATATTCATGATATGAAGTACTGATCGAAGTTACGTAGGTGTCCAGTAAGGGTTGATAAATAGTTTTGTTGGTATATCTTAAACCTGTGCAAATATGTGCTTCGAACTGATTTTTTGAAACTGTTTCCAACCTAGACAGTGAAAATATGTTTCAGTAGACACAAATTTATCTTATTTAAACTAACTTTGAAAAGAATGAATTTTGTAATATAAATACATATTAATTTATCAAGCTACATACAATTCCTTCTGAGCATCTCTTATAATCATTGAAATACTATATTAATTGAAAACAAACTTTCTTCTGAAAAAAGTGAGGTATTATATCTAGGAGGTAACACTCTTGGATTAGAATTATAGCCAAAACTACCTTTAAAAACAATTAGTTTTCTGTCTATCTGTTGTTTTTATTAAAAAAAATATATTTTAAAGAATACTGAACCGATTTCAATCAAATTGATGTCAGCTCTTTATATTAATATGGAATATCAGTGAATACAGGAATTTTGAATTTACTTTGCACATTTCAAAATGTCAAACATTTCATTTTTGTAGTTAAAATATCTGGAAAATCAGCATACAAAACATTTACAAGAATTGTGCTTAATTTATGAAATTTCGTGACAAATATAATATGATTATGACAAATATAATAATGATATAGTACTTTATTTTTGAAATGTGACGAAAAATAAGAGAGTTGTTACAGTTTTGGTCTGATCAAGTACACCTCTTTTGGTGTTCTCAATGATCAGCCAACAATACAACAATGGGACAAAATAATGGCAAGGTGTATTTCAATTACAATTTTATTAAACCACAAAATTATTAAAACACAATGTTGTATTTTCAACTGTGCTCATTCAAATTGTGGTTTGTATTGAAATTTAATATTACCATGTCTTTTTTGTAATAAACTACAGTTGACAATCTAATTTTAGGGAGCAAGTATTGTTTAAAAATAATCCAATAATAACAACAACAATAGCAACAGCAACAGCATCAGCATCAGCATCAGCAAAAACACCAACAACAGCATGAGCAACAGCAATAGTTACAGCAACAGCCACAGCAACAGCAACAGCAACAGCAACAGCCACAGTAATATCCACAGCAACAACAACAGCGTCAATAACAGCATCAGCAACATCATCAGCAACAGCAATAGCCACAGCAACAACAACAGCATCAGTAACAGCAACAGAAACAGTATCAGTAACAGGATCAGCAACAACACCAACAACAGCATGAGCAACAGCAATAGTTATAGCAACAGCCACAGCAACAGCAACAGCAACAGCCACAGTAATATCCACAGCAACAACAACAGCGTCAATAACAGCATCAGCAACATCATCAGCAACAGCAATAGCCACAGCAACAACAACAGCATCAGTAACAGCAACAGAAACAGTATCAGTAACAGGATCAGCAACAACACCAACAACAGCATGAGCAACAGCAATAGTTACAGCAACAGCCACAGCAACAGCAACAGCAACAGCCACAGTAATATCCACAGCAACAACAACAGCGTCAATAACAGCATCAGCAACATCATCAGCAACAGCAATAGCCACAGCAACAACAACAGCATCAGTAACAGCAACAGAAACAGTATCAGTAACAGGATCAGCAACAACACCAACAACAGCATGAGCAACAGCAATAGTTACAGCAACAGCCACAGCAACAGCCACAGTAATATCCACAGCAACAACAACAGCGTCAATAACAGCATCAGCAACATCATCAGCAACAGCAATAGCCACAGCAACAACAACAGCATCAGTAACAGCAACAGAAACAGTATCAGTAACAGGATCAGCAACAACACCAACAACAGCATGAGCAACAGCAATAGTTACAGCAACAGCCACAGCATCAGCAACAGCAACAGCTTCAGCAACAGCATCATCAATAGCAACAACATCAGCAACAGCAAAAGTTGTTGTAATAATATTACTACAAAAATTATTGTAAATTTGGTGAGATAATCGACAATAATTATTAATAATATAATAATTTACCATTCATATTTCCCTTCGATGAACTCCTCAACAATCTTTGTGTACATGTCACATGTAGACACAGCACACAGCCAATGTGTAAAGAAAGCATCTGACAGTGTGTTCATGTAAGAACTGTTCTGCATTGAGATCCTTTCCAACAACCCTGCTGCAAAAACCTGAAAATAACAATATTAAAGTCAGTAGTGTGGCATCTATACTACTGTGTACTATACTACAGTATATTAGGAGTGATGACTATAATACGATACTACCTATTATATTAATGAAAATATTATCTTTTTTATATTGGGGGCCATTTTGAATTTTGAAATATTAATGTACATTTAAGTATTTCAGAAAATTCCCAAAACCCAAATATTCAACCTATAATGAACATTGCTATAATAATCCTTACCAGGTGTTTACACAGTTGTATGATTTGTTAATCAGCTGTGATTAGTTTTTTACAGCTGTTTTACTTTACAGTACATATTTGTAATAAAAAACAACAACTTTATATTAACAATATTATACTCTGTATAGCTTTGTCCAGGGGTTCCCAATCTTTTTTCACCTGCGTACCACTTGACTTTTTGAGAAATTTTGGCGTACCATCAGACCTAAATATTTTAATAAACGTATAACTTTTACTCTTCTAAAAGTGTTCAAAGGATTTTTGAATTAAATTCCTGAGAAAACTTCATATTTAATATTTAGATATTTGTTTATTTATAACACGCTTATAATAAAGGAGAAATAAAAAGATGAAAATGGTATTAGTTTACAGTTTTATTTATTATACCCATAGGTCTAAAAACATACAAATGAAAAATTAGTAAAACTCAGCAAAAATTAATCATCATACAAAATATAATTTTTAGTCTTTAGTGCGAAATTTCTTGTTGTTTGCCTGTGATTAAAATATCAACATTAGGAGTAATGGAACTTATCTTCACTCTTAAGTCCTCTTCAACACTTATTCTGCTTCTAAGTTTATTTTTTATGTACAAGAGTTCAGAAAATCCACTCAGAGACAAGTAACTCGTAACAAATGGCATCAAAAATAGCAGAGCTTGCCGAAAGATCAAAGGGTACTCAGTTTTACATCCAATCCAGAAGTCAATTAAAGATTTCTCTTTAAAATAATCTTTCATGGAGCTATCTTCTGTAAGATCGATAAAACTTTCTTTTAGTTCCAATTCATTTGGTGAGGTTCCCGAAAAAGTATTTCTGATCCAGTCCACTTTTGAATAATCTTCAGAGAAATACTTCTTAAAGCTTTTTTGAAGGCCTTCCATGTGTACAATGATATCTGCAACCACATCTGGCATTGGAGGTATTTCATTTTCTTCAAAAAATGATGATAGAGTGGGAGCGGAGCGGTTTCCCCATTGGACTGTCCTCGCTTTACATATACCGCTTTGACTCATGCATACCACCTGAAACGTTCCCGCGCACCACCAGTGGTACGCGTACCACCGGTTGGGAACCCTTGGCTTTGTCTGTAAATAAGTTTTTAATGACAACTAACTTTTTCATTATATATATATATATATATATATATATATATATATATATATATATAATAAAAAAACAATAATATAAAATCTAATATTTCCTTTAGTAAAACATACTACTTGAAAAGTACATTGTGACAAACTATGGAACAGTGTTTTTGAAAGATAGAATAGCTACGTTTTGATTAAAATACGTAGGAGAGGTGTCCTATAATATTCAAGAATAATTTCCAAATAGTTCAAATTAAGTTTAAATATTTTAAATTAATTTTACCTGAAACTCCTTGTATACTGGTTCACCATAAAGTACAGTTTGGATTAATTCTAAAGCACTGAATATATTTTTTAGAACAAAATAATTGTCTTCATTCTTGTAATGGCTGATAATGTCCAAAGCCGTTGCATAATCAACTTTGCCTTGGGCTGCAAGAACCATCAAATCATCCGCTATTTGACCACGGCTGAGTTTGTTAATATTCAAAGTTGTCAATAATTCTCTAATTAGTGTCAAGTCAACAGTGTTGTAGTTAATGCGATAATAACCTGAAACATGTAATACTTTCTAGTTATGATGTAGTGGTTGTTTTAATAATGCCCAATAAATATATAAATATCTCTAAAGACAAAATTTATTCAAATAGTATTGGCAGCTTAGTAATTGGAAAACTGTTCATGAATTATCAAGGTGTCCACTAAATATTGTGGAAAAAATTCCTGGCTAAACAAAGGACAAATGTTATTTACAGAACATGTTGTTTAAGAAGATGTTGTGCAAATGTGCACTTAATTAAAGGACACATGTTTGATGTTATGCACTGTAGGCCTGGTTGCCTAGCCGTATTTCATAGAATTGAATGTGAATACCTGTGAATTATATTTGCAATTAGTCCCCTATTAAATGTTCACATATGGACTTGGTCATGTTGGCATGGGCAAAACAGTTCTGTGTAGTTAATTCCGATTTCTATTATTATTCTTATTATCCAAGTCGTCTGAATCTGATCATTCCGAATGTCTGTATCATCTGAATATCAACATCACTGATCCTAACAAAGTCTATGGCATGATTATGTTGATAAAATCAACACATAATTGACTTATGATGACAGTTAGACAGACCACTTAGAAACTGAGTAAAGTATTAGCTAAAATATGAATTGTAAATTTGTTGATCAACTATGGATGACTAATATTTATACTAGACTACAAAAAGCAAAAAAGAAGATTTTCATTTCTAGGTCTAATTTTGTTACCAAATTATTTTTATGTTGCCTGACAGTTTGTTATCATATCACCATAATACTTAAAAATTACTATGTTAGCAACTAGTAACTTTTTTCTACTTTATACTGCTAGTATATATATATATATATATATATATATATATATATATATATATATATATATATATATATATACAAATTTGCTAGAGTTAGCAAAAAAAATCACCAAAATGACAATACTGCTGAAAACCCTGGCACGCCACAAAAGCTCCCTCATCCAAAAAAAAAAAAAAAAAAATCTGGTTATGTTTTCCCTAGGTCAATATTCTTCTCACAAGAATTGACACACACAAGTTCACTCACTGCTGACCTATTTCCGCTCTGGGACACTTTTTTACTGTAATGGGCTGATAAAAGCAACCTTCTGCTGTAGCAATTTTTCTATTATTTTTTCTTCAGATATTAAATAAATTCACTGACTTTCCCATAATTTTCCGACCACAAGAAATTCCTAGCGTTTTACCGGATTCTTGGATTTTCTCTACTAGCAGACACCTAATTACCTTAGATGTAAGAAAACTTTTAAAAAACACATAAAAAGTTATTAAATTTGGTTCAAAATTCACAAAAATCCAAATAACATTTCTTAACTTTATCTCCAAAGCAACTCTGTTCAAGAACAGGTTTTGATTCTATAATTTCCATTGAAAAACTAGTAGCAAAAACAATTTAATAAACATGATTTTTCGAAAGTAGCTGTATGGATGCATACAGTATAAGATAATAGAAGTATACATTGACTACAATGAAGTTTATTTGGTGTGTTCCTTGTTTTATTCTTAAAGTATAACTTTATTTTATTTTAAAATTTAGTGCACTGTTTTGAGTTTAAAATATCCATAAATATCCAAAATTTAAAGTAGCTTCCACAAAAAGACTTCAGAGACAGTAACCACAAACTACTTGAATATATACAGAATTATGTTAAGGTACATCTGAGTGAAATGTTTTAGAATTATGTAAGTTAAATATAAAAAATCTGTGCATTGTCCTTGCACTATTTACATATATTAACAAAAGCTCCAACATATGAAGAAGTTTTTACCTTGGGCTTGTGTATTAAGTACAATCCAGTCTGTGTTTGGAAGTTGCAGCACTAAAGGTTCCGACCCCAGCCACACCACAGATCTAGTGTCCAGCCACACAGATTCAGTTTTTCCTTTTGTTGCATAATTTATCGGTACTGGCCAGACAATATTATTTGGACACTGTTTACCAAAATTGCAAAAAGTTTCCTAAAAGTATATAAACGTAAACTTAACTTTGTACCTGTACTGTGATTTCAAAATGTAAACCACTTAAAATATTCAAATATAATGAAACATCAACAGTAAGAATTGAAACAAACTCAGTGTAAAAAAACTGCCTTAGAAGAAATTATTTTTATTTGTAAGATAAGTACTTTTTCAGCTTTGTGCTTTATTTTCACTTTTATTTTTTATGAACAAAAGTGTAATATTGATACAGTACACAGATAAACTCAGCAGTAGCTGTAGACTATAATAGATTAAATACTTGATTATCTATCTTAGGTATGATACTATACCGGTGGAACTATTAGTTTTAAGGCATATAGCCTCGTTATAATAAGGTTCTGGCATAAACATGTTTGATTCTTCTCAAAATTCGTCTATGTGTAAAATTCTTAGAAGTCTATGTAAATATACATATTACCAAACATTCAAAATAAATAAAACAAGAAAACAACAAGATAAAAATATATTGTTGCCGGTATTAGTGACAGAACTGAACTCATTATTTGTGAACTATCCGCCTACTTCTGGCTGGCTTTGAGTTGCCCTGCCTGTTAATTGAAATTTGATGCTTCTAAAACTGTTGAATGGCATGTTGTTCTTGTACTTTATTTTGATCCATCGTCAAGCATTATATCAAGATTTATCTTTGATTCTCTGTTTAATCAAGTACATATAATCTCTGGCGTGTGAAATGTACTTGAAAATCAAAGATAAATTACGATTCAATGCTCAATAATAAATTAAATTACAAAAACAACACACTATTCAGCAGGATTATAATCGTTAAACATCAAGTAATGAACAATTGACAAAGCAGGGCAATTCAAAGTCAAATATGAGTAGGCTGATAATTCACTGATAACAATGAGGCAGTCAGTCATACTCTAATTGCTAGCGTGAGTATGACACACAACATTTAACACACAACATTTAATGTGTTTGTTATTTCATTGTATGTTGTGATGTCACTAACATATTAATGTTGTTTTATTTACTGATACATACATACACACACACACACACATATATATATATATATATATATATATATATATATATATATATACACACATAATGAAAATTTAAATATTTACACCGGATGGCCAGTACTACTGGCAAAGGCCTATTCTGAGTCAGCTAGGAATATCTGACATTCACAGTCCCTAGAGGTCAGATGGCCAGCCTGACTGCCCGCTTACATTTCTCTGTCAGCTCGGGTGCTATATAGCTTGCAGCATCCTGCATCAACAGCTTGGAATTAATTGTTTTTACAACAATCTGAAATGTTGGCATAGTGTATTTAATTATTTTTTAAATACAAAACTAAGAAAATATTTTTTTAAAATTTTATAAAAAAAGCCAAGAATATATTTTTATTTATAAATTTTTTCATTTAAATGTAAAAATATTGTAATAATACAACAAAACTAAAACATTTGTAAATTGTTAATGAAAAAATGTAACATTATAATATGGTTCATAATTACAGATCTTTGTTTTACTTTTACATATATTATGTACCTTTCATAAGTATATTTAACATTGAGTACTTCATTTGTAATATTGAATACTTGGGAAACACTACACATGACTAGATTGGCACTAGAAAATCAAATGCAGCTGACTCAGTATAGTCGATTTTGCCTTGTTCTGACAATACACAGAATGGAAATAATTTGTGAATCGCTTAGTTGAAGAGTTTCGCGATAGGTTACAGCACAATTAAAACAATATAAAAGCATAGCATTTTGTTTGGCCAGTCCTGCTAGCTATTCACCTGTTAAAACTAACTTGACCATTACAGCTGGTCATATGATCTGAGAAAAACATAATTTATGCAAAAATTCTGACTGTTAAGGAACGCCAAGTCCCCAGGGAAGGAGAGCCGAAACCGTAGCGGCCTGGTTGTGTTGTTGCCCCTTAGGTGGCTGCACTTACTAGGTCACAGGCCTGTGACCATTCTGGGTCTCAGGGCAAGGCTGGTTCAGCTGCAGCCAAAAATGGTACCACGAGAGCACGGAATGCCTTGTCGGTGTTGGTTTTTGTCGGCATCGGCATCCGTGCAAATGAGTTGGACTTGTGGTGGCATGGTACTGCTGGATATAATCTCCCTGTCCCCTTTTACTTGCGAGTGGGAGAGATGGCGTTGTGCCCTCTGGGACTTGATGCATCATCTCCTCTTAAATGCTTTTGTGCATCACTCCAATAACTGTCCAGGATATGGCTGTGTCGGTACCACTGGCCATTTGATTGCAGAGAACATATTTTAAAAACCATACCCAAATGTAAAGAGTTTCGAATTTGACAAGTGGATTAATTCGAGAAGAATAACATATGTTTACATAAAAACTAAATGCTTCAAAACAAGTAGTTTTACAAGAATAATCTCATACTGAACATAAATAATCTGGTATTCAACTTATTATTATAAATTTAAAATTAATGATAACTACAAACATGAACCTGTGTTCACTTCAATTCAATTCTGCTTTGAGTAACATGAGAATATTTTTGAAAATGGACATGTTAAAAACATCCAAAGCAGCTCACTGTCTGGGTCAGACTTGATTAGCTCAAAGGAAAGATCACTGACCATGCAGCATTGGAAGTGGAGAGCACATGTGCATGTTAATTTGAAATGATCTTTACTTTATGGATACCGTCATATACTACTTAATTACTAAGTTTGATTTTTAGAAATTTTATGGGTGAAACATGTGAGCTTAACAATAATAAGTTCTCTTGTTAAATTAGTCGGCCATTATTTACCTGTGTTAAAATGACAGTTGAATTTGTTCTCGTGATAGAAACAATTGGAAACCCAGGTTCGTAAAACCACGGTCCAAATTCCATCGTGTTCGTGTTGTTTATGATTGATGATTTCAAAATAGTTATAAAATCTGCTGTGGTTGCAGTATCAAACAACCTGACAACATTTCAATTTAAAAATAATTAAGAATAATTGTATTGAGGAGTGTTTTGTATTAATAAAATAAAAAGAAATATGTAATAAAAAAACTTACAAAATGGTACAAACACACAGTTACTTGAACCTATAAAAATGAACAATTTATGGCCACATTTTAACACATTTAACCCGTTTTGTCTCCTAGCAAAATTGAAATTGCAGTATTGATAGCCTGACATTAAGAGAACTTTTCTGTTTACTTCATGTGCGAAAGAAGCACAGCAAAATGTGATTAGTTTGACATTCACTCATACCTATGTTATGATCTAGTTATTGTCCTGACTCCACTATATCTACCCAGAGTATCTGTTTGCTGCGATTGGAAGTTACAACTTTTTAAGTTACAATTAAATGTGTGCTGCCATTTATCACATATTGTCAAATATATATCTCTAAATTTAAATACAAATATAATCTTTCAGTTTGATTTTGTCCATGAATCGCTTAATATTTTTACTAAGACAGTTTCAGAACAAACATCATTTTACAAAAAAAAGTTTTATACAAGCAGCTCGTAAAATGTTCTTGAAAACAAACTGACACAAGAATAGTTGTGAGAAATAATCCATCAAAGTTAATTAATTTAAATGTGAGAAAAAATAAGCAAATTAGATACAAAAAATTAATAGACACTCATTCTACAAGCAATACAGGTTACTTGTTACTGTACATCATGCTTAAGTAGTTTACCTTTATTGATAAATCAGGACTGGAAGAAGAAATTTAAAGCCCAATAATTTTTAAGCATTTAGTTTATTTTAATAATCACAACATATTATTTTTATTAACACTATTCAGAAGTTTTTGTCTCTTAAAATTACTAAAAGTAAAAAAATTACATTTTAGAAAAAGAAACTTGAATGACTTATTTTTGCATTACGAATTACAATGTAACTTCATAGTTCATACTGATTTTAATAGGAAGATTAATCTTTAGTACAATTTATACACACCTTTGTCTGATGTTGAACTCATGAATCTTTGACTTGAACACTAGAACTGACATACTGTTAAATGCTAGCCTTTAAAACATTTATATTATATCATATTTACTTCTTTGAAAGTCAATATGAACATATATGCCTTTTATGTGTTTCTTGTGGTACTCTTTCTTTTTCACCAAGGATGACTTGTGTTTTCAACTTTAGGTATTGTTATAAAGTTGGAATTGAAACACACCTAGGGTTTCATAAGATTTTCACCAATCATCTTAAAAAAATTTCAAAAGAAAAAAGATTTCTTATTCTGTTCTACATAAATGACATTAGAACTGAATAGGGTGTTGATTAAACCATAGACAAAGTAGGGTATGTTTTGTGTTTTGTGGCTCCTCTTTGTATTTACACTGAATACTAACATACACTGTTTGATTCATTCTTTAAAAAAAAAATGTCTTTAGCCTAACAAAAATTAAATGCAGATAATTACTACAAAAAATTAACATAATTCATAAAATTTAGTCTACCAGATGGCACAGACAAATTGAAAACTTCCACTATTCATAAGCTTTCATCTCTCAGAATCAGTAAACCATAAATTCAAAACGACACTCAAAACACACACACACACACACACACACACACACACACACACACACACACACACATATATATATATATATATATATATATATATATATATATATATATAAATATTCATATGTGTGCCCTCTAATGACACAAAAACTACTGAACCAGTTTCGCTAAAAATTTCAGTTTTTCTTGTTATTACAGGAGTGTAAAGTGAAGGCAAGGAATATAATTTCTCTATAAAATACTAGGACCAAAGATAAGTTCGAATTATAATATATTCATTTTTAATAAAAACTTGCTCTTGTGGTACTATGCAAAATACTTGGTACTGCAAAATTAAAAAGTTATTTTCCACCGACTACTGGGTTTACAGACAGGTCTGAATTAAATCCGGCAAAACAAACAATTATTGCTGTTTACCATTCTTCCTTATGGGCAGGTAGTGCAGTCAGTATAAGACAAATACTGGATAGAATAATGGAATAGTAGATTAGAGAGAAATTTAAATCTCTCAATGTCAGTTTTTTTCCCCTTTTAAGCCCACATTGGAGCACACACAGTTAATTTAATTAAGTCTTTTGGTTTTTCTGCATTCTTCCCAGTATTTTTTTAATCTTATTGATCTCTGAAGTCTGAGTTATTCCGAATATACTACGTTTCGTTGACGTTTTTCTCTAAACTGTAATTGGGTATCCTGACTTTTTAAGATCGCTTTTTCCCTTCTTCCTGCCAATTGATCCCTGGTTATTTCCAGTTCCTCCTTGTCCTGTTCCACCTCCTTCAACCAGTTGTTCTTAACTTTACACTTCAGTTGGTAGTCCATTAATCTCCTTGCAAGTCTACTCTCCGGTAATCGAGTCAGGTGTCCAAAGAAATCTTCTTTTTCTAAAAATGTTAGTGAGCTGCTCGTTGTTCCGATACAAGACCGCATTCGGCAATAGTCTGTACTGTCCCCCCACCAAATGTTTCTTATTAATAATTGTTCGGAGTACTCTCTTTTCCATTCTCTGGAGCTCCTCCATTCTATTTTGGCTCTTTAGATTAAATAGGGTCTCCGAGTCGTAAGTTACTTTTGCCCTTATGACCGTGTTATAATGCCTAAGTTTAGATTTTATAGAAAGCCCTATTATAGTAGCCAATACTGTGAGATGAATGCTTATGCTTCTGGGGTTAAAACAATGCAAACTTGAGTCTTCAAGGATACAACTTTGTGGTGTTATATAAAACAGTGTGAGCTGTGATTGAATTTTAAAACAAATTGTTGCCTACAATTAATTGTGTAGAAAAACCAGAATAGATTTAACATTTAAGTGTAGGAGGACTTACTTCTCTGTCAGGTATGTGTTAAGAGCGTTGAGCAGGGTACCAGCTGGTAGGCTGAGTTCCAACATAGTCAAGACCAGAGCACCTGATTAAATACACCCATACATATTATAATATCTTCCATATTTTAAAGAACATACACCAGTTTCAGGTAGTATTTATAAGACTTCAACTAAAAAAATTTTATCAGTCGTAATTTGTAAGATAATAATAAACAAATTGTGTAAAAATATTACACAAACTTTCTCATTTTCAACATCTCCAAAATGTCTGGCCAAAATAACAGGAAAATCTAAATAAGTTCTCAAAATTGCATCTGATTTTGCTCAAAATTTAATCATGAAGATTTCATACTCTAATTCAGTGTACAAAATTTGAAACATAATATATGGTTCCAGAGTAAACCAGAAAAAACCAGATGGTGGGCAGGATTTGTTTTGGGTTTTATAATTTTCTCACAAACTGTAAATTTCATTTATTTCAAATTTGGTACAATGACTTGAAAATTCAAACAAAATCTTACAAAAATTTTAAAAATATTTGTTATTTTTTAAAAATAGCTTCTGAACTGGAATTTCCAGGGTAAGACTCTTGTTTGGGTACTTACAGACTACATTTGAATAAAATTTGACCAAAATCTGTTAGAACCGTTTTTGAGAGAATTAGATTTTTAAGTTTTTTTTTACCAGAAAGAACATCAGAACTTTTTTTTAATTAAAAGATGATCCTGCAACAATAACTACATGCTAAATTTCATCAAAATGAATCAATTATTTGGTCTCCAGCGAAGTGCACAGTTCTACATCCAAAAGAAAACTAGATTTTGAACTCAGGGGACCTTAAAATATCAAAACATCCATAAAAATTTCAAGATTGTATGATAATAATTTTTAAAATTTTGATAGAATTAAGAAGGTAAAAATGTTTATTAATACAAATTTATTAAATATATGCCTACGCTAAGATCTGGATTTAATTCAGTTTGAATAAATATTTATAAGTGTGAAAACAATCAGTAGAAAATGACAAATTCACCTTTGTATTTCTTTAACACATCGGATAATATTGTTAAAATACTATCCGGAGACTGCACACTTTCGTCCACCAGAGCACTGTTTGCCACATCCAATTTCATGGTCTTATGACGAATATCTATAAGCAATTCTGTGTATAAGAATCCAGGTAAACCGGTCACAACCTATAACAGCCAGTTTCACAATATTATCTAAACTAAAACGTTTGTTCTTTACATTATAAGACAACATTTTATTTTTTCACTATGAACATACAGTATTGTGATTATAAAAAAAATATCTTGAAATTTTTTGAATATATCTGCTTTTATGTCTCCTAATCTGAAAAAGTCTTTTCCACAATGAAACTTTGATTAACTCTATTAACTGCCAGTTTGTTTTAACTTTCAGTTCATAGTAATTAAATATTATTTTGTAAATTGTTTTATGTATAGCAATGTACATATGCCTAACACCATTACAAGAATAAAAAAGCACATAGTGCTCCCATTGCTCCAAATATGTACAGTTTGTCCAAGTTATGTAAGCATAGTTTTAGTGCATGAAGGAGAAATGGAGGGAGGGTAAAGTGGTTTGGAGATGACATGTGCTAGCAGAGAGGAGAAATGTGTAGTGTTATTCCTTTGCTTTATAGGCATGCTAACTTTGGTTGAGGCATATTTTAACAACGAATGGTATGCATGTCAAATGGACACTTTGCTATTAAAGGTTTTGAACAGACTGACAAGTAAAAGTGGAGGGGGTACAGCAGTTAGCCTTGCCTATGTGACAAAAAAAAAAAACTCTCTGCACATCTATAAACTAAGCTAACATAACTTAGACAAACTGTACAGATTGCAGCACATTTTTGTTTTGTCAATAAGCCAATCACATTTTGGTTGCCTACTATTAAAGTATCATTCATTTTGTCAGTTGCAGCTGTTGCAGTTGTAGCTGATAAGGCAGCTTCAATGATGGGAGTTGTTTACGTTATTTGTTGCTGAGTGAGTAACAATAATGTCAGCTGTTTCAGCATATGATTTAGTTAGAACAATAAGTGTAGTTACCAGTATTAGTGATTGTAGTACACACTTCAATTTTATTTTATTGCAGAACATATATCCACTTCATAAACATATACTTTTAAAATCTATTGTTTATATGCATGTGTTGTTTTTAAGGGTTTTCCGTTATCTGTCAAGGATCCAGTCCCTACTCTGATACTCGAAGTTTTACCATATTTGGATATTTGTCATCTGTGTGCAAGTGCATATAGCTGCTGATTTTGATGAATTTTGACATGCAGGTGTGTTGCCTATATCTCAAGACTATTTTTTAATTAAAAAATGTTTTCTTTCAAACCTTTTTTAGTAAAACAAAACCCTAAGAAATAATTAATAATTGGAAAACTAGGAACTCAAAAATTGAATTTTAGCATAGAAACGTAAATCGCTAAGTTCACCCTAAATTATTGTGATCAATTCTTTCAAAAAATATGTGGAATTACAGTGTGGTAGGGTTTTATTTCTACAGCTTGTTGAGATAAAGAGATTCTTCCCCAATGATTTTGTCATTTCAGTTTTAAAAATTTGTGGAAAATCTGTCACTAAATAAATGTTTATTATTTACTCTTAGCAAGTGCTAAAAGGAACTTTAAGTATAAATGTCTAAATTTGATTTTTGAATTTTAACAATTTTATTTAATAATCCAGTTTTTTGTTTGAGATTTTTTTGACATAATTTTCCAGCCCTGCAGATTTTGCAGCCTTCGGATTCATCTTTAAGCATAAAATATTTTCTGTTTTAATGTGTAGAATTTATAAAAAAGATTATTAACCTTTTGCAAAGATATACCATTAACAAATTAGTACGCTTTAAACTTGGAAAATTATTTCCAAAAGTGCTGGGATGGCAAAACATTGTTCTGATGGCTGATTATTCGACAGCTTTGGTATAAAATCACAAAATACTTACAATATTTGTTTTACTTACTTGATCCATAACAAGATACTGCAAATAGAAAGAAATACCATCAGAGAGCCAGATATCTGACCACCATGCTGGCGTCACTGTAAATGTAAAGTATTGTCTTAACAGCTGCTCCAAGAAGGTTTGGTACCTTATTATCTCTTCATCAATTGTCAAGGTCGAAGTACTAAAGAAATCATCACTAAAAAACATAGGAAAAATAAAATCAACTTAATAACAGTATTGACTCTAATTAGGTGTGATGTGACAAAACGACAACTTAAAATTACTTCTATAATTACTGATGTTCAATAAGTGAACAGGAAAGAGAAAATCATAAGTTATTTCCAGAAAAGCTAGTCCAAAATAATCATCAACCTCGTTTGTATTTTTGAACATAGACTACAACTGATATCATAACTACAGAAAAAGACTTTTATTGTCATAAAATTATGTGTTTACTGTCACTTTATGAAGCCTACACTCAGCCTGTCCTATGTTAGTACCAGAAGAGATAATAAGAAAAATCTTCTTTTTTGTTTAGTTATACGAAGGCCAAGTTAGTTATGAGTCTTTGACTTAAAAATGTACATTACATAATTAATAAAACCAATCATACGTACATAACTGTACACACAGACAAACTTGCAAAAAAAACTTTGGAATAAACATTGTGTACATTCAAGTTTTTCATGAATCAACAAAGAGAACAGAACTTATCAGCGATGTCCTATTTCATAGTTGTATAGTTGGGCCGTATTAGTTTTCAAAATTGATTTCTGTATTAATGCAAACCTACTTGAAGTACATGATCCTGTAGCCACCCATCGTATTCGAAGTTACTTTTGGTAACAGTATTATATATATGTTGTTGATGGAGTAAGGGAGCAAAAAATTAACCTGTGCAGTTATTTTGCAGAACATACTAGCTGCTTGGGTTGGAAGGTTCAGTGATGAATGATGAATTATTGTTGCATTTATTGTTCCGAAATTAACATTTGTTGTTGACATGTTTCCAATGAATATACTCAATGCATGTGCTGCTATCTTTGGTGTTGTTGTAAAACTTTCAGACACAATGTCAGTTCTGGAAAACAAGACATGACCGTAAGCCATTTCCGATTGAAACTAAACTACTTTTTATCATAAGAATTTGCTAATAACCAATCTTTTTATTACTCAAAAACAATAATATGATTAACAATATACACAAATTATTTTTTTTGCAGAAAGCATCCCTATATTTTCTTTATAATATGGTGAAAACTTTATTAGGCACTATCAAAAACTGAAGACAGTGTTTTTTTGATAATTGGTATCTCTTTAAAGATCTCCAAATTTAATTATGGTTGAAGTAGTGAAACAAGTTTTAAAAACAATATTATACTTTTTATACAGACACTATAATTTCACATTTTTCACACCACACACACTGATTTTTAGATTTTTTTTTAAATAAAAAATTATTAAACTTATTTTTTTTATATAGTATAACAAAAGGTCATCAAGATTTAGCCTGCAGGCTCTTTTTTGTAGCCTGTAGATTTGTTCAGTCTTACAAACAAAAATCCTAAAACTTGTAACAGAAATAGTATTTAAACTTCTTCGTTGAGTTAATATATAATTATACATAAAAAATCTCAGTTATGTAATGAAAAGTAAACCAAGTTGTATCAATCCTCGCTGCAACAAACAGACACCATTATGGATAAAACTCTTACCCTATTTGCTTGGTGTCGTATGATGGAGAGTTGAACACGGCTGTGTAACCTCGAGGCCTTACAATAGTCACTTGAAAAGTAGCTTTAAAATGTGGTTCATCAAAACACGGGAAAGCAAGCCTTGCTTGCATGGGATAAAAATTTGATGAAACATAGTACCTAACAACATATGAGAAAGAGAAAATTTTCAGATTTCTTTAATTTTGTAAACATTTATTTATGTATTTTGCCCATAATTGGAAAATTGATTTAAATATTTTTAAATATCATACAAAATTAGTTTGTGTTTTTTTTAGTTAAGAAATGAAAGGTTAAAAAAAGTTAAAAAGAAAAAAGTTTTAAAAAAATTATTGTAAACTTTTTAACTTTTAAAAATTTGTTATGCTTGAACTTGTTGTAAAGGTTTTTACAAATAAAAGCATTCAGATTTGGAACACAAATTAGAAATTATAACTATAGAGCACAACTTTTTTATTTCTATGCTTTTATGCAAGTTATTATTATTATTATTAAAGTTAAGCATTTTTAATGAACACTAAATTTTTGACAATATTTCTACACAAATTTCATATAGGTTATAATCTCAAACACATTCATGACAAATTTATTTATTTAACTTAAACCTTCAAACTTTTGTATATAAATGTTTTTTTTCGCTCAGAAGACAGTTGCAAAGGAAATGTTTGAACATGTCTTAACATGTCTTACTCATATTTAGTATTTTCAAACGAGTCCACGAAAAGCCCTTTCTTGTCTTTTCTGAGTGGTCCACTGAAATTCAACTTCAGCGTGTACAAAGATCCGTTGGAAAGCGGAGTAACTGTTTGTATACTGATTAACTGGTTAGGTTCATCATTGTCAATTGAGCCAAGTTTTATCGTATTGTTTGTTTCATCCGCCAAAGTTACACTGTCCTCGGCAATCTCAAGCCCATCGCCCAAATGAAGAACTATTTCATCTATCTGATTTTGAAACTGTAACAGATAATATATCACATTTACAGCTGAAACGTTGGTGCAAAAAGTTATTACTATGAACGTTATTATAAGCATTGTTTTGCACAGTGTAAATTTTGATTAAGTAACCAAGCATAAGAATAAATACATTATTCAAAATACATTTAACGTAGATAAAAAATTCCAATGAGTCATTACCAGATTAAACTACATGGAGAAAATTATCAAAAATGTTGCAATGTTAATGTTCTCAAGGTACAACAAATCAGATTATATAAATACATTGTTCAGCAGAAGTAACTCCCTGTTTCAGAGTAGTACAGCATAGAGTATATACCACTTTGTGCAGAACAACCTGTAATTTAAGTTATTATTGTAGCATTGAGTGATGAACATTATATGATAATTATTGAAACATATTTAAAACAAGCAGATTTTGTTATAAATACAAATTGATTATTTATAGAGACTACAATTTAGATTGAAATTTGGTCTAATTGGTGAAAATACAATAAGTATAGTTCGTCAATATTCTCTGAGAAAACCCAGCAGGGGGTGCAGACTAGCTGCATCTATTGAAAGGATTTAGACATCCCTTTCGGTACCCGAGTCTAACACACAGTTACTCTTACAACACTACACTTACGACTTTAACACTTTACAATCACACTTACATTTAGGGAGGCGATAATAGCCTCAATGTGCTTTTCGTCTTCAAAAAAAAAAATTCTCTAAGAAAAGAGAGCAATCAGTAAATTACAGTTCATTCCAATTGTTGTGCCAACATAAATTTAATGCAACTTCTTGTAACCAAAACTTGGTAAACTTAGGGATGTAAGAGAAATGTTTCTCAGGCGTGAGCTCTTACAAGGCAACATTCATGGCTTGGTCATCTGATCTCGCAACATGTGATTTTTGGAACATCTGAAGGCTCTTATTTAAATATACCTATTTGGTGCTAGTCTTTAAAAAGAAGCCAAGTACCACTGGCTCTTTCAAATAATAATTTGAAATCTGTTATCTGACAAAGAATCGCTACAATACTACTGCAAAAGACAAAGAAATGATGCTTGATGAACCTGATATTTTTTTGCTTGTTGTGCTAGCATCCATACTTAGTGTTAATTAGACAAATGAAGATAAAGATCAGTGTTATCAGGAACACTAAAGTTTGTGCAGTAATTGTATAAACCTACTTACTCGAACCTACTTACTTGAGGTGCACAAGTTCAGAGACAAAGCAGACTGACCGGTGTTTTAGTACCGTGACCAAAATAACATTTGTTAATAACAGTGTCAAAGTTGAAAATGTAGGCTATCTGAATTTGTTTTTAGTGTAATATATTTTATTTGAACTATACGCATTGGCCATTTATTGAAATTTACAAATCAAAACCACTATACTTAAAACAAACAAATTTGTTACCTTGAATTTCTCACAAGTGATAAAAAATAATGACTGAGAAATTTTAACAATCTACAGATGAAACTGAGAACGTGTTCTAAAACTAATACTGTTTTAATTTTATCTCTTTATTAATTAAAAGAACAATATAATAAAGTACAGAAGGCTTGTCACATTTACCATCACAAAATATTTTAAGTCTGTCTGTGTTAGTCGTTAGTGGTAGTCTGCTTAAATAAAAAAAGTGTTTTATTAAAATAAAATAAATAAACTACTTACAATAATTAAATAACTAGTTGCATTTAAAAAATAAAATAAATAAACCATAATAATTAAATAGCTAATTGTAAAAATAAAATAAAACAATATAAACAGTTCATCAGCATGGCACACCAAGAAAAACTAGATGCATAAACTTAAATAGTTTATGTGTATTTTTATGCTAGCTAGCAAGTCACAAAGTGAAGGTTGTCATATCCCCCTTCTAACATGCCGTTGCTCTAGTTATACAGTACCATCAATTAATAGTGGGAGAAGTCTTTGCTTCTGTCTGTGAAGACTGGTAAAGCAGGTTGCAGTAAAATAGGAGCTGTAATGCTGCAATGGATAACTTGTAAAATAATATTAATCTTCCATTCAAAATAATATCTTAATTTTATTCTTTTTATATTCTTCTTCTTATCTGCTAGGATTATTATCACTGTGTTCAGTATAATGATCTGCCTTCCATAGCTTTGTCAATTCTACTTTCGTTGATGCGTTTCGGAGAACCTCCATCTTCAAAAACTATATCTATACTCAAGTATAGATACAGTTTTTGAAGATGGAGGTTCTTTGAAACGCGTCAACGAAAGTAGAATTGACAAAGCTAAGGAAGGCAGATCATTATACTGAACACAGTCTTAATTTTACCTTTTATATTCAGAATAATAATGCATATTTTTAACTTTATATGGTTGAACTTTAGAAACATACAATATCTTCATTTTTTTGTCATCAATACTTGGATTTAGCATCTAGCTTAGGAAGTTTGAAAAATATACCACTGGTATAATAATAATGATAATAATAATTATTATTATTATTATAATAATGATGATAATAATAATAAAATAATGTTTATTTTATTAAAATAAGTCTTATATTAATCTTTATCAATTTTTATTCAATCTGAGTGAAATGATTACATCAGGTCAGGATTAATGATTGTCTGATGTAGTACAATAGCGTTTGACATAACAGTTGTGTTAGAGGCATTAATGTTGGATATAAAACAGGAAATTTAAAAATCGTTCATTCAGACAGGTAATTTTAATTAGTGCAGAAGTGATGGAAAAAATTAAAAAGATAAAATATACCATATGGCAGGATTACACAGATAAAACAGCATGTAATGGTGTTTAGTGGTGAATTTCCAAAACAAAGTAAAATAACAGTACAGTAAAAGAAACATTTCAATATGTGATCATGTTCACAGTTTACAATAAATTAATAATGTGCAAATGTACCCTGACACCCACAAAATTAATGTAATCTTAATTTGATTTGTAAAAAGAAATTCTTTTAATTCTAATAAGAATTTTTATTGTAAAATACATTCTTACAGTTGTGTTTGCAGTTTCAAATAAGATGTGGATTTCACCTTGAAGATAGAACAGAGGATTCAGTTCCACACTAAGAGTGATGAAGTAATGTCGAGGTGTGATGTACGTTGGGAGCCGATAGATTGCATTGTCGTAGTCTTGACTAAATGTAAAAGCAATGCTGCATGAACACATAAGCAGTACATTCACCAGCATACCAAACTGCCCTAAGAATCAAAGTAAAATGAATCAATCTTTGTTTAAAATGTCTCAAATATATTTTATATAATAACTGATTAGCACAAAAATAACTTTTATGGGTTGCTATCCTTCAAATATCTTTCACAGAACAAAAATTATAGATGATTAACTTGATTGTTGACTTAAAATTTTCTTTCAATGTTAGCCATAATAAATAAACCACTTTTTTATATATTATAAGGAATTCCTTATAAGATATTCCATACCTTTGTATGTTTGGAAAAGAAGCTTTTGTTATTAAAAAGCAAGTTATTATTACTGGTTGAATATAGTATTTTTTCCAGCAAAATAAGTAAGATTATTGAATCAAAATACTAAATACTATCACCAACACTAGCATTAAGATATTGTAACAATACAACTAACACTTTCCACAAAGAAATAATACTTTATTTGAGTCAGTTGTCAAGAAACAACAGATACTATTTTACTCGATTCTTGTCTGAAATTAGTCAAAAAGGAGAAAACGTATTGCAATGATGGCAAATAAATTTAAATAAAAATCACTGCTGATATTTAAATAAGTAGATGCATAATGGGTATATGAATCGATCTATTTGCCTACTAGAGATCTTGAGAATACACTTTTAAAAATAAATCAGGCATTTTGAGTGCCCACCATTTTGTTTGAAACAAGCAAAAGTAAGTTTGAAGTAGCCTAAAGCTTTGTAAGCTTTGCATTCAACAAATACAAATGGTTCCACTGAAGTTTGTTGTTTCATAGGAGATAGCAGAAAAATTTGACATTTTAATGTAACAAACAGATACTGAGTTAGACAGAAATTTGTTTAAATTGTGTTTGCGTGTTCTAATGCATGAAATGAAAAAACTATAAAGTGTCCAGACGACCTGAATGGTTCATAGAGATTGTGAAATACCACATTTAAAATAAATAAAGCATTCTGAGTGGCCACAATTTTGTTTTGTATTGCACGGCATAGTTTAGTTAAAGTTTCACAATATGTCGAAAAATTGATTGTGCCAACATCATGAGACAAAAAATCTACAAGCAACATTTCCTTCCTATTACAAAACACATGAAATTGCTTGCTTGAGCTTCAAATTCTTAAGTGACGTTGAATGTTACCATTTTATGGATCTTTTCTTCAACTCCAGTGTAACATAAGCCACCCATATTTTGCCATTTGCGATAATTTTGTGTCTGTAGGCAAAACATTGTATTTTGGGGAAAACTATTTTAAACTATGATGGCAATCACTTTGGAGTCTCAGCACATCCTAAGATGGATTTATGTTTTTACAGTTTAAACAGTATTGCTTTCAATGCACTCTCCATTGAATATAGAAGTTTTAGGATAATAAAACTCCATTTAAAGCGGTGTTGTAAATCATTTTCTGTAAAAAAATGTTCGTAGTCTGTTGTTTACAGTACGAAATAAAATTTCTTTTAAAAATTATTTGACATTAGTGAATAAAAAGCTACAAGAATCAAGATCTAGTGAAAGAAAGTTAGAGCAGATATTATAACAACGGATCTTATTCTTGAATAAAAATGTATTGACAGGATTTTTGAAGAAAATCCGCAACTAATTTTTTCAAAAATCACATATTTGAATTCTTACTCACTTACAACAGTCAGAACCTCAATGTATCCTTCAGGCTTCATATATGGAAGGTATCAAAAATAATTTAATCATCATTGATTTGAATTTTTACTTGTTCAAGTGTTTCTTTTTGTTTTTCGTTTTTGTGAATTAAGAATATGCTAATGCATCAATTATTGTTGTACTTATGTTGCTGGGTAGTAGCAGAACCTTACTATGTCACTAATGGGACTGGGACTGTTTACTTCATGTTTGCACATTGGCAAATTATCTGCAGTGCTTACAAAACCAACCTGATAATGTGAAACTTAATATTACATACTTTAAAATGATTGTATTATAATATAAAGTTTGGACACAAGTTGGACACTGTGATTTTTTTCATCCCTCTTCAAACCTTTCAAAACATTCAATGTTAGAGCCAGCTTGTGAGACACAGACACAGACACACAGACAGTCACACACACACACACACACACACACACACACACACACACATATATATATATATATATATATATATATATTTCTGCAGGGAGGTGCAGATTAGCTGCACCTATTGAGAGGATTTTTAGATGTCCCACATGGTGCCTGAGTCTAACACACACTTACACTTGCTACACCTACGACTTGTGCTACACTTTACTCTCACACTTACATTTAGGAAAGCGATAATAACCTCAATGTGCTTTTTGCCTTAAAATAACAATATATATATATATATATATATATATATATATACACACATATAAATTATAAATATAAAATTTTGTGGTGATGATAACCTTAATGGTTTTTCACCAAAGCAAATCTCTTATAATTTTAATCTTACAAATTAGAAAAAATGTGCAATATTACTATCACACATTAAGGTTATGAACAATTTTCATGACATTAAATTCTGTACTTGCAGTTTTATCTGACAAAACATTTTTTTTATTTAAGTCTTTGGCGGCAACAATTAATTTCATCTCTTATGGTTAATGTCTTCCTGGCTACTTGGATCCAGCAACCTTTTTTTGCAACATAATAAACTTCATTCAAATTATTTAAAATACCCTATATCAGTTCAATGAATGCTTGTACAGATAAAGACATGATGGAATAAAAAAAAGGAATTAATTAATTGTAAACTATTGCATATATACACTAGCACAACAGCTATAGATTTTATACATATGAGATTACTATCTACGTTCCTGTCTGAAATTAGACAACAATAAGGAAATTATGACAAAGATTAATTTTAAATGAAAGTAGCATCTGATATTTTAACAAATCCCGATTAAATCCACATAGAATAAATAGAATATTGTATTGCAAAATGTAAATGCGAAACAATATAGTAATTAATTTACAGGTGATATAAAAATGAGAACGGTTTTCCAAGCACATTTCAATTAGTTTTTCAGCCTATTTTTAAAAAAAAAAACAGAATCTAATTCTATTAAATAAATGTTGTGCAATTATTGCATTACCAATAGTTTAAGAGCTTTGAAAACAACTAAAAATTTACAATGGAAAAAATTATAGTTAGAATTTATATCAGAAATCTTACACCCATCAGAATTGTTATTGCTTCATAAAATAATAAGAAATAAACATTTTACACTGATTTATTAAATTAAGTGTTTTGAAAGTGTAACATAATGAACTTCCAACAGTCAAGAAATACGGAACTTTAAATACAGTACTGGTAAACAATTCTCTTTAAAGGTTTTAATATTAGGACAACCCTGTACTAGTAATACAAAGATGCCAATCCCACTACACTGTGCATGCTAATTTTTGTACATTGTTTACATATGTGTGCAATGCACTACTTTATAATATTTTATGACTAACTTTTACAAAATTTCATAGTCAAAGAAAACAAAACGCATTGATAAAATAACTATTTTTTTGACTAACAAGAATGCAAAAAAAAAAATCAAAGTATAAAATTACAATAGTTTTTGTACCTGGCATTTCTGAAAATTTCTAGCACCAATTCTCCATTTTCAATTACACAAAAACCGTCACCAGACAACAAATGTTCAAATTATTCTATAAATACCTCTGCAGCATCATATATATCTAGGCTAGATCATCTGTTACGCTTTGAGATAAAACAAACAAAAAGAACTCGGCAAACAAAATTAGAAATTAAGTTAGCGCTGTATCTTATCACGAGATAATACGCAATAACGTTACAAAACAAAAACGCATATGTTGGTATTAGCGACACAGTTTGTAATGACATTATTTCTGTGTGTATTTTGTTAGCGACATTTGATTAAAGAATGAGCTATTAGAATAGCCATCGTGTTAAGACCCAGACTCAGGACCTTAAAATGAGCGCTGATCATGGAAGTTTAGATGGAAAATTGCTAAAAGAATTATGAAAATTGAGTTCTTCACAGAAATTCTATGAAACTAAAAACATTTCAATTGGTAAATACGTTGAGATTCATGCAGAGAGTTATAATATTTTTATTGATTCTCTTCTAGCTCGACTATAATTATACCTTTAGTTTCTACACTAGTTGTATTATCTTTATTGCTATAATCGTTTTAATTTAAATGGTAACTTATAACACTTATGATAATTGCGTTCAAAAAGTGATGATTATTGATGAAGTTTGTCAATGAATTTCTTGAGGAAAAACTGTCGCAGGCGGTTGTAGACAAACACAGCACAAGAAAGCCACTGAGAACACAAAAGTATTAAGTCAATCTAAGTTAAATAATAAGCTGACGATTACGAAATAAAAACACAGTTATTTACTCGTATAATACAAAACATGAACACATAGAACACATAACAACATTAATACACAGTTTTAATTCACTGCACAGCTTTATTAGTCACTACTGGTTACAACCTTTACAGAGCATTCACAAGTGATACAATAAGCTTTAGAGATACAAATATAACTAAGCAAACTGAAGTAGAGAGGGGATAGTAACTGGTTACACTGGGGTAGGTAAAAAACTGGGTTTTTAAGACAGGAATAAATACCAACAAAAATATTTACTGGTTAATTTATAAATGAATAGCCTAACAATATGTTTCTTAAATAACAAGAAATTATATGAAAACGTTAATAGTAAATTTTTATTTCTAAATGAGCTATTGGTGACCATTAGGTCATGTTTTAAGGATTGTTAAAATTGTTCTTCATTATATTTACATATTCAAAAAAGAATATTATTATATTCACTGTGACTGTTGAGAAAAATGCTATAAAAATTATATATATATATATATGTATGTGTGTGTGTGTGTGTGTGTGTGTGTGTGTGTGTGTGTGTGTGTGTGTGTGTGTGTGTGTGTGTGTGTGTGTGTGTGTGTGTGTGTGTGTGTGTGTGTGTGTGTGTGTGTGTTTTAGCGTTTATAATTAAAATCTGATTTAATTCAAATTTGGTAGAAAAAAATATTTTTAAAAGCTTCAACAACTGCATTACTCAGATAAATCTGTTCATCCGATTCAAAATGCCAGTTATCTAAAATCTAAAAAATTCATAACATTTTTTTGAAAATCTGATTTGTTTAAAATTTGTATAACAATTTAAAATTTAAAATTTGATTGAAAATGAACCAAAATATTACTTTAATGAACAGCAAAAAAGTAAAAATAATGCCAAATCATAAAGCAATATTTAAATTAACAATAATGAACTAATAACATATTGTGAAAGTTGCAGTATTCCATCTAGAGTAGTTTTAAAACTGATGAGAGGTTTCCATTTTTGACAAACTTTGTATATACGGGTTAAAAAAACCATATTTATAGAATTAGGATTTTTATTAAAGAGAAGTACTCTACTTACACGGTATTCTAAGATGAGACTGTACAATCTGAGCATGTATACATTGAGCATTATAGTTGAGCACTTAGTAAACGGCTTGCTGTCATGAAACCCTTTCATGTCAGCTTGCGACATGAAATTGTCGCACATGATGGAGAATTCCCCTCCAACTGTCCAGTAACACAGAGTCTGCCAATCTGAGTCTATAATCTGTTATTACTCAGTGATAGTGAGAGAAAAAGAGGGAGATATGATGACAGAGTGGACTTCTCATTCGCATATTGTTTCTCTCTGCCCCATTGGTGTTCTTAGTAGGCCATTTTCTAAGTGACCAATCTATAGAAAAAGGACTTAAAGGAAGCACATCCTTATACTTACAGATAACCAAGCTTTAATTAAAGCATGCAACTTATAGAAATCTCATCCAAATTGGTGTGGGATTCTATCAGATATCATCTGTATCCTATCAACTGCCTTAGGATATGTAATTGAGCAATTCAGGATTGAGGAAAATGAAGAGCAGACCTGATAGTCAAAAGAAGAACCTCAATGCAAGATTAGTCATACACTATAGCGAGAAGTGTGATATAGAAGACAATGTCAAACAATGGAATAATGTCTTTGACATTAAGGAAACTAACTTCTTCCAAAACCAGACACTGCACTGATAAGGACACTTGTTCAGTTCAACAGAAGGTCCCTGAAATAGGTTGGCGCTGCTCACTGGAAATGGCAACCTTCCAGAAACTAAGGTGAAACTACAACCAATCTCGCCTAAATGTCATCTGTATTGATGGAACCTGAAACAGTAGCATAAATACTCCTCGAGTGCAATGTCTAAACAGTGGTAGTCCAAAAAGAGGACACTTTGTGGACTTCAGCAACCAGGTAAGGATTTTTACAAGGGCACCTTACAGAAGATTCTGGAACTTGAGTTCCAGAAGGCACTGGCTGGAGTCGGGTTAATGTGAAGTTAAAGGGAATACAAAAAGCTTAGAGCTGACAGATCAGAGGTCAGTGAAGCTCAGTAGAATCACCAATGGAAAAAAACTGTACTTACAAAACATTAGTCCAGTAGAAATGTAATATAAGCTGGAACAACTGCTGAGCAAGTACAGAATGAATATATGACCTTCTGTAGCAGAGCCTACTCTGCCTGTCATGACAGCAAGACTGATAGCCATTCTCCTGCAATTAAGAAATTGTATAAATAAATGCACACAGACAACCAAAATCTATTTCACCTGAAAAAAATTACATTCAACAAAATCTCAAAATATATTTTGTTTGTGATAATAATGTTTCCTGTCCACTTCATAATAAGAGAGTAAAATAAATACATGTCATTCTTACAATGATTCCAGTTAGGTATGGGTCTTAATTAATTGTATGCCAACTGTTTGTTCCAGTATATTCATAAACTCAATTAAATAATTTATTATTAATTAGAAATGTTGCTTTTAGTGAACTTCAGAATTAGTACACTAGTACTCTATTATCCAAACTTGTTGGGACTAAGGTCATTTCAGACAACCAAAAACACTATAAAACTCTTATTTCAGTGGGACCTGAGTTTATAATAATGCTTATGAAACATTATACGCTGCCATGGATGAAACATTATACGCTGCCATGGATGAAACATTATACGCTGCCATGGATGAAACATTATACGCTGCCATGGATGAAACATTATACGCTGCCATGGATGAAACATTATACGCTGCCATGGATGAAACATTATACGCTGCCATGGATGAATATGATTTATGGGCTGAAGAAAGCACCGCCTATTGTCAATGTTTTGAGACAGTAAAGACTATATTAGAAGCATGTTTTTGGGTGTTACAAGTAACATTTAATGTACAAGAATAAAAAAAAATAAAAATAGGAAAAAGTTTTTTTTTTGTGTTTAACGTCCATGTGCACACTTGGGCTAATGTAGACAAGGGGATGATTTATAGCGTATGAGAATGCCAAGCCCTCGCCGGGAATCGAACCCGGGTCCTCGGGGTGAAAGCCTAGTACGCTATCCACTAGGCCACCAAGGCAGCTAAAAGTTGTAAAACCTGAACTTTAAAAAGTACACATTATAATGCAATGTACTGTATTAAACTGTCTGTATTACAAAGAAATAAATACAAAGGTTTTGATTTATAAGCAAGTCTAATAATATAAACAAAAGTTGGTCGAATTGAAACCTGAATGTCGAAGTGATAGACAACTTTACTGTTAATATGCTGCTGTTTTGTTTGAATGTATACACCAAGATGATACATTAAAACAGTAGTGGTATAATCTAACATGCCTGGTGAAAACAATTGGTTACTATTATGAAATATTTTTAAATTACAACTACAGTAAATAATGAGCAATAGTGTTACTTTTGTCATCAAGGAAATTACAAAAAAATACCTTTCCTTATTTAAATTTGGATTTATTTCCATAGAAAGAAATATCATACAGGCACATACATCACAAAACACAATGAATAATGCCCACATAGACACACAGCTTGTGCATGACCTGAGTCATACACAACGTAAATGTAAATTACAAAAATGAAAAATGAAATAAAGAAAAGTACCAAAATGTAATAGGCAGATAACAAGAACAAGAAGAACACTTTACTTAAACAAAATAAGAAGTTAAAAAGGAAAAATAAATTCTTTAAGCTGAACGTACCTATAAATATCAAAATTATATCTCAACTATTTATATTCTGAAGAATTGACAAATATGCAGCAATTACTCCCCATCCTCTATAAACATAAATCAATTTTCCTTTAATACACATTAATTATAAAATTTTGAAATAAGTGTAGGATCTTAGGAATGTTACGGTAAAAGATTTTACAAGTAATCTGAATTTGTATTTAATTAAGATGTGTGTTACTTTTTTGTTGTTGTTATTTATGGTGAAAAGCACATTGAGGCTATTATCGCCTCCCTAAATGTAAGTGTGAATGTAAAGTGTAATATATATATATATATATATTATTATTATTATCTGCGCATAGACCCTGTTGGATCACGCAAAGCACTCCGACTCATGTCTTGTTCCTTCTAATCCTCCACACCTCCCTCATCCTGTCCCCATGGATCCTCTTCCGCTCCTCCGTCCATTTTAACCCTACTCTCTTTGGGATTTCATTCTCTGGGACCTCCAACCGAGAGAATGCTTGTCTTTCTCCTGTATGCGTATCTATCTTCAACATCTGTTGAATCTATTCCTGCGTCATGTAGGTCTATTCTGACTTGTGCGATCCACGACGTTGTTGATTTGACACCTTGTATATACTTAAGGATTCTGTTGGCAAGTCTCGTTGTTGGGAGTCTACTGATGTGTCCATAGAACCGAAGCCTCCTTCTTCTGATATCTGCTGCCAGGTTCGATATCTTCTCTGTGGTCTTCCGGGAGTGCAACCTGTATCCATCTTCTGTTAATCTCGGGCCAAGGATCTTCCTCAAGATTTTGCATTCTTGCTTCAAAATACCCTCCATGGTAGCTTTTGTGTGGAGTGCTAGCGTCTCGCTTGCATATATATATATATATATATATATATATATATATATATATATATATATATATAATACAACAAAAGTAATAATAAATAATACCAAAACAATAAAAATAAAATATGTTTTACAAAACTGATACCATTTTGTAAAATCTTATTATTGACTTTAAAATTGATGTGAGAAAATATGTGTAATGTCCTGAACCAAAGCCAATTTACTAGCAGACGACTTTGATTATCACTTGCCTTATGTTGGAAAGTAGTCAACAAGAAGTGTTGATAAAGCACAAAACATAATGTTAAGTACAATAATAATAGAACCATGAGCAGCAATCATCACATATACGTTGGTTATGTGGAGATGTGGAGAGAAGCCATGGCTAGGCTGACTGTCAGCAGACACATTGTTACTGAAACCAAATAGGTATTTAGGTTAGTTCTGAGATGCCTTTGTTACTTATCATAACCTATTTCTGCACCACCTGTCTTAATTGGAAGTAAAAATATCTCTGTTAAGAGATTTTAACTACACCCTATCTGTCCATATCTACCAATATAAGAATTTGAAAATTAAGAATATACAATATTGTTTTTCCATGTGTTTTAACTTTTAAGTTCAAAATTGTAGACTTAAATAACATTCATTTACATGTCTTTACATTCATGCTTCTTCATGGTATTTCTATCAGGAAATAAAGATATTATAGTTGATTAATTTGATTTGAAAATTAAGTTAATTTTTTTTTCAATGGACACTGTAATAGGCTTGTACATTTTGGAGAATCTTTTGTTATTAAAAAGTAAATTATTTTTATTGGTAAAATATAGTAACGTTTTTAGTAAAGTAAGACAGATTATTGCCCAACAAAACTGTAGATACTCACCATCACTGGTATTAAGATATTGTAGCCATAAAATAACATCTTATATACAGAAATCATAAATAGAATTGTGATTGCCTGCTAGAGCTCATGGAAATACCAATTTTTTAAATAAATCAGGCATTTTGAGTACCTGTCATTTTATTTCAAACAGAAAAATGTAATTAGGGGTAGCCTAAAACATTCTTCTTCTTCATATATGGCTGAATATTATTCTTTCTCTTGAATTCTTCATAGATTATTCCACTGAATCTGTCATTGCTTTATAGTAGACATCATACAAAACTGGCATTTTAACGTAAACCCAGACAATCATTTTAATCCAGAGGTTGGTATTGTTTAACATCAGTTTTGGTTGTATCAATGCATAAAATGCAAAAGAAAACCAAACTATAAAGCATGCAGACAACCCATTTGGCTTCTTGAACTATATAGTCTATCTTGTTCTAAAATAAATCAAGAATTTTGAGTAATGGCCACTTGTTTCAAACAGGTGTATGACAGTTTGAGATTTATTGAAGTCAAACATCATGCTATGTTAAAAAGAAATATAGAAATGTGTGAAACTATTTCCCAGTGAACAGTAGTCAAAGTAACCTTTTTAATGTAAAAGACAAATAAATTAGGCAAAAGGATGCCCGTCATTTTGTTTCAAATAGGCATTTAAAAGTTTAAGATTTCTTAAAATCTTCTTAAAATAGCTCCATGTAAGAAAGGAAAAAAGTTTCATCGAAATGCATGAATAGGCATATGAATAGGCAGTTTCAGTGAAAAGTGCACAAAATAGGCCTTTTAACATAAAAGACAAATAAATTAGGCAAAATAGTGTCAGTTGTTTTTTTTCAAATAGGCACATGCCAGTTTTACCCTGCCTAAAACTATGTTACAGCTCTGTATAAAAAAAATGAAATACATTAAGCTGTACTCCTATGAAAATTGGACAAATAACGAGGTTTCCATATTCTAGAAAATATATAGCATTAACTACAACTGATATTTTAAATGCTATTACTACTTACTAGCCATTGAAATTGTTAAATCAACAATTGTTAATTCTGCATTGTATAGTTTCTATTCAGGTGCCTTGTTATCTAAGTAGTTTTATATTCTAACATTTATTATACTAATAATTTACAGTATAGATGCCTTCCATATACAGGCAACTTTATCATGTACTGTATAGTACATAATCCATCTTAATCATGTATTGTATAGTAGCTAATTCTCAAAAGGCATATTGTCTGTAACTGTTTGTGCAAATAAACAAGGTCAAAAGAAACAGTTAAGATAACTTTTGTTGCAATAATTGTGTGTGCTGCTCAAAAGTTTTGTTTATAATAGTGTGTGATTGGTCATACAAAGAAGAGAGATGATTAAGAAATATATCTGAACTGTGAAAGTCATAGGTGTGTTCAGATTTGCATCAAAGTAGGAATAAACTTTATGTTATTTTCTATAAGTATTAGAGAACTGATTGTTAAAAATATTAACCCTTTGCACTCCCATAGTTCAACAATACATAATTGCCATTACACTTCTATGGTGACATTGTACAGAGAAGCCTATTTGCACTCTAATATCGTCTTCTGCATTGGTTGCAAGAAGTGATGATTATCGGATTACTTGTAACTATTTTCTTTGTATATTTCTTTTAGTAATTCATTCTTTAAATATAATAAGAAAGATTGTGCTCCATCTGCTTTGTGGAGTTGTTATAATCACTATTATAGCAATAATAGGGAATATTGTGTTATAATAAAATGCATAACATATAACTTAGGAAGTGTATTCAGAAAGTAAGCGAGAATTTTAATTTTTTGAACAAAATATTTATTTATTCTTCTACATTGTTGTTGTCGCCTTCAAAATAGTCCCCATTGGAGATTATGCACTTGTGCCAGCATTTCTTCCAATCCTCGAAACACTTCTCAAACTCAATCTTTGAGATAGCCTTTAGTTCTTTCAGCGATGCTCTTTTAATGTCATCTAGGGCTGTAAAATGACTGCCCTTTAAGGTTCTCTTAATTTTTGGAAATAGGAAAAAGTCACACGGAGCCATGTCTGGTGAATATGGAGGCTGGGGCATCGTTACAGTACTGTTTTTGACCAAAAATTCACGAACAAGCAATGAAGCTGGTGCATTATCATGGTGCAAAAGCCATGAATTGTTTTTCCACAGATCTGGGCGTTTTTTTCGGATTGATTCACGCAAACGGAGTTGAACTTGAAGGTAGTACACTTTATTGACCGTTTCAACTGGTGGCAGGAATTCATGATGCACTATACCATTAATAGCGAAGAACACAGTGAGCATAACCTTTACATTCGACCGCACTTGTCGAGCCTTTTTCGGTCTTGGCGAGCCAGAATGCTTCCACTGGGATGATTGAGCCTTAGTTTTGACGTCATATCCATAAACCCATATTTCGTCACCTGTTATAATACGTTTCAGTAAATCTGCATCGTTGTTGACTTCATTTAGTGACTCCTGAGCAACTTCCATTCGCTGTTGTTTTTGTTCAAAATTCAACAATTTTGGAACGAATTTTGCTGCCACGCGTTTCATACACAAAACACTGGAAACAATGTCATGATATGATCCAATCAATATGCCAACATTATCAGCGACCTCTCTAATTGTGATTCGGCAATTGTTCATAACCATTTCTTTCACTTTTTCACTTTTTCATCGGTTGTTGATGTGCTGGGGCTTCCAGGGTGTTTGTCATCTTCAACATCTTCATGGCCTTCTTGGAAATGCTTATACCACTCGTAAACTTTGCTTTACTCATAGCAGACTCACCATAAGCCCTTGTTAACATTTCACACACTTTATTCCATTTTTTACGCAAAATTTGATACAAATTATTTGATCCATTTCTTTTAACAAATGAAATTCTCCAAGCTCATAAAAACACGTCTAACCTTAGTGGCTGTCACAGACAAATTCAACAATGAAAACAGCTGAAAGTTTTATCATACTTCAAGGGCATATATACCAATATAATAAAAAAAAATGTTTGACAATCGGACTCTCCAAGCCCGTGAAATTTAAAAATTCTCGTTACTTTCTGAACACACCTCGTATATGTTCACTATTTGATCGTATCTTGTTTACTTATCGTGGTTAAGTTATTAGAATTTTTTTTGATGTTGATCATTTCTTAAGTGAGCGTTTTTTAAACAGTTTGTAAAGATAAAATGGTATGTTTTTCTGAAGATTAATTAGACAATAACAATTCATTTGACATGATGTTAAAAAAAGACAGTAATGACAAAAAAAAGCAAAAAAAGTAATAATGGAAAAAATAAAACATAGCTTAAAATAACATATAATATTCCATTAGTTTAAAAAATTATCATATTTGATGGTTAGTATGGTTGAACTTAATTTCTACACTGTTTAAACCCAACATTTGTAGTGCAATAACTTACGGCTCAAATCCATTAGGAGCTGCAAAGAACAAAGCTGAAATTTGACTGGAATGCTAAGGATTAATAGTAACACATAATAATTGTGAGGTTTTATATATTTTCTAGAAATGGATCAGAGTTTGTGATGTTACTCTTCAGACTTGAATCTTTCTATAACTGAACTTTGATCAAGGCATTCTGTGTGCAACCTGCTCATGCCCACAAAACATACCTCAGTGTAATATAAGCAAGAGTCATTACTTTACAATCAATGTAATATTTCAGAATCATCACGTGTAATATTTCAACAACTAATTATTGTAAAAAATCAATCTCAATTTAACTCTATAGATATAATGAATATAAATGTATATACTTACTCTCTGTATTTAAAAAAATATATTTTTTTTACAATAATAATTAAACCTGACTGCCGTAAAATGTTCATGTAGAGATTTATTTAAAATCAGATTTCATTAGTGTTGAAATATACGATATATATATATTTTTTTTTTAAACAAATTATTTTGGAAATATAAAAATGAACAACTCTGACATGAAGCTATGAATTTTTATGATTTAACAATTTTGAAACTGTTGAATGGATTTTGCTTAGTAACAAACTGTTCCAAGCTATTATCAATATTAATTTTTGTGTAGTTTGAAAAAAAATATGACTAAAATTGTGAACGCTAATGTGATAACACATATATACAGTTTCTAACAACCCTTTGAAAAAGTGATTAACTGATTAGGATTGGAATTCAATTCAAAGTTCTAGGTTTGAGTTTTTCATGATGGCCACTGTAACATTTGGTTTTTCAAAACAAAATTCACTGTGTATTATAATAATTAATTACCATTTAAACATACCCACTGGTAAAGATTATACTACTTGTTTTATATTGTAGGTTTGAATCACACTCATAAAAAGTACATTGAAAAGTATTATTGTACTCTAGAATTATTCTTAAAGAAACTTGTACAGTCTTTTTTTTATTGTTATCTACAATTTATTTTATTAACAGTTCATTTGAATCTATTTGATTGTATTTCTATCTATTGATAGATTCTATCTATCTATTGATTTTATTTGAATTTATTTTATCTACAATTACAATAGTCGGACGTTAAAAAAAAAAAAAAAAAAAAATATCTACAATTTATTTTAATGCATATGTTTCATACACAAATTGTACTATTTTAACTGATTTTGTTGTGCTTTAATGTTATTTTAGTGTTGCTAACAAAGGCATACCCAAGTTCAAAACTAGGGGAGGCAAGCCATGGTCGTTCAATATGCAATGTAACATTTTATCACGGAAAAGGTGAATGAAACCAAAATTTTAATAAATTATGTATAATTATAGCAGTGCTTTATCAACTAAGTTATTACAATTATTCGCATGAAAAAATTTATTCTAGTTACATGCTTATACTAGTGTTATTTTTCTTGGATTTGTAGAAAAGTTTTTCAAAACTCTTGTTTCAATCCAGTCTTGATTTTCCCTAAATAATTTCTAATGGACGCTCATCAAACACAACCCAGTCAATCTGTCCTCTCCCATTGTACTTCTCAGCCTGGTCTTTACTCTTTGAAGGGTACTGAAAAATTGTTCAACAGTAGCCGTAGTGGATGGGAAAGCACTTAAAATGAGGAGTACATGCCTCGTTGCAGGATAAGAAAAATTTGAAATACTTAATTACTTAACTTACCTTTTTGGAACCAGTTTCTTATATCCATTTAGGGAGTCTCAGTGTTCTCCAAACGTAAATAAGAAGGTAAACTAATAAAGTATAATAATTGGTTGTTTAAAAAAAAATACTTAATAAACATCAACAGTTCAACTGAAATACAACTAGCGGTGTTGGCGGGCAGCTCAGTTTATATAGTGATGAGGAACTCACTAGACCAAAGGGGAGGGCAGAGACACTTTTAGAAGGTTCGCTTTTCTCTCATTGGCTGCCGCCTGTAGACTCTTCTAGAGCCCGCTAGAGATCGTTCCGTCTCTTGAATCCCACTAACTGGCTTATATAGATTCTTCTAACAGTCGCTAGATGGTTCTAGATCAGTGTAAAGCATTCTGAGATGTACGATAATTATCCTATTTGTTTAAAGTATTATTTTTCTGTTTTCCTATAGAAAATAATTGAGTACGATTGAACGATAATTTCGATCAACAATAATATAACGATAAATTATCCTAATTTCATAATTTTCAATAGTGTAAGTATTTTTTTAATTATTAAAATAGTTATTTCAAGAATTGTATTAAATTCCAGCAACAAAATTTAATAACGGCTTCCAGAGGAGCAGCTACCCCCTGCCCCTCTTTGGTTACACACATGGTTGCTAACATACCTGAAGATGGTGAAATTGATAATCAAAACAATTTAAGTACTACCAATAGGATATTAGACAAATAAATACAGCAGCCTCAGGATAAATCATGATAATATGGTGGTCAGATAGTCTAGATTTAATAACAGTTGGAACATACTGACATTCATTAAAATAGCAAGTAATAATTTATTTCAATAAAATTAGTTAACATTGGTATAAGGATGAGAAATTTTAAAAACAACAGCATTATCTTCTGTAACTTATTTTAGTAAGATGGTTGTTTCCCCAACTAAACTACTGGGGAAACAATTAAACTACTTCACTTTGCATTTTTCATACCTCTTGTTATTCATCACTCTTAACTGTGACGTGAAAAAACAAACATCAGGTTCTATAGGTCGAATGCAGATATAAAAACAAACAAGCCAACTTTGACTATCATTTGAGTAACTGTATCTTATCTTATGTATTAACTGTGTTCTCTACTACAAATAACATTGAGCAAACCATTGATAAAATCAAGTATCAACTGGCATTTTTACTTAAATAATACTTGGGAAAATAACAGAGTCATAAGTTACATTTTGTGTATTGTGGTTAAAGGGACTTCTGTTTGAAAAGTATTATTTTGCCAATGTTTTATGTGTGTACAGTATTTTACTATTTTTCTATAAATTAAATTTTCTAGAAAAATTTAAGGGATTCTGAAACTAGTAAGACTATCTGTCAAGAACTAATGAACAGTATCTACTATTTCGTTTGAAACTAAAACTACTGAAAAAATTTAAGCTAAGCTGGACGACATATAGGACTGAACTATTGAATGCTGGATTACTACATGGCTACTGTAGTTTACTGTATTTAATTCTTCACAAATGGAGGCTATTTACTAAAAATATTCGTATAAGAACTTAGCACACATATTTACTTACAGGAAACTGTTCCTTTCCGTAGTCAGTGTTAACGCTATAAACTTGCAGCAATACTTCGAGGGCTTTCTTCTTCTGATACTTCGGACTTTCAGGAAGGAACATTAGCACACTCGCCACGACTGTACTTGGAATAAACCCAATGAAGAAGTAATACACTCTCCAAGGACTCAAGTAGTAGTTGTTGAACAATTTGATCGTCCATTCTCCAGGCAATATCCACTTTTCAAGACCTTTACATTTTTTTTTTTTTTTTTTTGGTGTTTAACGTCCGACTATTGTGCACACTTGGGCTAATGCAGACGATGGGATGATTTATAGCGTATGAAAATACCAAGACCTGGCCAGGAATCAAACCCAGGTCCTCAGAGTGAAAGCCCAGTACGCTATCAACTAGGCCACCGAGGCGACTAAAGACCTTCACAGATAGCCAATATAAGCTTGATTTAAAAATATTAATTTGTGTATCTGCCACAGAAAGATTATAACTGGTGAAAAGGGTCAACATATCTCACTTTGTCGGCTAACCCTGTATCCCGTTCTCGGTTAGAATAACACTAATCACAGTGCAAAAGAAACAAATTGCTTAATATCTACATCAATACCTTGCAAGTGCATGAATGTACAGCAATAATTTCAAACTTTGCATCAAAAAATTTTAAAATTTGATAAATTATAAATCCTGTTTTTAAAATTGTTATTAAATGATGGAATATTCATGTAATTATTATTGTATTTTGGATATGTGCATCTATCTATATACATCATATATAGAGAAACAATGCAAAACTTTTTGAGATTATGGATCAACTCTCTTTCTCTAAAAGTTTAGATTTGGACATTTCAGGATATCAGACTTAAGTGTTTGTTCTTAATTTCAAGTTTGAAATTTTATTGTTAGATCTACACATCTAAGCTTACGATTTAGTTCTTCTAGAATTTGGTCATTTGAAAACATGAACTACATTCGCAGTTGTTTTCTTAAACTATTAACTGTTTTAAAAAACAAATCTTTCTATTGAAGAAAGTACTAAAATATTGAAAAAACAGTTAATCACATTTAAATAAAATAATAAATGTAATTAAACCAGAAGCCTTATATGCAGCTGAAACATTATCTCTCACAACCCAGGGCCCACTTGAAAGGCTGGAGATCAAAGAAAGAAAGATATTACGAAAAATCTTAGACCCTAAATTCCGTAAGAACCAATTAATCCACATCAGGAATGAAACTGTTTACCAAAAAACTGAAACACTATCAGACACAATAAGAATAAGAAGAATTGATTTTTATGGGTCCGAATGGACAAAAATAGACTAACTAAAAAATATTTGACTACTTTCACAATAAAAGAGCCAAACCACTTTGGTTTAGAGAAACAAAAAAAGACATAACAGGACTACAAATCACTGATACTATGCTCATGGACAGAACAGCCAAAACAATAACCAAGGACAAGAAACAACGGTTCCAAGGCAAAGTCAAATCCAAGTGAACTATCCAAATCTCTGACGAAGAAAGAAAAGCAAGATCACAATGAATGAAACAATACTGGGCTACGAGGAAGGCACAGAACATTAAAAAATGATTAATTTAGTGTACCCAAAAGTTGGGTGAAACAAATAAAGAAGAAAATAATAAATAAAATGTTCAGAATTTTTTAAATTTTAACTTAGCATGTTAAGAAAGGAAGCAACTAAAATATTTTTAGCTCTTAACTACAATTTCAAATGCATGTACATAATTGTACAATGTTTCCCTAATATGTACTTCGACGTGTTTAACATGACAAATTTTTTTTCCAACTCTTCATTTTGCATGTAATATCTACTTTGGAAATTGGTTTATAGCAACTGTATATGTTTTATAGGTTCAGTATTAAAATTATCAAAAAAACATTTAATTTTTAAAAATATTTCAGGGGTAAAATGACAAAAAAAAATGCTAAAGGAGAATTACAGTTGAATCTACAGACTTGATTGGGACTGGACCTGTCTTTACCAACGAAGGTCTGTGCAGTCCAGATATGAAAATATGGTCTGGAATTTAGAGACTTTGAGATAGTAATTTTGACAAAAGATTGTAGGATAGTAAACAATCATTTGTAGATCATCTCTGTACTACTGTATTAATCATCAGTGTAAAACACTGAAGAATGAAGCATTTTTATATAAAAGTGTCTGTTTGACTCATTTCATCTGTCTGTCTGCCAAAATCAAAAATGATTTCGTGGACAAATAATTCCTTAAAATTTGAAAATCGGGATAATCATGTTGGCTTTAACACATTAAAAATGTTAGAACAAAAATATAAATTCGGTTCAATTTATCAAAATTAGTTCATGAAATTTTGCTCAAACTTTGGACAAATTATATTCTTAACTAAAGTGTACTAAATTAAAAATTAAACGTATTTACAGTTTGGGAATAAGTTGAAAAATGAAAATAAAACTTAATTGCTGTTATGGTTTGTTTGATTGTTTAACGAATAACTCTTGAACCAGAGATTCAATAGGGACACAGACACTAAAAAAAAACTGCTTTCAAATATCACTTGAGAAACATTATCTTATCCTATGTGTTTGCTGTGTTCTATTTATACATTTTTTTTTACTAATGTTGCTAATTTTCTGAAAACTAGCAATAGTGACCACTAGTTTAGATTTAACAAAGTGCTTTTTCAAAATCTTTTTAAATTATTTAATTTAATAAAAGAAAGTTTTTGTAATGTTTAGCACAATTTATTGAAAATTATATTCAACTAACCTGCACAGTATATAAAGGATATAGTCGACAGGCATGATATCAACATGAGAGCACGAGTTCAGTGAGCATTGGAATGGAATTGACCAACATACACGATGCTGCATGTAGTGACACCACACAGTCTAAACACAATACATTATATTATGTTCTTGATAATTTATAGACAAAAATAACAATTAAAGTTATACATATACCTTCATACCTAAAACACAAAGTATTTTCACAGAAAACAATTCCATTGTGTATTTAAACAATGTTTGTTTTAACTATTTACACCTTTTATATATGAAAATCTGATTCAAATATCCTGTCTGGTACAGTGATTACTGTCTCTGACTGACACCAGAGGGCCACGGTTTGATCTCCCAGGAGCCTAAAGTATTTTCACAGAAAACAATTCCATTGTGTATTTAAACAATGTTTGTTTTAACTATTTACACCTTTTATATATGAAAATCTGATTCAAATATCCTGTCTGGTACGGTGATTACTGTCTCTGACTGACACCAGAGGGCCACGGTTTGATCTCCCAGGAGCCTAAAGTATTTTCACAGAAAACAATTCCATTGTGTATTTAAACAATGTTTGTTTTAACTATTTACACCTTTTATATATGAAAATCTGGTTCAAATATCCTGTCTGGTACGGTGATTACTGTCTCTGACTGACACCAGAGGGCCACGGTTTGATCTCCCAGGAGCCTAAAGTATTTTCACAGAAAACAATTCCATTGTGTATTTAAACAATGTTTGTTTTAACTATTTACACCTTTTATATATGAAAATCTGGTTCAAATATCCTGTCTGGTACGGTGATTACTGTCTCTGACTGACACCAGAGGGCCAAGGTTTGATCTCCCAGGAGCCTAAAGTATTTTCACAGAAAACAATTCCATTGTGTATTTAAACAATGTTTGTTTTAACTATTTACACCTTTTATATATGAAAATCTGATTCAAATATCCTGTCTGGTACGGTGATTACTGTCTCTGACTGACACCAGAGGGCCACGGTTTGATCTCCCAGGAGCCTAAAGTATTTTCACAGAAAACAATTCCATTGTGTATTTAAACAATGTTTGTTTTAACTATTTACACCTTTTATATATGAAAATCTGATTCAAATATCCTGTCTGGTACGGTGATTACTGTCTCTGACTGACACCAGAGGGCCACGGTTTGATCTCCCAGGAGCCTAAAGTATTTTCACAGAAAACAATTCCATTGTGTATTTAAACAATGTTTGTTTTAACTATTTACACCTTTTATATATGAAAATCTGATTCAAATATCCTGTCTGGTACGGTGATTACTGTCTCTGACTGACACCAGAGGGCCACGGTTTGATCTCCCAGGAGCCTAAAGTATTTTCACAGAAAACAATTCCATTGTGTATTTAAACAATGTTTGTTTTAACTATTTACACCTTTTATATATGAAAATCTGGTTCAAATATCCTGTCTGGTACGGTGATTACTGTCTCTGACTGACACCAGAGGGCCAAGGTTTGATCTCCCAGGAGCCTAAAGTATTTTCACAGAAAACAATTCCATTGTGTATTTAAACAATGTTTGTTTTAACTATTTACACCTTTTATATATGAAAATCTGATTCAAATATCCTGTCTGGTACGGTGATTACTGTCTCTGACTGACACCAGAGGGCCACGGTTTGATCTCCCAGGAGCCTAAAGTATTTTCACAGAAAACAATTCCATTGTGTATTTAAACAATGTTTGTTTTAACTATTTACACCTTTTATATATGAAAATCTGGTTCAAATATCCTGTCTGGTACGGTGATTACTGTCTCTGACTGACACCAGAGGGCCAGGTTTGATCTCCCAGGAGCCTAAAGTATTTTCACAGAAAACAATTCCATTGTGTATTTAAACAATGTTTGTTTTAACTATTTACACCTTTTATATATGAAAATCTGATTCAAATATCCTGTCTGGTACAGTGATTACTGTCTCTGACTGATACCAGAGGGCCACGGTTTGATCTCCCAGGAGCCTAAAGTATTTTCACAGAAAACAATTCCATTGTGTATTTAAACAATGTTTGTTTTAACTATTTACACCTTTTATATATGAAAATCTGATTCAAATATCCTGTCTGGTACAGTGATTACTGTCTCTGACTGACACCAGAGGGCCAAGGTTTGATCTCCCAGGAGCCTAAAGTATTTTCACAGAAAACAATTCCATTGTGTATTTAAACAATGTTTGTTTTAACTATTTACACCTTTTATATATGAAAATCTGGTTCAAATATCCTGTCTGGTATAGATTACTGTCTGTGACTGACACCAGAGAGCCAGGGTTTGATTTCCCAGGAGCCTAAAGTATTTTCAGGCAATGACAAAAGCTATAATAATTGTGTTTTTCACCTTAACTAAAAAAAAAGAATTACCACTTAAATAACATTAAAGAAGTCAGTAGCATGATAGAATGGTTTAGACAAACGATGATACTTGCTATTTACAGAGGACAAACAGCAAGAATTATTCCAAAGAGAAATTAAAAATATTCTGAAGCTAATATAATTCCTGAAAGAACTTACAGGTCAAAAACGTCTTGGAAGATATTTCATATATTAACCCAACTCCTTTCTCAGTTTATCAAGAAGGACTATCCTGAGGTGCCATGAAACTGGTGAATTATTGCATCCAGTTTCTAAACTCTGAGCTTGTCTCTATCAATGCAGCTCTTATGTACTGCTCACAATTACCTGCAAAGAACATTTCTATCCTCACAGACTCCAAATGTGTATTAGAGGCCTTTGTGAAACTGCACCTGAAGAAGGTCAGATTGGGCAGCAGAACCAACCTTGATGACAGGCAACTCAATGAATGAAGAAAGAGCGACAAAGGACTTTAACATTGACAAGGAAAGCTCAAGTATAAGTCAAATGAAGTAACAACATTTTGAAGGCTTCAGATAGAGGAAGCCTGACCTACAGTGGAAATTATCCACAATTCTGAGAAATTTATACAGAGTTTTAAGTAAATGGACACACACAAACTTGAATCATCTGCAAGAGCATAAGGGATCCTCAAGTCATTTCTTTTGAGAGAAAAAAATCTTTGATGGTTAAAATTTCCGCTCAACAAAATCATGAGGAGAAATACATCATTGATTCCAGGACACCATATTTCAATGAACAAGCAAACAAGATAGATTGATTGACAGATACAAACTAGAAGAAGGAATTATACAACCCCAGTCAGTGTGTGATCAACTAAGCTATTGTCCAACTACACCTCTTAAATACTAGTTCAGCAGATTGATATCCTTAGTAGGTTCCAACAATCCATTAAATAGCTCATTCTGCTGAGGATCCCTTAACGTCCCAGAATACAGAAATAATAGCTTCCTACTAGCAAGAGCCTCACAATCATGAATTATGTATCATGCAGTTTCTTTCTTTTTTCTGCACAACCTGCACATGGTTTCTCTCTGGTACATACCTATCCTGTTCATGTGCACAATCAGACCACAGCACCCTTTTTGAGAACTATGGTTTTCCTGAGAAGTGTCCTGCCCAAGACATCTGCTCCATAATTCAAGCCTTCAAGCCCAATACCTCCATAAATAAACTTGGTTAAGAAGTGCTTGCTATGAAAGCCCATGACGGTTATACAATTTTGCTTATTAATCCTTCTATTAATAGCAGACTTGGCCAACAACAGAAAAATCCCTAAAGTCAAATCAGATTGATAAACTCAGACCTGTCATACAGATCTCAGTCCAGCTAGTTGGTATGCCTCTTCATTACCTTCAACCCTCTTATGCCCCAGAATCCACGGGGAGTATAAGAGTAATCCGGAGGAACAGAGCGTTCAGGTAATCTTGACACTCCCAGACCAGCTTAGACCAAATTGCATGACTTGCTTTCATTGCTGCCTGGCTATCGACTATTGCTGCTGACTGTCATAAATATGAATACAAGCCTTCTTGAAGGCCTGTATTTATCTTGAAGCTATCTGTATATCATACTAGGTCTCCAGAATTTCCTAAATCACAATCTCTCCCCTCAAATGTCAACTTGACATCAAAAGGTCTAAAAACCATGTATTGTTTGACCATCTGGTCAGTCCCCATAATTATAATTGGGTCACTGATATTTTCTGTGATTCTAGCATGACCGAAAGTTGAGGATAAGTAGACACTTATGATAAGTACACTTATGAATTCCTGCAGTCTACATGCTGCTTTATGTGCCTCCCCCATGACAAACAATTCAGTAGGGGGAAGCAAACAAGATAGTTAAACTTTATGTTATTAGAACTGTGGAACCGCATAAGTGTTTATATGATATTTCTACGAAAGCTGTAGATCTACATATCCAAGTAATAAATTGATTAAATACTGGGCAAACATTAGTTCAAACTGCTACATGTATGAAATCCAACTGACCCAAAGCTCTAAGTATACTTTTCAAAGAGCATGCCAACTTTTGTTGCAAAGACAAGGATTAGGTATGTCCTGTACTTCTGTGTGGGACCACTACTTAAATCCGTCATCATGTAAATGCTTGAACTAATTTACTGATTTGCAATTACCAGCGATTTCTACTCATTAAAGCCATGGGAAGAACTAAAAACCCAAACATGCATATAATACACATTATATTTTCCTGAAAAACCCTGCAGGGGTGCAGACTAGCTACACCTATTGAGAGGATTTAGACGTCCCTCATGGTACCCAAGTCTAACACACACTTACACTTACAACACACACTTGTGACTTTCACACTTTACACTCGCACTTACATTTAGGGAGGCGATAATAGCCTTAATGATCTTTTCACCTTAAAATAACAACAACAACAAATTCCTAGAAAAAGTTTTAAATTGCTTAATGATCACTATTTTAAAAATATTTTCTGGCTGCTAGATAGTGCATACTATATGTTGGATAAGATCACTCATATTGAATAATACTACATGTTTTAACTGCTGCAAATTACATAAAATTTAATAAATCTTATAGTTTTTTAAAAACCTAAAATACTTTGTGTGTGTGTGTGTGTGTGTGTGTGTGTGTGTGTGTGTGTGTGTGTGTGTGTGTGTGTGTGTGTGTGTGTGTGTGTGTGTGTGTGTGTGTGTGTGTGTGTGTGTGTGTGTGTGTGTGTGTGTGTGTGTGTGTGTGTGTGTGTGTGTGTGTGTGTGTGTGTGTGTGTGTGTGTGTGTGTGTGTGTGTGTGTGTGTGTGTGTGTGTGTGTGTGTGTGTATTGGAGACTAAACCAATTTATCAATTTTGATGAAATTTTGCCTATAGCTCTCATTTTCTCATAACTTGAGATAATTTTTTAATTTTTCAAAAATATTTTTGAAGTTTTTTTATCATAAAGTGTTTAACAATGAATTTTCTAAAAACCAACTATAGTAGTTTAGATTTTTGTTGAATTTAAATACACCAACAAAACGCATAGGCCTAAAAAATAACTTTAAAAAAAAAAAAGAAAAAATGGTGCATCAGTTATAGTTTTCAAGTGAAATTGCTTATTTAGATGATGTATAGCTAAAGGACAATGTGGAAACATATTCCAGTATTCAAAAAATCTGTTGAACAGAAAAAAAAATTATATCTGGTAAAAACTAACTGCACAAACTAAACTAAATACTGTTGTTCTATATTTAGAAATATGCAGGGTTGCCAATCACTTGAAAGAAACTCATTTTCCTTTTTTTTGTTAGGAGCTCTTTAAATCAGTTACCTAATTTTTGAAACACCACAATTACAAGTGGTGTTCAGGCCTGGCATTCTGTAATACTTAATGTAATACTGACATTTTGTTTTCAATTTATCAACCATTTTCAAAACTTCCTTGTCAAATCTGACTTGCCTGACTTTTGTTTAGATTATGAAATAGTTTTACAAATAGGCAATATTTCAAATATTACACAAATTCTAGAAATTTTAAAAGCAAGATCAGCACAACAGTGTTATTAAATGTGTAAATAAATTTACCAATGGAATTTACCAAATAAATTTATACTTACCAATGAAAAAAGCTCCAGTCAAAACACTCTTGTCTTTTTTTCCAGCTGTAGCTTGCATTCTGCACTTGGTAAAATGTATGTGATGTCAATGGAAGCTACCAGAGATGTGAGCAAGGAACATCCTCCTACGACAGTTAAAAAATAGTGAAATTTACCAAAACCTGTAAAAATCCCAGTACATGCTGCAATTCTGAAATATTTAATAACACTGATTCATTTCTGAGTCTTACTAAACAGCAAGTCAGTGAAAAGTACTCTAAAACAATAAATTAATAAGACATTTTCCAAAAGAAATTATTTATACTGTGGAAAAGGATTTCAAGAATGATTTTGTTTGAGTTTATTCCTTATTTATTCAAAAATGTAAAAAGCAAGATATATGCGGATTGCACATATGCAGGAGTGAGCCAGTTCAGCTTCAAAGAAAATAAGGTGTTTTCTAGTAAAATAAACACTTTAAAAACTTATACAGTGAAAATCGTTTTAACATGAAACTGAGAGGACTGAAATATTTTTTTTGTGTTAAAAGAATTTCGTGTTAAAGGATATTTCAAACTCAATGATTTTTACTCATAGAATTTCAAAACCAACTGATGAGAAATGAAATGTTTTTGTGTGGCGTTTGTAAGGGGAGGGTGAAAGTAACTTCGAACAAAGCAAGTGACGTTTGTAAGATTGAGGTTGAAAGTAGCTTATATAACAAATTAGCTTGTGTCACAGGCTATTCCAAGGGCCATGTTGCCTCCTTTCTATGAAATATGTGAAACCACTATTCTTTCATTTTACACCCCTCTTAAATCTCACCTGTGCAGCTGGTGTTTTGCATATTTTGTTCACTCTCAGAAGGTAAAAATCTTTTCTTCCCTTGTTCACTAACTGAAGAAAATCTTTTCTTGTTAAGTGATTTTCATTTTGTGTTAAAAAAAAACATTTTGTGTTTGTTGGGACCGTTGTATTATTTTGTGTTAACTGATATTTTGTCTTAAGGTTGTGCGATCACATCTGCTGACAAACTTTGTCCGCTAGATAGCAGGCCACTTGCTCTAGGGGCTGTTTTTGTTAAACGAACATTTCCCCTCCAGCCACTTTGTGTTTCGTGGTACCCCTTCCACGCTCCACAATTTTCTTGATTCCTTCGGTGACTGTAGGCTTTACCAGCCCTTGTGCTTACTTGAGCACTTTTATTTCAAGGCTGGCTATATGCAATGACATCTTTCCATACGATTTACGAAACAGAACTTCACATTCATGCGTTATATTTTTCTGTTTTTGCAGGATGTCACTTTTTGACTTATAGTTTGCCTATTCCAACTTGTATTTGTAATTATAGCACGCTACTCGCTGACATGATGGAAGCAAATTTCCTAAATGTGCTGTTTTTGTTTAAAATACAAACATTTTAAATGTATTAAATTTTTGTTCTACAATAAAAGTACAAAAATGAAATGCCGTGAAATTTGTAAGTTTTTACGCAATACTTTCTATAAACATTTGATTCCACTATCGTAATCAGTGTTAAAAACTTAAAAATTAGCATTTAAAACTTTAAAATTGCATTAAATGAAAATAAAATGTAAAATAAAAATGCAAAAATGAACCGCAACATCAGGATTTGTGTGTATTTGTATGTACAGATAAATATGATTAGAGTAATAAACCTTGAACATTAATGATGTGATAAAAGCATTCTAAAATTTAAGAACCTGCCGGTATGCTGAAATGGTGTTTTTGCTCTAAACGTAAATATATGCTCACTGTATATATTATTATTATTTGCGTATAGACCCTGTTTGATCACGCAAAGCACTCCGACTTATGTCTTGTTCCCTCTAATCCTCCACACCTCCCTCATCCTGTCCCCATGGATCCTCTTCCGCTCCTTCGTCCATTTTACCCCTGCTCTCTTTGGGATTTCATTCTCTGGAACCTTCCAACTAAGCATCCAACGTACATAGAATCATCATACGTGTAGAGAAAAAGCAAAAAAACAATTGGTGTCTCTAGCTTTATTCAATACACCCACATAGCATTTTAAAATTAGCACAAAATAGATTATTGTGCCAAACTGCACAAGTATGATTAAAAAAAGGTAGATTGACCAGGATAATTTCTTTTCTCTCTCTACCTATGTGATCCACTTGTCCAACCCATATATTTTGTCTATAACTTTCTCATAACAATAAAAACAGCTGATCAGTAGTTATGGTTTGTGAGACATGTGTCCTAAGAATGTTAAATGGAAATGCACTCAATTTATAATTCCTTTTTACATTTCTAGGTTAATAATATAGGACATTAGACAATAGATTACCCATATGTCCAATAGCCTCTTTGTATGTTACTGATCCATTGGAATTATAAGCATCTACAAACACAAATTGAAATGATAGTAGTACTCAACAAATGTGTAGTAAAAATACATCTATAGGGTGTGTTTTTTAAGTAAATATTCTTTAATTTTTACATAAAAATTTTATTTGTGTGAATTTTGTCTCTTTTTGTAAAATAACCTTGGTTAATAATGAAATAGGTTATGTTGTTACTGAAGTAACTTTCAATGGTAGCCCACTTTACCCACAATTACCAACTTGTTTAAAGTATTATATTTCTATTCAATTGCATCGTGAACTTAATAATAATCATAACTTCTGTACATGCGAGAACACATTTAAATACCTTTCATTATCAAATTAAATATGTATTCTTACTCAAAGTAATATGTACAAGTACAATCTTCTGCTAATCATATTTTCTCTAAATTTGCTGACGTCAGATTAACACAATTATTATTAAATTTAATATGTAGCCTACTCTAGTTTTTTAATTATATATTATAATTTACATATTACTTTGAGTAAGAATACATATTAAATTCAATAATGAAAGTTATTAAAATGTGTTCACACATAAAGGGAAGCTATTATTACTATTAATTAAGTTCCCCATGCAACTGAATAGAAATATATAATACTTTAAACATGTTGGTAATTAGTAGGGTTACCATTGAAAGTTAGTTGGGTAACTGTTGGAAGTAAGTTGGGCAAAAAATTTCTTTGTTGGTTTTTGGTAATGTTTAACTGTTAGCCCTATGTTGGGATTTGGTTCGTTATTAATTAATAGGCATTTGTGCCAATTTTAAACATTTTTTTTTTTTTTTTTTTTTTTTGATGTTTAATGTCCGACTATTGTGCACACTTGGGCTAATGCAGACGATAAACCAATTTTAAACATTGCCTGACTGTGTGTGAAAACAGAATACCAACAATGGGCCAACAGAAAATGCTACTGGAGAAGCCTGCAACTTGATCAACTTTTCAACATAATTTCCACTAATATTAAAGTACTTATCTTATTGTACAACCAGCCTTTGAATTCCATCCTCATAGACATATGGCACCTGATTTAATAACCATTGCAACATGGCCTGTGCATATTCAATTGACTAAGGCATTTTAAAAACTCACAGACAATAAACACAATTGAATGATTATGAAATGGTTTTGTGGCTAGCCAACAGATACAGGTATTCAGCACACATGCACAAAACAATAAATACAGTACTGCAGCAGTCTGATTTTAAAATGGTACTCATTTAAATTTGCCCCATAAAAAGGTCCAGATACCAGCTGAGTTGTTAATTCAGTTATCTTTTAAAGTTAAAAAGTTTAATAATAACTTGTAAAGTGTCAAATCGAAGTTAAAGCATAGGGCTGCAAGTTTAATAATTTATAAATTGTAACTAAAGTGTATGTGAACAGAAATCAATTTTTAATACTAGTTTTCAGCATTATAATATCAGTTATTTATTATATAAGTGTTATAAGCAAATGTTATGTTATATAAGTATTATATCACTTATATATTATGATATTATACTATTACAGCATTTATCACTGGGTTCAGAAACATATTGGAAATCAGGAAGTGCAATGAAATAAAAATAGGTTTTTAAAGTTTTCATTGACTTTCAAAAATACATCACTTTAAAATTATTATAGGTAATAGGATGGTTATTTTTCTTATATTAGAAACACACAAAATTTCACCTACATTTACCATTAAAAAGATATATTTAAAAAAACACAAAACTGGATAAAAAATAAGTATCTTAGGGACTTGGCTCATTAAAATTTTTTTTCATTATTTTGATGAATACAACACACTATACAATTCTTTCCATTTCTTTGTAATACACCTTGTGTCCATTTCTTTTACACTTTTTTATATACTTTACCAGGACCAGGCCCACTTTGTGGGCAACACTAGTCATTGCACCTGTTTGTAATTTAACATTGCTTTGCAAAACTGAAAGCCTCATTACTAGTTTTGCATAGTGAGTTCAAGTTTGACTTATTTTGGATTTGGTCAATATATTACAATATATTGGGTTTTGGATATATTACAATATATATATGTTGACATTTATTTAGTAGTTCATAAAATTTCAAAGATGTGTGATATGCATTAATTTTTTTATCAATAAAACAAATTTCTGTTAAAAATCTTTGCAAAGAGCAACTATAATTAACAAAACGATTCCTTTTATATCAAGCTTGATGGATTACTTGATTAGTTCATAGATTCCGAAATAAGTAGGCTACTACCTACAAAAATAGATAACAAAATGAAATGAGCTTTTATTTGAACCAAAATTGGTTCAGTACTATAACACTGTGTTCAAATTGGTGTTCAAGAAGGAAAGTCAAGTGAAAATGGAGAAGGAGTGTTCAAGAAGGAGAAGGGTAACATGGAAATCTGGAAGAGGCATATTTTAAAACAGATATCTGGTTATTTTAAAAACTTGTTTTTAATTCTTTTTATTATTCATATATGTTTTTGAATTTTAAACAAATTAAATTTGAGCAAAATCATTACAGCATACCAGAAAAACAGAATAAATAAATCTAAGAATCATTTACAGTTAGTAATCAAAACATTATCTATGCAAAGAATTATTTTTAAAATTGCCTAATTAAATGATAGTAACAGAGCAATGAAATGCCACCAAGATAATGCAAACAAATCAAACTTATCTGCTCCATTAAATGTAATAAATTATGACAGAAGAATGCAGTACCTTAATCGAATATAACTTGAGCCAACACAACCAACTAAAAAAAAAAAACATGCTGATGACGTGAACAATTTAAAAAACGCTGATCAGATAACAAGATAATATGTACAAGTGACGAAAGCTAATGTGTCACTGAAGATTTGGCATCTTGCCAATTTAAGATAAAGTCAAAAAACACATTAATTCTTAAACGTATTAAAAAATTGTTAAAACATTATGTAATCTTCATGACATTCAATTATTTATGTGAAATATCTGGTTTCAAAGGTATTGTTCAAAACGAAAACTTTTTAAAATTGGGTTAGATTTTTGTAAATAGAGATAGTCATAATTCAAGCCAGTATACCAAATTTAAAAAAAAAAAAAAATTCCAGTTTCAACAAAAAATTTTGTTGCAACACAAAGAACTTAAGTTTTGTTTTCAAATTTAATCCTGGAACCATAAATTTCTTTTATTTCAAATTGTGTTGTGTACACAGACTTAAACTATGAATCTTTGTATTACAAAAGCTGGAAAAAAATCTAATGAACTTATATTTAGAAATTATGTACTTCAACTGTATTTAAGCAACTTCATGAAAAAATTATATTATATTGTGAGAAAGTTGAAGTTTTAAAACATTTTTAACTGAAGAACAGTTTCAAAAACCTAATCTGGTTTTTTTAGAAGTTATAATAGGTCTTGACATATTTTTTATTTAGTTAGTTTTGTTAAAATTTGTCAATTGGTCAGGTCTGCATCAGTGTGGACACATGTCCAAGTAAAATCCAATTTTTTTTTCACTCAAGACGTCTAAACACCAATAGATTCATAAAAATTCAAATACATTTTTCATGATTTCATACTTTTTCATATATTTTATATATTAAGAGATTAAAATGTGATAATGGCTGTAAGTAAATCCCAAGCTGAAGCGACAGCAAATCTTCAGTCAGCATTAAATCACATAACACAGTGGACAGAAGACTGGAAAATTAAAGTCAACGAACTAAAGTCTACTCAAGTGTCATTTTCATTGCAGTACATAGATCCAAGTTATGGGGTGTATCTTAATAATAAACGAATTCCACAGAGTAAATCTGCTTAATATCTTGGAATGCATCTTGATGAACGCCTTACGTGGAAGCATCATATATATATGAAAGCAGAGCAAATCAAACAAAAACTGCGTGATTTGTATTGGCTGATTGGACAAAAATCTCAGTTGGCCTTGTACCACAAGAGATTATTGTACATATCAGTAATTAGGCCTATTTAGACATATGGTGCTGAACTTTGGGGGTGTACAAAACCCTCAAATCAACAGATTATCCAGCGAGTACAAAATCTTATTACTCGTGCAATGACAATTAAACATCCGACTATTGTGCACACTTGGGCTAATGCAGATGATGGGATGATTTATAGCATATGAAAATGCCAAGCCCTGACCGGGAATCGAATCCGGGTCCTCGGGGTGAAAGCCTAGTACGCTATCAACTAGGCCACCGAGGCGGCTTGTGCAATGACAAATGCAAGATGGTACCAGAGGAATGATGACCTTCATGCAGACCTAGATTTAAAGTATGTAAAGGAGATAACACAAGACTACACCTCTCAGCACGAGAAAAGACTACTTCAACATTCGAACATCGAAGCCATCCAACTCTTAGATGTGGAATTGGACAACAGTCGACTTAAGCATTGTAAGCCGCATGCTTTAGTTCGCTAAGTCCAATACATGTTAGATCAATGATATGTATTGCTCATTTAATCTGTAAGATTTAGATTGAAAAAAAGAGATTAAAAGTATAATAGGTAGTATATTCAGTCCCAATACTAATTTTGAATTGTTCAAAGATAATACTGCTAGCTGATTGCTGAATGTTTGTAAGCACTTGTGCTGCATATTTGCTTCATGATTGTGACAATTATTGTATAAAACATTCAAATTAATTTCTGAACTCTCAAGTTAACAATGCATTCTGATATCTATACTTAGATACTATAATCAACTAAATTAAGAAATACTGAGTTTTTTTTAGATACTTGTATTATAGACACATGTTACAAATAATGCTATTTATGTAATGTTTATCAAATGTTGTCACATTCTTTACAGCAATAATTTGTATCAGTTTGATAGTCTACATGTCATTGCCAAGTATTAATTTAGTGCCTCAATCGCTGGCGCTAATTTTATTGTTTTCCAGTGAATTTAATTAACCCTAGAAATTAGCCGGGCAGATAATGTGTTTAATTATTTCCTTTTCCATGTAATATGGTGAGTCAGTCTGTCCTTTCTGAGAGAAGGTTGAAAGCATATTAAGTTCTTATACCTTGTTACAAGCATTTTATTAATTTTGAGCAGACCAAAATTTTCTAGGTTAGCTTTTGTATTATATTTGTAAACACTGATATTGGAAGGCAACAACTGGCTAGGAAGATTTGCTCATTTCGTCCCAAGATACACAAAAAGATGAAGTAATTTTTCAATCATTGCTCCAAGGCTGTATCAAGAAATTATTTTGTTTAATTAAATCAAATATACCACTAATAAATGAATTGTAAATTTCAAGATTATTGTATAAAATTAACTATTTATTCATATAAAAAGGAATGCCAGAATATTAATATATAATAGCAGTAAAGTATTAACAGCAAAATTTGTCTGTGAATAAGCCTCAACAATTTACAGTAAACCTCATTTTATTGAAGATGAGTGAAGAGATAATCCTTAAGCTCTTGCCTACTTCAGTATCTTGCAGGCTTTACCATGCTGTTCAGTTTTATACACCAATGATACTTTCATTAGAGTACAAATTATCGTTTATGTTAGAAAACTAAACCATTATTTATCATTATTTATTGATTGATGTTTTTTTTTTGTAATAATGGGGGAAAATGATTTAAAATTTAATGTTGTTTATGAAGGTTTAATTTGTAATATTAAGTTTAAATTAATACTGAATACATGACTAATATTAATACTGAAATAATTGACTATAGTCAGACTAAAAGTTATCAGTCAATTATTTCAGTAATAATTCAGTACTCGCGTAATATTAGTCATGTGTTCAGTATTAATTTAAACTTAATATTACAAATTAAACCTTCATAAACAACATTAAATTTTAAATCATTTCCATTATTAGAAAAAAGCATCAATAACTAAATAATGATAAATTATGATTTAGTTTTCTAACATAAATGATAATTTGTACTATAATGAAAGTATCATTGGTGTATAAAATTGAACAGCATGGTAAAGCCTGCAGATACTGAAGTAGGCAAAAGCTTAAGGATTATATCTTCACTTATCTTCAGTAAAGTAAGGTTCATTGTGAATTGTTGAGGCAAATTCACAGACAAATATGCTGTTAATACTTTACTGCTATTATATAACTTTACAATGGCAAATTTTTAATATTCTGGCATTCCTTTTTATATGAATAAATAGTTAATTTTATACAATAATTTACATTTTATATTATGTACTCTTTTTTAGAAAATTAACAGATTCTTATAATTATTGATTTAAAATCTGCCCAAAAAAAGTATTTTAAATGTTCAAATATGATTAATCCTTTGCCAGCCCTAACGCTCCAAAGCGCTCAAAATGTAAATGTCCCCTGCCTGCCTGAACACTCTAAAACGTTCGTGTTGCAGCCTCCATAAATCTATAGTGTAGTAACAAGGAAAAAGAAGATATTTATTTTCTGACACGATCAAATTGCTTAGCATGCAAGCCTGCACGTGTATAAATATGAATCACAAAAACAAAATAATTCATGACACACAGCAGGTCACGTTCAAAAGTTAGTAACCTATTGAGGGATCAGTTGAGTTGAGACAGTGTAGACATGTACATCACACATTTCAAGTAAAAAAGTAAGAGACGCAGAAATTTTATAAAAAAGCACTGATAGTCATATTTCAGTATTCTCATCAGAAGAACATGAAGATGATAATGAGAAAATGATTCAAGAGCGGAGGATAGCAACAATCAGCTGATAGAAACATTTTCGTCTCGTAAGTGTACAGGCAGGAAGAGAAGTTTACCCACAGGTACAGCATCCCCTAAAATGTTTCACACCCTGGAAAAAATATTAGGCTGTGCAAAAGTGTGTGCTGTGTGTACAGAAAAAAAGATGAAAAGCCCCATCTGGAAAGGGTAAACAGACAACATACAAGTGTAAACAATGTGACCTTCCATTGTGCAGTGTGGGGTTGTTTTTTGGAATATCACCATCAACGATTTGTGGAGGTTCTAAATTAGGTGAGTAATTTACCACTTGCATAAATCTATTATGAATTAAATGAAAAAGGGATTATAGGTCTATCTCTTATGGTTTAATTATTATGATTTTTTTCCGAAAGGAAATATTTTCTGTTATAGCTACACATTTCTTAAAAAACGCAGCCATCTTATCCTAGCGGCGGGACTTTAAATAGGATTGGCAAAGGGTTAAATATGTGAAAATGAATTTTTATATATTCAGTGAAAATTTAAAATACTAATTACAATGGAACAGATGAATGCAGATTTTGAAACGCATGAACAAATTGGTATATTTTAATAGTTGTGTAACAAAACTTGTCCGTTACCAAAATTAATTTTAGAGAAAGATGTTATAAACATATAGGCTATTTATAAACTTACAATAACACAGTCAAAAGTACATAAATTTTAAGCCAAGAATAATTCAATTACCGTACCTCTTGCTTTCATAGCCATGACACTGAAATGGTTTAGATTTTGTTTTACAGTCTAATGCTCTAAAGGGCATGTCAAGGTTAACCTTTCATTAGCTTAATATGTTTTGAACAACATTTGTCACAAAACAATAACAACAGATAGCTTTATGTTATGTTAAATGAAAGTGTAGGAAGTATGTAAGAGCAAGAATTATTTTTGAACAAGGTCATACGCACCATGTTTGTTTAATTTATTTATCAGTGTATTTGCATAGTATTCATATTATGCCAATCTACGAAGTAGTGTCATGCTTATAAAGAGAATTTATTTAATACATAAAGTACACTAAAAAAAATCAGTCTTGAGATTTTCATGATTTCGATTTTAATATCAAGTGATTTCTAAAAAAGAAAATTTTAATCAGTTGTCTGACAGTGTATACTGCTGAAAGCTAAGTGAATTAACTAATTTAAATAAATCTAGCAGGTTGATAAAATTTGCCAATATCAGGAAATATTTTAATTTTTCAAACATTCCTAGCTTCAACAATTTTTTCCTAAATTTTTTTTTATCAAATTTTACTCAAATATAGTTTTTACGAACTTAAACAAAATTTAATGTTTTATTTGACAACAACAAATGTGCTTATTGTATAATTAATTTTAAAAAATCTTAAACAAAAATTAACTTAAATATTTAATACTATAAACAAAATTACCTGCCAAGAGTACGGCATTAAAAAAATATAAATTCAACGAAAAAAATATTTGGGATGAAATTGTTGCAGACAAAGGTTTAACAACCTACTTATAATCATCAACCTACTTGTTAACAAACAGTCTACTTGTAATCAAGTAGATAGAAACAAATGTTTAATGGATTATCAAATTAAGAAGTTTTTTCAAGTACAAGACAATATCCAGTTTTGATTAAAATAAATTAAAATTATACCAGTCACACAATTAACCATTTTAGCCCCAATGTTCAATTTATTGGATGTCTGTTTTGTATAAACTTTACAAAACATTATTTATCCTATCGTTATTTAGCCCTAGCAATTTTTTTACAGAAGTAAATGTAAAAAAATCAATCTGTAAACATTAACTTGTTTAACATAACCAAACATTATTATTACAATATGAAACTTGTCAAATTTATTAGACCAGTCAAACGGCCAAGTAGTGTATTAGACTGAACAAATTCAAACCCAGCAATGGGCATTAATTCTTATGTGCAACTCACTTAAAAGTTGCCTGTCTGTGGTAGAAGAAGAAGACCGACCAAGGCCTTCCATAAATAAACAGTGAATAGTTTGGGTGGATAATGTTAGGGAAGTGTGAATTCTTTGAAATTTGCATATTTGACCAAAAACTCTGCTATTTTTGTCTTGCTGTGTAATGTGTATGTCCAGGTAAAAATATTATTATCATTAAATAGGTTCATTAAGCTTTAAGTATTTCCGAAAGTAATACAAATATTATGTAAAAGAGATTACTTCACTATACAAATTTTTGAACCAGTCTAGTATAGTATAATTGCTTTCTCGGTGGCCTAGTTGATAGCGTACTAGGCTTTCACCCCGAGGACCCGGGTTCGATTCCCAGCCAGGGCTTGGCATTTTTATATGCTATAAATCATCCCATCGTCTGCATTAACCCAAGTGTGTACAATAGTCAGACATTTAAAAAAAAAAAAAAAAAAAATTATTGGTAAAAAGCTTAAACCATATGTTTTAGATTTTAAAATGATTGGAAGAGTCGCCACATAAATAGTTAATTTTATATAGTTGGCCTAATCTTGAAATTTATAATTAATTTATGTTTTATATTTGGTACACTTTTTAGAGATTTAATTTTTGCATCATTACTGATTTAAAATCTGCTCAAATTAGCATTTTAAATGTTCAAATTTGATTGAATATTTGAAAATAAATTTTTCTAAACCATTTATACCATATATATTTAATAGCAAAATAGAGTATATTTTTTTAGGAAATATTAATAAGGATATTCTTACATTCTACTATTAGACAAAAAAATATGGTACTTTTAAACTTTTTATCAAATCACAAAAAATGTTTGAAGTAACTTGACATTCTTTTCTTTTCAAATAGTAGGCTATTACTTAGCAAACGGTTTTCTGAATTTATCAGCAAGTTATTTTCTGAAAAGAATTGACTTGCTTCATTTATAACAAAAAAAAGCTCTAATAATAATACAGATTCTGTCTGTCTGTTCAGTAAATGTGTCATTAGCATATTTTATTTGACTATAAATATTTAACATTTGTTAGCATTCTGTGAATATATGTATACAAAATTAATAAAAAATCCCAAGGGTGGACTACTATAGTACTTCAACTACAACTCCTGTAGTACATCCTGAAACTCAAAATTTTTCTCCAGGCTAGATTCTCCAATTCAATACCATATTCATGATATACAGTTACTTATTTGCAGCCTTACAGACCTCTGCTGTCATTAACTTTATGAATTAATTAAAGTGTTCTTCATTTAAAAAAAAACTCTTCTTTATTTTTTTTAGTATTCTTACAGAAGCTGCTAAAGAAAGTTACTACTATGAGGTAAAAAAAGTATGTTCAGTTATTATTAACATATCACGTTTATTGATGTTAAGACATATTCTATTTTGATTAGCAAATTGAGCATTGGTGAATAATTTTAAGGTATCAATTTTTTAGTCAGCTTTTAAGATTTGATAGCCCACGGGAAAAAACGATCAAAGTCCATTTTTCTGCCAAATTGACATTACAGTGGGAACTGGTAGTTTATTGTAGACAGTATTTAAATATGATATCATTCAAGCAAGAAAAATCATAGTCATTGTGTTATAATAGGAAAACAATTGGGGCTAACAGGGAAGAATGATCACAGTCCACACGCCAGCTAGCAAGACAGATCAAGGTCCTATTTGCTCCCCTCCACTCACATCCGAGTGTCAGCAGTGCTTGCTTTGTTTTTTGGTTAGTTGAAGTAATGTGTATAAAAAACATAACCTCAAGTGTATAATGTAACCTGTTTAAACAATATAGATCAATTATCTTGAGTGATTTTAGTGAAACAGACAGTGAAGAAGGGACGAGTATACATAAGGAAGTGAAAAAAAACTTGAAGAAATTGAGGCAATTACTGTTGATTTTGAAAGAAATCTGTCTACTCTTGAAAACAACCACATCTTATATACTATCGTCAACAAGTGAATTTCATTTCTTTTAATATAAATGTATTGTCACACTCAACTTCAGTATTTTAACGTATGATGAAAGTGTCCATCAGAAAAGGACACACAACATTTGCTCGATGCTTAAACACTTCTTTGGGAACATTCTTAGCCCAACAATAAACACATCATTTTTTTCTGCGACTCGTGTGCGGGCAGAACAAGAATTTCACAGTTATGCGCTTTCTGCACTACACAGTTCATACACTGAAACGATTTGCAACCGTAAAAGTAGTTTTCCTTTTAAGAGGCCACTCTTATATGGAGGAGGCAAGGATATGAGTCTCTTGTAAATGCAAAATCTTACACTGAGACACCCAGAGACTGGAGGGATGTCATCAAAAAGAGCAAATTCAAACCATCACCTTTCATTGTCATCAATTGTACAATAGACATCAAAATTGAAACTAGGACAGACCTTTTATTTGGGCTTTATGTTAAAAAGTGCGCTATGCCTACACGACCAATTAGTATTTTAAAGGTTGACCAAAAGCAGGCAAGATTCATGTTTTACAAGTCAAACTACTTGGGTAGATATTTGAAAACTTTTTTTGTTAGGAATAAAGGCACAGAATACAAGAAATTAAAAAAGTCTAACAAATAAAATGACCCAAACGTACTGAAAGAACTTTTCAATGGAAAACTGCCAATTAAACCAGCAACATAAAAAGATCTACTACATTTAAAACAGTTCTTGACCTCAAGCATTCTACAATTTACAGGTTCCTGCCCTTGGTTTGGACGAAGGTGGCGAAGATGACATCGAGCATCAATTGATGATGCTCCATAACTGGCAAAAACAATCAAGGTCATAACATCTTTTTGTTTTGAATTTAACTGTTCATGTTTCATCTGTTAAGTGTTGTTTTTTATTTCTGAATATTTAATGAATGCTGTTTTAAAATGTACAAATTTTAAGAAAGTTACTTTTATTCCAATTTTTAAGTTATTTAATCGACTTTAAATGTAAAAAACATAATTCTGAAAATTGTGGTGTGCAGGACTGTGATTGTTGTTCCCCGTGGCTCTTCATTTTTATATGAAATTATTACACTTATATTACAAAATGTACAGACTTTTCATCACTGATTTCCTGTGTTCTATTCTATTCGAAAATTTTTCCAATCAGTGACAATCTCTCTAACATATTACGGGAGCCATTTGGGGAGCCCACCAGGCCCATTGTCTCTCCAAGATTTAGGAAAAAAATCAAAATATTCTCTTGAAACATTAAACATAGGCTACCTACTGCCCCAATAATTTTTCAAAGTACCTACTGTAAATCTAATGCTTAAAACATTTAAAATTAAATTACCTGTAACAAATAGTTCACTCTAAATAATACAGAAATAATTTACCAGTAGAAAATTTCTTCTGTAACCATTTCTATTTTCTATTATATTGACCTTATAAAAGTAAAATTGTTTGTACGTTTAAAACATTTAACCAACATATTTTCATTTAATCATTGCAATATTTCTGGTGGTGACCCCCCTTTAGCATCCTTTAAGGTATTCCATTGCCTGGTATTTCAACCCCTGTTCCCTTCCAACCCAATACAAAATTATTATAATACTTATCCCTCTAAATGATAAGGTGAATTGGCACTCCTGTATTGGTCTGTTTTCCTGGTACACTGTTGGAAAGTTATAAGATGCTTCTGTGTTTGGTCTGCAGTTTTCCATTTCTTTAAAATTATACTAATACTTATAAATGACATCAACTAAAATACTAATAAATACAAATGGTTTGGCGTTCTGTCATGTTTCATGGTTATTTTTGTTACACTTAACAACAAACCTGCAAGTCTGTCTGTTATATATGTTTCCCCTTGGAATTTGTATATGTCTCATTTAGTGACACAAAAACAGACTTCTGCTCATTCAGGAAGTGGATCTGGTTTTTCACCGCAACAGTTATGTTTCGATCCTTTCCTCAAACTTCAAGATCTGTAATTAAAGCAAACACTACGATAGATTGTTATACAAATTAACAGATGAGGTGTTTGACTTATGATGAAAAGACCATTTAAAGGAGTGGTGGGGAGTCAGGCAACAGTGCTATCAAACTAACCTTTTAGTGTCAGTGTTTAAACACTGATTAAATTCTTCGTTTTAACTCTGTTAAAGCTTCCTTATCTCTGGACTAACTAATTTACAAACACTATGTGTATGAAACGCCACACTATCAAAACCAGTTCACCTCATGACCTTCCAAATTTAAAAAAAAATTTTTGCACAATAATACATTATGATGTGTGTCATAATTTTTTATCTACATTGTAAAATATAGATAGCAATTTCTTCTATTTGTTTTAATAACGTCTACGCAGAAGAAACAGAAGATACTTTTTGTGATGAAAACTTCAAAAGGCAAGTCAATGTTTTATATGATTATTTTATAATAATATATTTATAGTCATATTTTTACACAATGTTGTGACTTACCTTTTATATGTTTACATTATTAGTTAATATATATATATATATATATATATATAATAATTTACCAAATGCAAAAATTACAAAAGTAATAAACTTGTTAATGATTATACTTTACCAAAATTATAAATAAAATAATACATATTATTATTATTTGTAAACAAAATACTGAATTTGTTTTGGGATTCTCTATTTTACTCTTGTCATAAATTTTATTTTAGATTGGGTACGTATTTTGAGCACCTAAATAGTCTTTAGCATTTTATGACCAAAACCTTTAAAAAAATTGTAGTAAATTGAAAAATCTAATGTCAATAACTCCCAAAATCAAATCTTTTAGCAGAACTGAAACAAATTTGTTTTGTATAGCATCAATAAATTTTAGAAATAAATTTAATTAAAATATAATCAATGTTTAGAAAATTTTTTAATGAACTTCTATTAGAAAGTGAATATGATAATACCTATATTAATAAAAGGAAATTTGTGTGTGTGTGTGTGTGTGTGTGTTTTCGTGTGCATGCCACACAATATACAGTCAAATCAATAATATGTAGACATCTGAAATTTTTAACATTGGTGGATAAAACAGAGTCTGACAACACCTCAAAGCTGACTTTCAATTTCTGATTAGATTTTTTTAAAATTAAATATTTAACTGGAAATTACACAGACGTTAATTGTGTGGTGATTGGACAAGTTAGTGTTTTCTAAGAATATGTGTATAAGACACAAATAAATGTAAAATAAATCACAGTTATGATAAACAGAAGTGTGTGTGGTCTCAAATTGATGGTATTTAAAATAATTTTGATTTAATAACAGATGATTCTGTAACAGTTGTTTGTTCGCATACAAAATTTGAGTTTAATAAATTATTTCAAAGAAAATATCGCTTGTCTACAAATTTATTGTTTTTAAAACAGTGAATTAAATGGATAACTTACAATTTGAATGTGACAAGTTAAATGTTCATATAAAAGTAAATTTTTAACAAAACATAATTACATAACTAAGGTTTTAAAAAGTACTTGTAATAAATTGTAAATTTTGTATTTATAAATTTCAATGTAGAATCATTCAGACTTTACTGTGACATAAATTCATTGAAGTGAAATTTTAAAAAAATGTAGCTAATCAGAAGTTAAAATAAGTATGAGTTATCTGTTTTACTCTAATCTTTCTAAAAATATGAATGGAAATTCAGCCTTCAACTAGTCACTCTTTTTCATGTTTTGTCTATTTGCTGAATACAAGTGGTAAATCATGGTCATGTTTTTCAAAATTTTTCGACCATACAGTACATTCAGTTCACTGCTGTTTATAATTCATAAAAACACATCGAGTGCAGCATGGAAAACAAATGTTTGTAAATCGGTCTGTAATTTGAATGTGTGACAGGTACAAAGATATTTCAAAAGAATTTTAATAGGAAAAGATATTTAAAGGAAAAAATATTTAACTCTTGAAGAGATGACGTTTGCAATGATGGTGTGGAAAACCAGTTTTGTGCTAAAATGCCAGTATAGACAGTGGATATCTTGTCTTTTCTGATGAAACTTTCACAAAGATGGGCAAGACAGTTATTAACACACAATAGCAATTTCAATGTCGTTTTAACAATGCTTGCAAAAGTGATGTTCCCACTTGTAACATTGTTTTGTGATGAATTTTTGCATCTCAGAGGACAAGAATAATGATAAAAAATAAACCACCGAGAGAGAGAGAGAGAGAGAGAGAGAGAGAGAGAGAGAGAGAGAGAGAGAGAGAGAGAGAGAGAGAGAGAGAGAGAGAGAGAGAGAGAGAGAGAGAGAGGAGAGAGAGAGAGAGAGAGAGAGAGAGAGAGAGGGAGAGAGAGAGAGAGAGAGAGAGAGAGAGAGAGGGAGGAGAGAGGGGAGAGGGGAGAGGGAGGGAGAGAGGAGAGAGGAGAGAGAGGAGAGGGGGAGAGAGAGAGGAGAGAGAGGGGAGAGAGGGAGAGGGAGAGAGGGAGAGGGAGAGAGGAGAGGGAGAGAGAGAGAGAGAGAGAGAGAGAGAGAGAAAATTTAAGGTGACTAGGAAATTCTGCTTGTAACAATCCACTAAATTAAAACATGAAATAGTTAGGCACATTTTACATCTAGATATAAGCTTCCATTTCTATAAAATTAAGAGCAAAAAAATTTAAAATTGTATTATGTACAATGCATTACTTTTTCAGAAAACAGTGTAAGAATCTATTACAGCATATTCTCACGTAACTGGAATAGTCCAAAAGCCAAACTTTTTGATACAGTGTTATTGGTTCTTATTTTTCTGAAAATAAAGCAATTGCGTAATATATCAACATGATTGACAGCTTTTTTGAGACAAAACATAAGAGAAAAGGAAAAAACAAACAGAATATGAGGGCCGTACAGATTATAAAAATCTTGATGTTGAATTTTGTCCAGTCCTTTTTCCCTGAACACTTAATTTTGAGCTCTAATAACATTCCATAGCATCTTCCTTTACCTGTTTTTTTTTTCAATTTGTTTGTTTTTTTTATTGTGATCACTCAATGAATGTGTATTGCTGGAAAACACACTTTTTATAGGTAAAAACGATCTATGTTTGCCAGTATTTCAACCACTGTCAGACCATAAACTTTTAGTCAGTTTTTAAAAATGACTATTATTAATAAATTAAAGATCAATATTATTACGTATTTAGGTAACACATAAATGTACATTAAGAGAAGTTATATGGTCATTGTACAACAATTTTACGTATAATATACAGATTTAATTATTACAAATTTTTAAAATTAGATTAAAATAATTGAAAGTTTTTGTTTTGCTTTGAATTATTAATTGCATTACTTAATAATATTGTTACTGTGATGATTAGTAACAAACCAATCTAAGTGTACTAAATTGGTCAGTTATCCACCTTAAAAAATTCATTCTGTTACTCTTGGAAGCCAACAAGTTGAAAAAAAACTGTCAAAAATATATTTACAATTTATCTGTTATTAACTCATAGTGTGTTATGATTTTATTACAGATATATCACTTTGCGTGTGTGGTATAAAACACTATTAAAGATAAAAAAACAGGTTGCCAAAGATATTTGCTAGTTATCTACATTGCCATCAACAAAGCATTTATTGTTCTACAAAATAAACAGTTAAGGGACTACAGAAAAAAATGAAGTATAAACCTACTTCTACTGAACAAAATTTCTACACAATGCTCACCCAATGACAATACCACTGAGTTTCTGTTCATTTATGTACAAATTGACGCTAAAAGAATGGTTGAAGTTTTTCTGTTCTTTAAATTCCTTTACTCATTTGTACAACAGTCATATCCCTTTATCTAATAAAAATATCATAATTTATAGTTTTTGTTGAATCTATAACTAAAATTCAAATATAACTTTAATGTAATGCTTTTACCATAGAGTGAATCTTGAATACACAATGGTTGTATTATTATGAGTGGGGTATCAGGCAAATGGGTTGTTTATTTACTTTAGACACAACATTCACAGGTTACAATCATTTTATTTGAATGGGGAGTGTTGAAAGCGTGATGTTTTTCTATAAGTGTGTGTTTACTGCCACATTGTAATTTTTTACAATTAACTTTCCATAACAGACTACTACTAGCTTGAAAAAAAAACATACTCTCAGAACAAAACATTATTTTACGGCATCATGGCAAAATACTTATTTTCCAAAAGACTGATTTATTTGAGCGATTACAAAAGTTTGTACAGTGAAAAAGTAAAGAAAATTACCAGAGAGGCTGTCTGAAATGAAATGAATTATATTACAAATTAAATTCTAATGGCATGAATAAAAAAAAAGATTGTCTTATCACTACAATTAAACATATTTAAATTTTATAATACCTTTTTTAGATAGACCCTGTTTCAACTTTACAAGTGAAATAAATACCTAAATATTTTTTAGCTATTTTTTGCTAAGAAAAGTACTTTATTTATGTTAAACAATTAAATTAAATTTAATGTAAAATAATAATGTTTATTTTTATTTTTGTTACAGGCACAGAAAACACAGATGGCTCTGCACAATACGAAGAGGCCATTGCTCTTACAAGTAAGCTATTTATGTACACGTATTTAAAAAAAAATCATCACTTAATCAGTGCTGTAATTATTTTAACTGCTTTCCAATAGAATAACAAATTTGAGCTATTACGCATGCACTTATTAATTAAATTAACAAACATCACCAGGTAGAAAAATATCTTCTTTATAAGAAGCTGTTTGCTCACACATCCATATATGAGGTGTGTTCAGAAAATAACAAAAAAATTTAAATTTCGCGGGCTTGGAGAGTCCGATTGTCAAACTTTTTTTTATTATGTTGGTATACATGCCCTTGAAGTATGATAAAACTTTCAGCTGTTTTTATTGTTGACTTTGTCAGTGACAGCCACTAAGGTTAGACGTGTTTTTATGAGTTCGGCGATTTTCATATGTTAAAAGAAATGGATCAAAGAATTTGTATCAAATTTTGCGTAAAAAATGAAATAAAGTGTAACAAAGTGTGTGAAATGTTAACAAAGGCTTATGGTGAGTCTGCTATGAATAAGTCAAGAGTTTACGAGTGGTATAAGTGTTTCCAAGAAGAACCGTGAAGACGTTGAAGATGACGAACGCCCTGGACGCCCCAGCACATCAACAACTGATGAAAACGTGGAAAAAGTGAGACAATCGCCGAATCACAATTATAGAGATCGCTGATGATGTTGGCATATCGATTGGATCATGTCATGACATTGTGGCAGCAAAATTCGTTCCAAAATTGTTGAATTTTGAACAAAAACAGCGGCGAATGGAAGTTGCTCAGGAGTCACTAAATGAAGTCAACGACGATGCAGAATTACTGAAACGTATTATAACAGGTGACGAAACATGGGTTTACGGATATGACGTTGAAACTAAGGCTCAATCATCCCAGTGGAGGCATTCTGGCTCGCCAAGACCGAAAAAGGCTCGACAAGTGTGGTCGAACGTGAAGGTTATGCTCACTGCGTTCTTCGATATTAATGACATAGTGCATCATGAATTCCTGCCACCAGGTGAAACGGTCAATAAGGAGTACTACCTACAAGTTCAACGCCGTTTGCGTGAATCAATCCGAAAATAACGCCCGGATCTGTGGAAAAACAATTCATGGCTTTTGCACCACAATAATGCACCAGCTCACACTTCATTGCTTGTTCGTGAATTTTTGGCCAAAAACAGTACTGTAACGATGCCCCAGCCTCCATATTCGCCAGACATGGCTCCTTGTGACTTTTTCTTTTTTCCAAAAATAAAGAGAACATTAAAGGGCCGTCCTTTTACAGCCATAGATGATATTAAAAGCGCATCGCTGAAAGAACTAAAGGCTATCTCAAAGATTGAATTTGAGAAGTATTTTGAGGATTGGAGAAGTACTGGAACAAGTGCATAATCTTCAGTGGGGACTATTTTGAAGGCAACAACATCAATGTAAAAGAATAAATAAATATTTTGTTCAAAAAATTAAAATTCTCATTACTTTTTGAACACATCTTGTATACAGACAAAACAAGGATGAAATGCAGAAATTAAAATGCAATTATTGTTAAACATACTATTGAAATCTTTTATATGTAATTGTTAGGTTCCGACCAAGCCAAAATGAAGGACAAAAACCACCATCACCTTGCCTTGATGGTAAAATCCACCATGGACATTTTGCTATGAGATACGCGCATTAAGTTCCATTTATTTGTATTTCCTGCTGTGTCAGTGCTGAAATTACAGTCTGGTGCATGTGCGGTAGTTGCATCGCTGTTTGTTGTTTACACTTTGTAGTGTTTTCTGAAAGCATGTTCCTCAAAAAAGTCATGTGCACAGTGTTTTGGGACAGACACAGCATTCTACTGGTGGATTTTTTATACAAAGCAAAACAATGAATGCAAATGTTTACTGCAAGATGCTTAGGAAACCGTGTCATGCAATGTTTGCTGTGAGATGTTTAGAAAATGTGTCATGCAATGTTTACTGCGAGATGCTTAGGAAACTGAGTCATGTAATGTTTGCTGTGAGATGCTTAGGAAACTGTGTCATGCAATGTTTGCTGCGAGATGCTTAGGAAATTGTGTCATGCAATGTTTGCTGCCAGATGTTTAGGAAACTGTGTTGTGCAATGTTTGCTGCGAGATGCTTAGGAAACTGTGTAATTCATGTTTGTTGCGAGATGCTTAGGAAACTGTGTCATGCAATTTTTACTGCGAGATTCTTAGGAAAATGTGTCATGCAATGTTTACTGCCAGATGCTTAGGAAACTGTGTCATGCAATGTTTACTGCGAGATGCTTAGGAAACTGTGTCATGCAATGTTTGCTGCGAGATGTTTAGGAAACTGTGTCATGCAATGTTTGCTGCGAGATGCTTAGGAAACTGTGTCATGCAATGTTTGCTGCGAGATGTTTAGGAAAATGTATCATACAATGTTTACTGTGAGATGCTTAGGAAACTGTGTCATGCAATGTTTACTGCGAGATGCTTAGGAAACTGTGTCATGCAATGTTTGCTGCAAGATGTTTAGGAAACTGTGTCACGCAATGTTTGCTGTGAGATGCTTAAGAAACTGTGTCATGCAATGTTAACTGCCAGATGCTTAGGAAACTGTATCATGCAATGTTTACTCCGAGATACTTAGGAAACTGTATCATGCAATGTTTCGTGATGGAGGAATGTTCTCAAATGGTACTGTTTTGATTCATGATAATGCTCGACCTCACTGTGTGAATGTGACATGACAACGCTTACAAGAATCTGTCTGACACCAATTTAACCACTCTTCATTCAACCCTTAGTGATTATCATCTCTTTTTACACCTGAAATTGTTCCTTGGTGGTCAAAATTTCAACAACCATAACAAGTTTAACGAACATGCTACCACATCATTTGACAACACAGGTGGCAACGTTTTATGGAAAAGGCATTCAAAAACTTGTACCAAGCTATGACAAGTGCCTAAATAAATGGTCAGAGCTATTTAGAAAAATAGTTTAAGGTTTGCAAATTGTTTCATAATAAATAATTTTTCTTTATCTATACTACTTTTGTTTTTATTACCAAACAGAACTTACTTTCTGGGCATACTTTGTAATTGCCGAATGTGAATGAATTCATTTCTTTAATGTTTGTTAAGACACTAAAAATGAATTTATGCTAATATAGTTTTTGTAAATTTGAATACTGTGGCAAAGTTTGTTTTATTTGAACTCATAAAATTATTTTAATTTGAGATTTTTCACTTGAAAGCAGTTTTTATGGTAAAACAACAACAAAATTTTGAAAACAAAAAAATAATATAATGTTTTTTTAAATTTAATAATTGATTTTAATTAAAATTAATAATATTTGTAAATTTTTATATTAAAAAATGATTTCTTTATTATTTTTGCATTAACTTGTTTTACATTTAAAAATAGCAACAACAAGAAAAATGGCTGTCAATAAATTTTTAAATAGTAAGGAATTTTGTTCTTTTCAGCTTTTATGCCAGTTGATCCACCAGCCAATCAGTATGATACTGTGTAATCAAGGTTTTCCCATAAAGTGGTGGTTATTATTACAAAAAATTACAAATCATAACAAAATTGAAAATTACATTATATAAAAGATTTTTAATATGAATTACAAGTATTTATACCAAAACTGAAAAGATTGTTACTTTATTTACTTTTATTTATTTTTTTAAAAACAAAATATCTCTGACCATCATCTTTATTGTGATAGTATTGTGAAAATAAAAAAATACAGTAACTGATTGATTGCAGGTTATGGCAAGTTCAATTACATTGTGACAATTGTAGGAGGTTTTGCTTTGATGACTTCTCTGTTAGCCACAGTAGATGTCACATATATCTTACCCGCTTCAGAATGTGAGCTGAAATTGGAAAAAAAAGACAGAGGTATCCTGTCTGGAGCGTACTTCATTGGTGAGTAATTATTACAATGACCATCACATCAACAAACATGGTTCACGGAAAGGATAATCATCTCTTAACCCTAAATTGTAATCCTTCATTGATGGGAGAAATGAGTTAACTCAAAATGTGTTGTAACATAACCCAATATTGTTTTACTACTTATTTAAAATTTTTTTTTTGGGTGTTTAACGTCCGACTATTGTGCACACTTGGGCTAATGCAGATGATGGGATGATTTATAGCGTATGAAAATGCCAAGCCCTGGCCGGGAATCGAACCCAGGTTCTCGGGATGAAAGCCCAGTACGCTATCAACTAGGCTACCGAGGCGGCTACTTATTTTTAAAATAACTTGATTTCTTAAACTTAGGACAACATAATATTAAAGAGTTTAAATTTAAAATCTTATATTTTCTATTTGTTTGTTGTCATTTTGTGATAAATTATGAGTCTTTCACTTTTACAAATACCAAAATTTAGCTTTTTTTCAGTTTTTATGATACTGATCTGCCAAGGCTTACGCACAAAAGTTTAGGTGGCAAATGTAGTGTTTATTACACAACTATAACCAAGGTTTATGCACATAATCACTAACTGGCTTTTAATATATATTTAACCTAATAGACTAACTCAAAAATAATAAAACTAGTTCAGAAAAATACATATCTACCAACCAATTCTGAAAAAATGTGCCTAATGTGCACATATTTTATTTTTTGGTCCAAATGTTTTTTGAATACACAGTGAAATTTTGGAATTATAAAATCTAAAATTCAAACTATGCAAACATAAATATTCAGTAATGAAACTCATTTTATACTATATAACATTAAAAATTCTTAAGTATACTACAACGACGACATTAAGGACAAACAAGGAGTGGAATGGCACTGAGGTGAGCAGAATGAAGATGAATGGCAACCAGGATCAGAGTTCAGTCAGTATTGTATCAATTGAAGATAGTGGGTGTTTCTAAAAAAAAATTTTTTTCTCGTAATTTTGGAACTGGTGATACAGAAACTAAATATAATTTATCTTGTGGCTAGTGTCACAATTATAGAAGAGAATGGGAAAGTTTATATGTGAGAAGAAAAGCTCATTGTGAAAATTTTATAAACTATTTGAAAATATTCATTTTTTTAAAACTAAAAGATTCAGCTTTAAAACTGAACCTAGATGGAGTTGAAGCTACATGAAAAGGAGACAAGCTCCACTCAGCTTCGTTTTGCTTTCAGTTGCCACACTAACATTGCAAATAGTAGGTTTAGTTCTGGGTGTGTTGTCTGCTCTGAGCGGATCCGCTCCACATTTGAAGATGAATACAACCATTAAATAATTTTCTTTGCAAGGGTTTGTTAAAAAAATATTAATAATTTTTAATATTACAGTGGTTAGCACTGTAAAAGCAACACAGATTCTATGTTTTTACCGCCAAAAGATTAATGGTGATGCTTATCTCGTCCAAAAATCTGCTTGAAGGTGAAACAAACCTGATAACACATAAGGAATTATTATTTATTTGGCTGCAGATTTTTGGTCTTAAATACTGTTTTAAGTTCTGTTTATGGAAAAAATCCAAACTTGTGCATTTTGTTTGTGCTTGAGCACAAACCTCTTTAAAATAATTGAAAAGAATGAATCTTAATATGTTTGTGAAATATTTTGTACCATACATTTATTTCAAAGAGGCAAACAAAACTGAGCAAGAAATAAAATCAAGACCTTAGTGACAGTAAATTAAAAGCAATAATATTACATGCTTCATTTATAAATTCTGTAAGCCAAAGTTTAGCGAAGAAATAGATATGAAAAAATACACAATATATAACTTAAGATTAGATGATAACTTAATAATAAAAGTTATCAACAATGACAAACAAATTTTAAGAGCAATTAAGTTTAGAAAATGTCAACGCATGAGTCAAATGAGCAACTGTTATCACTGTTTTGTCTAACCTATTATCGATAAGTTTTTCATTATTATACGACTCGTCAAATAGTAGTTGTTAATTTTAATATTGTCTGTTATATCACTGCTATTAATTAAATATGAACACATAATCTAACATGGTCTGACATACTGGCAACAATAATTATTACAGTGACGTATATTATACAGTGAATATCGTATGTAAAATTATAGGTTTTTATGATAAGAAAATTGGTTTAGTTTTTTTTTCATCATTCATGTGAAAATCTTTTAGATTTTGGTAATTAATAAAGCAGTTGTAAAATTATACAACATACTTTAAAAAAATATTTACAGCAAAGTGATAGAACATTAATATACATAAAAGTAAAAAAGTTATCTAAGCACATTATTTTCAAACTGTGTATATTAAATTGTATGATAAAACCATTATTTTGTAGATACAGCCTAGGTTTATTTTTCTTGTACACTAATTACATTTAGTTTATAGTGACAAACATTAAGGACAATTTTATTTCTACATGTTTTCTTTTTCTTCCTTCTATATGGGTAAAAGAACATGGTAGTTAACTCAACTAAACTTAATAATCCAGGTTTCTAAACTCAATGTTATGTAATGTTGTTGTAGTGCAATGAGTATTGTGCAATGATGTTATGTACATGATTCATGAAAACACTATCAGAGCTTAGAATGTAACTCTAAGAAAAGATAAAAATTTAATGCACTAAAGAGAGACTGATTACACTTGGAAAGACAATAATATTTTCTGTTTACAATATTAATCAGAAATCTGAAACTAGATAAGATGCATTTTTTTTTTTTAACATCTGACTATTGTGCGCACTTGGACTAATACAGACGATGGGATGATTTATAGCATATGAAAATGCCTAGCCCTGGCTGGGAATCGAACCCGGGTCCTCAGGGTAAAGCCCAGTACGCTATCAACTACGTCACCGAGGCGGCTCTAGAAGGTGCAACCAAATCCAGGTGGTACAGAAATGAAACTCCCACATGAGGTAAAATAACTTAGGGTAACTTGGAAAAAAGACTAACATGGACTCAGTCCAAAAGTAAGTTACTGGCATCAAAAAGGATGCCAATATTTATATATTTATCAGGAGGCCACAACTATGAACAATAACATAGAAATGTTGAAGAACACAATATATATCTTTGAACAAATCACAGTGAGGACAGATGGCCCAGCTGCATCAAGGAGCAAACAATAACATAATTCTAGTTGGGAATATCATCAGACTTACAAACTCTCAAACTTGAGCTCAGTATCTGCTAACAAAGAATATAAAGGAGAAGGCTGATGAACTAGTAAAAAAAGCAATAACTCCATTAATTGATCCAGAACCTATATGTGAAGTCAAAAAAACAGGGAAAATGTGACAGGACGTTACAAAGATGGCTAGACTTGGCTACGTCTGAGGTCATCTTAATATTAATATAGGTCAGATTACCACAGATCTCTATTGTCTTTTGTCAAATCTGTTGTCTGTGTGAACAGGAATTTGAAACTGCAGCTGAGTCCAAAAAAAAAGGAAATTTGGACTTCAGCAACCAGACACATTATGGTTTTTCACAAGGACACCCTACACAAGATTCTGTAGCTTGTTAGAGCCATTACAGTAGATGTAAAATGAATGATAAGGGGACATAAAGTGTAGCTTACAGCTAGCTGGTAGAGCCTTAGTAAGCATCCTCCTAAAGGAGAAAAGTTCCTGAAGACCAAATTTTTATGAAAATCGGTCAATATGTTTAGTCTTCATTGATGATCATAAATACACAGATACACTGCCATTTTTGTAATCTTTTGGACTCTTGAGACAAAAAGATATAAAGAATCATGAAAATCACAGATTTTTTGAAGTCATCATACTTTTTTATACAGTACTTATTTTTTTCCTTTTTTGGCCTCATGGGACCACTTTAGTCTAAATTTTAGTTCTTCTTAACATTGGGCTATAATTGTTTTCTCCAATGATCCCTCATTCGATCAGATTGTTGCTTCCTGATGGCATCTGTGATCACTACCTTCTTGTGTCTCTTCGGTTTATCCACTTTAAATTTATAGACTTAAGAATGATTGTTATTTTACATTTGTCTGTTGCATCATCCATTTTCAGTCCTATTTCACTGAGGACTCTGAGGACTTGTGTGATGTATATTCCTTGTGTTTTCCTGTTGATGATTTTCATTACCAGTTGTCTCAGGATTCTGTCCTCCGGCATTCTTAAAATGTGAAAAAAGTGGGAAATTCTTTGTTTTTTCATTACACTGAGAACTGGGTCGATATACTTGTATACTGTTTCATTGGTGGCTATTCTCCAGGTCCTGTCTTTCCGGTAGCTTTTGTTGAGACACGTTCTGATGATTCTTCTCTCTGTCTTAAGCAGCGGGTCTGTCTTGTTATTGTTTTTGATTTGGAAGAGAGTTTCACTGGCATATAATGTTTCTGGGAGTACCACTGATTTGTAGTGGTGTATTTTTGTTTTTATTGACAGGCATTTTTTCTTGTATGTTGGCCAAGTTAGTAGCTGGACTTTTTTAATTTTTGCTACCCTATTGAGTAGTGCAGGTTTTTCGTCCAGATTGTATGTTATGGTTTCCTCCTAGATATTTGAAACATTCCTTGGGCTTTATGGTGTTTCCGTTAATGTTCACTTTATTTACACATAGCGGGTCCATGGCCATGATCTCTGTTTTTTCATATGATATTCTTAAGCCTAACTTCTGCGCAATGCTATCAAGGCTAATTATTATTTGTTCTCTTGCTTCCTGTAGATTAAGAGCAAGTAGGGCCAAATCATCTGCAAATCCTATGATTTTTGTTTTAATGGCCTTAGACCCTGTACCTATTTTAGTTTTAACCAGGTTTTCCTGTTTCCATATATTGATAATGAAATCTAATACTACGTTGAACAACAAGGGAGACAGTCCGTCACCTTGTCTCATTCCGGTTTTAATCGAGAACGATTCAGAGATTTCTCCTCTGAATTTCACTTTTGAGTGTGTTTCCATCAGAGTTAGTTCTATCATTCTCACGAGTTTTGGATGGAGTCCATAGTTCTTTAGAATCTTCAATAATGTCAGCCTGTGAATGCAGTCGTACGCCTTTTCGAAGTCGATAAATGATATAAAAAGTTGTTTGTTTGACAGTTTGAAATTTTCCATGGTTAATTTAAGTGTACTTACTTATTTATTACAGTGAGAAATTAAAAACTGTAAATTATATTTTATGCAACATTGTCTTACATAATTGTCATGCTCTAAAATGCTTACTATAAATTCTAAAAAAAAATATTTATTTTTCAGGTGTAGTTGTCAGCTCACACATCCTAGGATTTCTCTCGGACACTATTGGCCGTCGCTATATTCTCGTTAGATCATTGTTCGCAAATGTACTCATTTATGTTTTCTCAAGTTTTTCACCAAATTATTGGGTATTTCTTGTAATGAGATTTCTGACAGGAATTGCGTAAGTAAAATTTACAATATAAATTTTTCAAGAGAAAAATATTTATTGGCACGAAACATTTTACAAACTTTGTCACTTTTGCTAACTCTATAGGTATTTAGTAGTGTCTTTGCTACCAGGAAATAAAAAATAAATTTTCCTCAAAACAACTAAATGGATTTTGTTTAATTAATGATGGGATGTTAAACAAAACATTTGAGTTGCTATCATCTCAAATACAATGCTTTGAAATATTGTATTAATTGATAAACATCAATTATTGTAATACTAAACATCATTTGAGCCTTACATTATAGGCATAAATATGGTGAGAAAGGAAAAATGAATCTTATAATACTAATTTTTGTAAATATTGTTAGAAAATAATGTGCTAATGTTACATAATAACAGTAATTATTGTTTTATATTTAGATTGTGTGGAGTTCTAACATGCGGCATCGTGTATGTTGGAGAATTCCATTCTATGAAACACAGAGCAAAGGCCGTGATGGTTAACATGTCTCTTGCTACCACAGCATTTATATATTGTGCATGTAAGTATAAGTTATGATCTTAGTAGTCTAAAATATGTCTTGTTTTAGTTAGTTTTGATAAATTGAATTGTTTATATATTTTCAACATTTTAGACATACAATTTTTAAAAATATTTCTACTTGAATTCATTTTTAAGAATATAACAACAAATGCTCAAAGTAAAACATCAATTACGTAATGAGGAAAGACAACAAAAATATGATTAACATGGTGCTAATAAAATAATGTTGAGAAGGTTTTTAGGCCTAATGAAAATACTTTTAAAAAAAAACAATTTGTTTGTAACTTTAAAACAGTTTTGACATTATTGTGTATTATTATACAAATTTGAAACATTACTTTATTTTTGTTTTTGTTCTACAGTATGTATAAACAGTCAACAGTATCCTACAATCAAATTTACAATACATTTTCACAATAAAAATAAGATTAAATGATTACTTTATTTTGTAAACTTTTCTAAACTAACAGCCCTTTGTATTGATCAATATCTAATTATCTTCCACCAAATTTAGGGCCAGACTGGGTACAAAAAAAGGAGTCAAACTTCAGTCTAAATAAAAGGTGCCATAACCCTCCACTCCCAAGAATTTGAAAACTAATATATAATTTATAATAATTTATAATTTATAATTTTATAATTTATAATTTATAATTTATAATTTATAATTTATAATTTATAATTTATAATTTATAATTTATAATTTATAATTTATAATTTATAATTTATAATTTATAATTTATAATTTATAATTTATAATTTATAATTTATAATTTATAATTTATAATTTATAATTTATAATTTATAATTTATAATTTATAATTTATAATTTATAATTTATAATTTATAATTTATAATTTATAATTTATAATTTATAATTTATAATTTATAATTTATAATTTATAATTTATAATTTATAATTTATAATTTATAATTTATAATTTATAATTTATAATTTATAATTTATAATTTATAATTTATAATTTATAATTTATAATTTATAATTTATAATTTATAATTTATAATTTATAATTTATAATTTATAATTTATAATTTATAATTTATAATTTATAATTTATAATTTATAATTTATACTTTATAATTTATAATTTATAATTTATAATTTATAATTTATAATTTATAATTTATAATTTATAATTTATAATTTATAATTTATAATTTATAATTTATAATTTGTAAAAAGTTAATTTTCTGAAAAACAAGAATCTAAACACAAATATATATAAGTAAAATTATTAATCCTGCACACTTTTGTTCAGAAAAGCAAAAACCTAAAGAGAAATTAGTTAAATAATGACAGTATCAAAGTGTCTAGAAGTCAAAAAACAAAATTAAAAACGCTTTAAATATTCTTTACAACGAAAATTCAGTTTGCACTAACATACAACAAAAATTTCCGTGTTCTTTCTTTTTTCTTAACAATACAATCACACACAAAACAAAATCACTTATCACATCAATATCATACATAACGACATACAAAACACAGCGAATTCATAATAATTGCATCTCAAATATAAGAACAATGTATAGATTAATATATTGTAAAAATTTTAATGATAAGAAAAATAATAATGTATTCACCTTATAGGCTTAGGGTGGTTGATCCTGCCAAACGATTTGTCCTTCTCGCTCTTTGGCATCTTTACGTTCACACCATGGAGAATTTACTATATACTTCTCGGAGGTGTGCCTAGTACCATAATTGGTATTATAATATATTTTCTTCCTGAAAGTCCCAAGTATTTGCTTGCTGTTGGCAAAAACACAGATGCACTAGAGATATTGAAGAAAGTTTATAGGTTCAATACTGGCAAACCAAAAGAAGAATATCCAGTAAGTTTTCAGTTGATAAATTAAAAAAAGATTTTGAAAAAAATTCTTATGTTAATGGTTGTTATAAATTTGTAGGAATTTTTTACTAAATTAACACAATAGAGTTGCAGTACGTAACATATGTTGGAAGCAAATTTCCAAACAATAAAATATTACAATATTTTTTTACACATTTTAAAAATCTGATTTAACCATTGTAATCAACAATAAAACAATATAATAGAAACAGAATCAATAATCAATATAAAACAATATAACAGAAACAGAATCAATAATCAACATATAACAATATAACAGAAACAGAATCAATAATCAATATAAAACAATATAACAGAAACAGAATCAATAATCAATATAAAACAATATAACAGAAACAGAATCAATAATCATTATGATGATGAAATTAGAGATTTGTAAAAAAGTGTAAAATAAATAAGTTATGAATTTCTTATGGTTTAGAATGTCTGCTGTTTTGATGAACAGATTTTGCAGGGTGATTAACTTGTCTAAACTATTATCAAAATCAATTTTTGTGCCAAGTTTGACTGAAAATTGACCAAATTTTACAAAATGAGAGTACTAACACACACAGGCTCTCTCTCTCTCTCTCTCTCTCTCTCTCTCTCTCTCTCTCTCTCTCTCTCTCTCTCTCTCACACACACACACACACACACACACACACACACACACACACACACACACACACAACAACAACAACAAAAATCATAAGCAAACATAAAAATAAACTGGCAATACACATTTCAAGGTCCCAAAACTGGGTTTTACATTGTAGCCTCACCAGTAGCTCATTTTTCAAAGAAATTTTACTGAAAAGAGTAACACAATTTTACTGTTCGAATATTTTTCAAATATTTTTAATGAAACTGGGTCAAGTTTACCTAAGACAGAACTAAAAGTGTTAAGAAAAGTCTCATTAAATAATTACAGATCCCAACTTTAAAAAATGAAAATGTTACAAAATATAAAACATCAGGGTTAAAAAATTAAATTAGTTTAATTAAAAGTTTTTATTAAATATTTGTATTTTAAATATTTAATAGTTTTAATATTTAATAGTTTTTATTTTAAAAGTTTTACTTAAAATTAGTTTTTTATAATTCCAGGTAAAACATCTGCTACAAAACCCCAACGAACAGGTGTACAAACTGTCAGGGCCATCCAAGTCTGTGGGAGCAGTGATGCGACTCCTCTGGAACCAAACTTACCCTCTGTTTGTACCTCCTCATGTTCTCAATATGTTGTTTTCTTGTTTAATTCTGTTTTCTATGTTTTACAGGTAAGTACTTAGCTAAATGTTATTCTTAAGTAGAAGTTCTCCCTTATATCATAAGAGTTGTTCCCAATTTTTTTTTTTTTTTTTAGTCTTTATTCCCAGTTTGTAGTAAAACTCAAAAACGTTTTAGTTATGTTTGTGTTATTAGTTACGTTTACAAATATGTAAAATATTTATCCCTTAGGTATCAAACTTGTATAATTAACCAACATTTTCAACAAACATATACTATCACAGAATTATTTTATTTGTATGCCTATATTTGCTAAAAAACATACGTTTATATTATTTGATTGAAGAACGTTTAAAACTGATTATTTTTTGTTTAATAATTACAAAATCACAGTCTGCAACTTTTATGCAGACATGATGCAAGCAAATTTAAAAAGTAATAAAATTGATTAATATTTCATAAACATAAAAATGTTAATATTTCATACTCTAATTTGTGAACATTTTTGAAAACGTTTAAAATTATGAAATGAACCACGATTGCCAATTTTGAAAAAAAACATAAGTTATTAATCTCTTACATTCATATTATTTATGCAATTCATTTTATTAATAAAGTACTCAATTATTATTATTTTGTGTAAAATGTTTCATAGCTTTATTAATCTTATAATTAATTAGGCAATTCATTTAACTCAATTTTTAAGAATTTTTACTTTATTAACCTCCAGACAATATTTGCACAATTATAACATTATTATTATTATTATTATTTATGGCTATGGTTAGGTTTTTTGAGAAAATAGTAGCATAAATGTTTAGTTTTGTGATACGTATGCATCAAACAAGTAGACTACTGCCATAAATTAAAATACATTTAAATGTGCATAGTGTCTCATCTTATTTAAAAACCTCCAATAAATTAAATGGTATACAAATTCTGTTACGTAACTGAATACAAAGTAACAGAACATTTGTCAGTTTGTTAATTCTATAACTTCTATGTAGTAATAAATAGAAAGATCGTGGAATTGAATCACAGTATCCATAAATCACGCAAATAAAATCACTAACAACAACCGTTAACTCAATTGTGTTATGTTTCAGTTTCTCTGGAATTCTTATCTGGATTCCTGATATAACAAATCAGTTGTTAATTTTGAAAGATGATGCCACTTATGAACCTCAACCATTTTGCCAAATAGTACAGTCCAATTGGACGGCGAATGTGGAACGCATTAATCGATTAGAATCGTTGAATCACACAACCGTTGCTACATTTACCGATGGAAATATCTGTAAAAACACATTGAAAACTTCAATGTTTATGTTGAATACCTTTATTGGTTTCATATTGATGATCTGTACTTTGATAGCCTCGTTCCTCATAGCCAAGTTGAACAGAAAGGCTTTTGTTTGTAAGTTTTTGTTTAAAAGTTTTAATTTTAATTATAATTACAAAATTATACCTCTATCCTTTCACCATCCTTGTGTTGTTACACAATTAAAGTGTTACTGTCCCTGTGTTTTGCCTATTCACTTTGGAAAAATGGTTGTAATCAATGTTACATGACTAACAAACTTGTTCAATTCATATTACCTTCATTTTACAGTTGGTTGTCATTTCATAACTAAAAACATTACTACGAATGTATTGAGAGAAAAGACACAGGTTTTGAAGGTATTAATGAAAGTAATGTAGAATTACAAGATATTTCAATCTGAAGTAAGACCGTAAACTTTCAAGTCTGTAGCTGTTAAAAAAAAGTTAAAAGTCTGTGTTATTGCAAGTTCTGGAAATACAGAAGTATCCAGTATTAGAAAAAAAAAGTTCGTTATGAGTACGTTTGCATTAGTGTAAATTTTTTGTTATATATTGCTCTTTATAAAGTGAGCAGACATTTTAAAATTAATGTATTATAAAATATAACCATACATTTTATAATAGCAGTAAATAAAATAAAAAGTCATACAGAATTTTCAAGTAAAGTATAAAATAAGGAGAACCAAATTTATTTTGTTTTGAATTTCTCAGCTGGCCCATTGAATTGTCTGAATTCCTGTATTGGTACCCAACAAACTTTTACAATATGATTCACTATTTTCAAACAGAAAAAATTTATTTGTTCACCATAACCTTTCAATTGAAGTAACAACCATTTTGATTACACTACTGTAACCTAGCAGATACAAAGAAAAAAGTTTATATATATGTCATGACAAGTGTGTGTGTGTAGACAAAAAAAAAAAAAAAAAAAAAAAAAAAAAAAAAAAAAAAAAAAAATATATGTGTGTGTGTGTGTGTGTGTGTGTGTGTGTGTGTGTGTGTGTGTGTGTGTGTGTGTGTGTGTGTGTGCATGCGTATTTCTAATACCTAACTAATATGACTTCTACAGGAAGTCATATAGATCTGAAAATTGTATGAAAATTGTAAACAACAAATAAAACATTTGTATAAAGAGTTAAAAGGAAATCAAACAGTTATGTACTTCCAAAATTCAATACATTGTAGTATAATTTTTGCAGGATGGGTCAAATAATCCAGTAATATATTATGACTCAATAGTTTTATTGTATATGGCATAGTATAGTTTTTATTTTATATAATAGTTTTATTTTGTATTTTTTAAGCAGGAATGTGTTAAGTGGTCAAAATTACCAAACAGTCTGTCAGAGTATTACAAAAATTAAAGTTTAAACAGTAATTGTTCGGATACGGTTATTCCTTTCAAGTTATTTAAAAAAATACTTTTTGTTCCAGCTATCCTGTGCTTTAGCATTATTGGAATATACGTGGTGTTACTAGAGGTACCCAACATATATGTAATGATTGTATGTCTAGGGGCGAGTATAATCCTATTGAATATAATATTCTGCGGCACTACAACACTACTTGTAGACTATTTTCCTACCAATTACAGGTAAAATTAAAGCTTCACTTTACTTAGTAAAATTGCAATGAAACTACTGGCCATTATTATTTTAGTTGGCAGTACAAGTAGCTGCCTCAGTGGCCTAGTTGATAGCGTACTGGGATTTCACCCCGAGGACCCGGGTTCGATTTCCGGCCAGGGCTTGGCATTTTCATACACTATAAATCATCCCATCATCTTCATTAGCCCAAGTGTGCACAATAGTTGGATGTTAAACCCCCCCCAAAAAGGCAGTACAAGTAAGGCAATACTGAATAATTAAAAAAATTATTAAGTTGAAATTTTGATCCATTTTAATAATTATAAATAACTTTTGGAAAAAACATATAACTTGGTTATTTTTAAATTCCCTGCGGGAAAAAATCAACTTTTAATTTATTAATTAAATAATAATTCCCAGTTAGACTATTAAATGAAGTAAAAAAAATATATTTTCGTTTATCAAGTGATTTTCAAAGATCAGTCATGTGTTTCTTACTTGAAAAAACTCCCAAATACATAGCCAATTTTATAATTTTCTATCACGCTATATAGAGATGCATTTTGATAATGTAAATTGTGAAACCATTTAATTTAGAAATTTTAGAAACATTAACCATTAAACATTATTTCTTGTTTGGTTACCAGTAGAGGTGGGCGTTTCTGCTATTTTTACAAAACGTAAACAAACTGTTTGTTGAGGAAAAAAGCTGCTTTTTAAAACAGTTGGAAAAAAACAGGTTTATAAAACTGAAACTCAAAGTTGTATTAGCAGCTAAAACATAAAGCACATAAGTTCTGTTTTCTAAGACTACTTTTTCATTCCCACTGCCATGTCCTTAACTGTTTTTGGGTATAAAGCATTTAGAAAGGATAAAAATAATCCATACAAGTGTAGTAATAATTAAATTACATTATCAAAACATAATAATTATGTAAGCCATTTTATGTACAAAATGCAGTGAATTTCTAATAGAAGCATTCTTTTTTTTACTTAAAAATTAAATAGTCCTTTGAATATTTACCAAAATGCAAACAATTTAGAATATTTTTAGTTGATTAAAAAATATTGATGATTGATAAAAAATATGTTTAAATAAAATTAGGCTCTGTATCTACAAAATGTGAGAGGTTGTTACTACAACTCGTAACAAAATAGAGATAAACGTTGACATAGACCAAACAATTCTTACTTCACTACAATCAACAAGCAACTTTGGAATAAAGGGAAAAAGCATAAAGCAGGTAGAAGAAAAACAGTTAGCAGGAAAACAGTTTTAGCGCTTGTGGCAACGTTCAAATAGCATGTAGGTGTGGTAGTCCAGAAAACCGTTCCTTGTTTAACAAATCATAAACCTGTCCAAATCCAACTGCTTGTTTCCGTTTGAAAAAGCAGTTTGTTTGTCATTTATAGAAAAGCAGTTTTTTTAACAGTTTGGTGTTTTCTGCCCCACCACTAGTTACCAGTACTGAATTTTTGTAAAATAATCCTTGCCTATAGGACTGGTATGTAAGTAGCACCAAAGCTGCCAATAAGTCACATACTGATAATTAAATACTGGTTAAGTTTGCATTGCAAAAACGAAAATATTCACTACCTTTGTTAATTAATGTAAGAACTGTATGTATTCACTCTGTTCTGCACTGCATTGATTTCATTGAGGACACATGACTCTTCAAAATCTGCAAGATTGTACAAATGCAAATAGATGGATATGTGATGATTACACTTTTGTGCTTATTTACTGATATCAGACTATTTATTCTATTTATATTGTCAGTTCAAAAATATTCATTTTTCGAAAATATTGTTTCAAAAGTATCAATCAGTATATACACATTGATTGTGAATTTTGTAGGTCTGCATATATATGGACTTTCTAATATTATGTCATCTTTTAAAACCTACTAACATATATGATAATTGCCTTAATGTTCTTTATGCAATGTTTTTTTATAGTACACAACAATATCCATTAAATTGCTGAACATCAACCAGCAAACTGTATTATATCAATTTTAAGATTTGCATTCTAAACTTGAAGACTTTACAAATCAATATTTAAATAAGAAAGCAAATTATTAACTACTTTTGTACTGTTTATACAGAGCAATGGCGGTCTGCCTAGCAATTATGAGTGGGAGACTTGGCTCCGCAGTGGGAGGGCATGTCTTTAGCTTATTTCTACTTGGTGATTGCAAGGACATGTTTTATATTGCTGCAGGACTTTTGTTATGTAAGTATATGTTATCCTTTGATCCTTCGTTTAATGAGAAATAAAAAATATAGTAATATTTTAAGATAAAATTTGCTATTAATTGTAAAAACATATTAAACACACCTTAAAAAATTTGGAGAATATAAATCAACTTTTGATGTAAATGTGGACTTCCACATTATTTAACTTTCAATTGAATATATTTTGTGTTATATTTTTACATAGACTTTATTTATCCAGTTATGTAATATTTTAATTGTAGTTTTTGTCAAAATGTTGCTGAATTAACTTAAATAAAATGTAATATTTTACTTTGATTATGTTTTAGTTGGAGGAATATCATGTATCAGCCTACGATCGCCCAAGTCCAACAAAGTCACCGCCACAACCAAAGTTGTTACGTAGCCCCTTATATCACCAGCATTTTATTGAACAAGTTATTTTGTAAATTATTTTACAGAAAGCAAATTTTACTTACTTCTCATGTTTAAGAATTAAGAATTTGCCTGTTCCGGCTAATGAGGGTCCCAGGGAGATCTCTTTCCTGTCTCCTTTCTTTCAGTGAGCTGATAAAAAAAATCATCATTTTTGCTCAAATTTTTGGAATAATTCCATCACTAATTTCAAAACCTGATTATTCTAGTCTAATTAGTAATCCTGAAAACATCCAACATTAAAATATGAGTCAGTAGAAAGACAGCCAAAGTGTTACAATATTCAACTGTTTAGTAGTTTGTAAAAGCACATCTGATAGTAATCACACACACACACACACACACACACACACACACACACACACACACACACACACACACACACACACACACACACACACACACACATATATATATATATATATATATATATATATATATATATATATATATATATATATATATATATATATATATGTATGTATTCTATGTGTGTATATGTATGTGTGTGTGTGTGTGTGTGTGTGTGTGTGTGTGTGTGTGTGTGTGTGTGTGTGTGTGTGTGTGTGTGTGTGTGTGTGTGTGTGTGTGTGTGTGTGTGTGTGTGTGTGTGTGTGTGTGTGTGTGTGTGTGTGTGTGTGTGTGTGTGTGTGTGTGTGTGTGTGTGTGTGTGTGTGTGTGTGTGTGTGTGTGTGTGTGTGTGTGTGTGTGTGTGTGTGTGTGTGTGTGTGTGTGTGTGTGTGTGTGTGTGTGTGTGTGTGTGTGTGTGTGTGTGTGTGTGTGTGTGTGTGTGTGTGTGTGTGTGTGTGTGTGTGTGTGTGTGTGTGTGTGTGTGTGTGTGTGTGTGTGTGTGTGTGTGTGTGTGTGTGTGTGTGTGTGTGTGTGTGTGTGTGTGTGTGTGTGTGTGTGTGTGTGTGTGTGTGTGTGTGTGTGTGTGTGTGTGTGTGTGTGTGTGTGTGTGTGTGTGTGTGTGTGTGTGTGTGTGTGTGTGTGTGTGTGTGTGTGTGTGTGTGTGTGTGTGTGTGTGTGTGTGTGTGTGTGTGTGTGTGTGTGTGTGTGTGTGTGTGTGTGTGTGTGTGTGTGTGTGTGTGTGTAAGAACTTGTCATAATAATTTTCACATTTCTATTAAAAACATAGTTGGATGATTCAAATATATCTTCCATCATTACTTACTAAGTATAAATCATTTTTTAAATTAATTGTTCATATCAAAATATATTTTGTTATGACATAGATCTACCATCATCCTCAGTGGTACTAATACAATGATTACTTACTTATTTGCAAACACTAACAATATAAAAGTAAAAAGTATTTAATTGTATAGAATTATTTGTTGATTTTTTATATTTGTAAAGTAAGGAATACATTTAAATAAAGTAATGTTTTAACTTATTGTATAATGATAATGAATATTGTAGTACATTTTTATATTACCTAGATCCTTTACTATTAAAACTGTACAAAACTCGTGAGTTAAATCAGTACTGTAGTTCCCAAAACATGATCTGTGGACCTGTGGAATTACACTTGGTTGCAAAGATAAAATATTGTAAAAATATCTGAAATGCACACAGACACCAATTTTATTGATATTTATAATAGACTTTTACTGAAAAAATTGTTGAACTTTTTGACCTACTTAATAACAAAGATGAAAAATAATTTTAAAGATAAGAAACTAAGTGATTTTTGGTACTATTCATAAAGACCAAGAGCAAGTAGCCAAGAGGGCTTTATGGTATGTATTTGATTCTTTTTTGTTCACAAATTATACATGTGAACAAGTTTTTTCTACTTACTGTTATGTTAAAAACAAAGTATTTTTTTTAATTAAACAATCATGTTGATTTACGATTGAAGATACATTAAGATTACAGCAAACTAAGATGAGGATATGAATCAAAATGAACTGCACTCATAACACACAGTTCAAAAATCAGTGCAGTAACTAAGTGACTATATTACAACGTTTTCATAAATTTAAATGAGTTTTAAAACACTTATTGAATGCACGAAATGATGCATTAACATCATGCATTTAATCATATGTGTAAGTGCTCAAAAAGCTGGAGATGGTCATTTAAGACAAAAAGAGTATCTAAGTCCTATTTTAACGTTAACTAGTCCATGACTTTGTAATTGAGAAGTACTGAGTTAAATGATAACTGTTTTATTGCAGGCTTATTAAAGTAATTTTAAATAATGCTACCAACCCAGACCTGCTTTTGAAAAAAATGTATGTATTGTTTATTTGAAAAATTGCATAAGAATGTTAAAAAATATCCATAAAATTGTTGCCAATCTAATTAATGAAGTAAAATGTAAGCCTAATTCAATCTGATTTGATTTTGTAAATTATTTTAGTCCGTAACACAGTATCAACATACTGTACAACATAGTTATAGTTGTACAGAAGTAAAACATAGTTACATATTAATGCATTTCTTTACTTTTTGACAAAAAAGTTTTAATGCCTCCAAATATGTAGGATTAATTTGTTCCATCTAGTGATGTACTTTACTGGACTGATGATGTCCGTTGTAGTGGAGCAAGGAATTTCCTGATGCACCAATTTCCTCTCCACTCATGGATGTCAACCCACTTACGGATTAATGCAATTTTGTGGGTGAAGGTGGTTAGCTGGAAGATTAAACTTTCAGAGTCACTCTGAAGGATGACAATTTTCGAAATAATGTCTTCAAAAACTAGCAATGTTAGGCTGTTTTGAGACTTAAAAATGCTGTATTTGAGACAAAAAATCCCTTGATTTCTTTAGACATCTAGTTTTTAAAACTTCTGCAAAACTTGTTCCATTTACATAACTTTAGGACATTTAAGACGAAAACCAGAAATTCTATAATCCTTTATCAACACATAGCTGTTAAACAAAATTAAATATAAAATATTGGAGTAGACATTCAAATACTTTAAAAATATAAAAGTATAAAAATATGTAAGTTGTTAAAATGTACATTTTTGTTAGCTTGAAATTCTTAAATATACTTTTACTTTTAAAATAATTTTAGGAAAATGCCAGTGCTGGTAAATTAATCAGTGCTGGTAGTTGCAGTTGGCACATTAACCCTGTATGAAGTTTTGGATCTTGATCAAGATTTGTGGGATTTTTAACGTGAGTATAAATCATCAAATGTGCCTTTCTTTGGAATGAAAATAAAGCTAGTGGTTCATTGACCCTTTTCCAGAATGTCCAACCTCTAAACATATACATATCCTTCCATTTTAATGGAAGTAAAATATGATTTCATTATTGTAACTTAGCCGCCGGATATTCAAATGATTAGGATTATGACCTATTCTTCCCGTCAGTGGTCTATCCACTCACCTCATAAAGGCTACTGTGGTTTCGAAACTCTATCGTTTCATCTTCAGGCTGTTATACAAAATGTTAAATCCCTCTGTCGAGGTCATCACAAAGTCAAACAAAACATTAAAACACACATCACAAACACTGTGATGTGACATGTCCGGAATGTAACGACGTACGAGTTGCGTGTGTAGCTTGGCCAAGCCGAATTTCATGATGAATATTTTAAATGTGTAATTGTGCTCAGTTTTTGTGGTGTGTGTTTTAATGTTTTGTTTGACTTTGTGACGACCTCAACAGAGGGATTTAACATTTTGTATAACGGCCTGAAGATGAAACGATAGAGTTTCGAAACTGCGGTAGCCTTTATGAGGTGAGTGGATAGACCACTGACGGGAAAATAGGTCATAATCCTAATCATTAAAATATGATCTTTTAAATTTTCCATTGCTTTTGTCTCAGGAGGGGCGACTGTCCCTCCGCCTCCTCTTTAATCCATTCTTGCATCATTCTGCAGACATATATTCATTCTGTCTATGGAAAAAATTGTACCAAATTTTTCCTGAATAATTTTTTTTTATGTTTCGAAGTGTATTTTTTAATACAATGATAATTTAAATATTATTAGATAAGTTCAATAATACATATTTAAATGATAATTAATTCACATTATACTACATAGTCAACCGCACTAGCACACATTTTTTACAGCTTTCATAGTTAAATATATCTTGAACATACTTTGTATATGATTTTTCTTTAATATTCTGTAAAAAAATAATCATATTAATCAATATTTTAGTTAAATCATAGTTCTACTACATATTCTCTCTCTCTAGGACAAAATTGTTAGATCTTTCACAATTAAATTACATCTTGGACATACTTTATTCAAGTTTATTTAATAAAACGTTTAATAATACATATTTTAATTATAATTAATTACATTTTACTGCATGACCAGCTCATTTAACACAAAATGTTAGAGCGTTTACAATTAAATATGTCTTGCACACCATTTACACGAAAGTGTTCTTTGATATTGTATGTTGTATTTAAATAAGTACATTAATAAATATTTAAATTATAATTAAAACCACTGTTACAACTATTATAATAACCTAGTTTATCTTACACACATTTTTTTAGAGCTTTGTTAGTTAATTATATCTCTCGCATACTATATAAAGCTTGTTTTTTATTACTATGTATGTAAATAAGTTTAATGATAAAGTACATCTTTAAATTATAATTAACACCATTATCTTATTATACTAGCACAAAATTAACACCATTATCTTAGCACAAAATTAATTGACACAAACTTAGTTGTCAAGCATGAATTGAAAAAAGTATTTTATAAAGTATGTACTTTATTATCATTAATTACTTATTTAAAGCTACAGCACATGTCGTTTTAAAGTTCAATTCTGTAAAGTTAGTTTGTGTTCGATTACATTTTTCTTTACATTTATTAAATTAACTAGTTTTTAATACATTACGTAACCACAATGTTTTTTCTTGTATTAGAAATAGAAGTAGGGACAACAACAACCCTAATGTTAATCATTAGAAAGCTAATGTTTAGGGATTCCGTAAGACCACCAGCTAATAGCAACTGTTTGGAATTTGTAGCAAACCAGCAGATATTTCCTGATTATCTCTTCACTTCTAGTAACCAAAGACAGTTAGAATAATGATGAATTGTTCGATATTGCTCTTTCTTCAATGATTGAGTATCAAAATATATTCAATTTAAAGACATATTATGAATTATTTTGGCTATATTTTTAGTCATACAGAGAAAAATTAAATTATGACGAATCTGTTCTATTTTAATAGCAAAGGAAAGTAATTTAACACCTTATATTCACTTTACTGGCTTTCTGAATCAAGGAAAGCTGAAAAGGACATCTGGTGATATATTGCAGATTGCAAATTAATGTTTAATATTGATTTTTCAGTCATTGAATACCAATCTAGACACAGACTTTATTTCTTTAAAGGCGTGTTTTTATTTTAAGGATAAGATGTTTAAAGGACATTTAAGCTACTATGACTGAAAAATTTATCCATGAGTTGCACTCATTAAATTAATTAGCCACATAGTTTTTAAATAGTATGTAATCATATTGCTAAACCCACAGTCACTAGCTCCTCAATTCTAGATAAATAACAACATTTACTAAATTAATTTTATGTAATTTAGACATTACTATGTAAGTAGATATTTGTTCTGTTTGTAAAAACCTGTAACTTTAAGAAAAATTACTAAAAGGTATTTTAGAATTAAATTTGTATTTTATTGAACTGTATTCAAACAATCCTTCACTAAATACAGTATTTATTTAAATAAAGTTTTTAACTATTCAATTTTAAGTCAAATGAGAAGTTATTATGAAATAATGGAGTGGACATTATGTATAATGTGAACTAAGAAATCACTAATTTTGTTAATATAAGGCCAAGGATCACAGGGAATAGAAGAACAATCAACAGAAACAATGAGTTTATGCTTCAGTAGCAGTCTGTTGATGTTCAGTGGAGAGGGAAGTGCCCTACCAAGCTTGACTCACTTGCTTAACAATCCAGTATTATACATCGATAGTTTTACCGCTTTGATTGTCTATCACACAGTCAACAATTAATTTAATAAAAACTTGGCTTAGATTCCTTTGTTTTACATACGCATTAAGGAAGCATTTTGTAGAAACTGAGCATTTTGAGAAACAGGATTCCCAGTAGGAGAATTTGAAACAATCACATATTCTTGAAAGCTTATAATATCTAAAATAATGCTTTTTTATTTGCACCTGTTTTGGACAGGGAGTTTTAAAAATTTTTGTAGTGTAACTGAATGTGTTAGAGGAAGATGGAAATAATAATTTTTGAACCAAAATCTGGACACAATTTCTTTTAATATTAGTGTCAGATTCTGGCTGTAATTTTAATCATAACAGAAAAATCATGAAGAACGAGAAGTTTTATTAGTGTTTACAACTTGAAATAAAATTAAAGAAAGCTATTAATAACAATAACAACAACAACAAATATAAATATAACAATAACATTAATAATATTAATAATTATAACAATAACAATAACAACAATGTTTTATTGACATTCTATTTAAAAGTATTAAAGCTTGTTCTTTCTGAAGTAAACTATAAATTTACAAAACAATAGTTTCTAATAGTACCAAACCTAAAATACATTATAAAGAAATAAAAACAAATATAAACACCCATTAATTATTGAACAGCTTTTTTTTCGCTTGAAGCTCTAAAATTTCATTATAACGACTTTAAACTTAAGTTCATTAACTCAACAAGTAAAAGCAGATGTAAGAGTATTCAACTGCCAATAAGATCTAACAAAATAAGTAGTTAAATAGTATTGTTAAGGCCATTGGTTTGTTTAATGAACTTCCAAATGAATTAAAAACCTTCAATAGTATATGTGATTAAATAAAAACTAAAAGAATTCATAGATCCTTTGTTATAGGTTATATTGCTATATTAAGTGTTACTGGAAATGTTTCTATTTCTCCTACAATTTTATATGCTTGTATTATGAATCCTGCTTTTGTTATAGGACAATGCATACTTTCTTTTGTGCAATTGTTCTATTTCTGTATTGTTTTTGTATATTTTTTTTTTGTACCAGCCCCACAAACTGGTGTTTTACCAGGTATGTTCAGAAAGTAACGAGAATTTTAATTTTTTGAACAAAATATTTATTTATTCTTCTACAGTGATGTTGTCGCCTTCAAAATAGTCCCCATTGGAGATTATGCACTTTTGCCAGCGCTTCTTCCAATCCTCGAAACACTTCTCATACTCGATCTTTAGGATAGCCTTTAGTTCTTTCAGCGATGTGCTTTTAATGTCATCTACGGCTGTAAAACGACGACCCTTTAAGGTTCTCTTTAGTTTTGGAAATAGGAAAAAATCACACAGAGCCATGTCTGACGAATATGGAGGCTGGGGCATCGTTACAGTACTGTTTTTGGCAAAAAATTCACGAACAAGCACATTTCACACACTTTGTTACACTTTATCCCATTTTTTATGCAAAATTTGATACAAATTCTTTGATTCATTTGTTTTAACAAACGAAAATCGCCGAGCTGATAAAAACATGTCTAACCTTAGTGGCTGTCACAGAAAAAGTCAACAATGAAAAAAGTATGGTATCATACTTCAAGGGCATGTATACCAACATAATAAAAAATAATGTTTGACAATCGGACTCTCCAAGTCCACAAAATTTAAAAATTCTCGTTACTTTCTGAACACACCACATATATCTCTGTGTGTTACTTACCTTTGCAAATTTTATTTACATATGTGTAATGTAATGTACTGGTTTAAATAAAATAAATAACACAAATATTTAACTTTTAAAAAAATTTAGTCTGAAATAGTCCTTTCATAACATCAGACCACTCTTCTCTTTGCTTGCATACTCCATTGGTCACCTACCTACATAGACTCCTATACAGACTACAAAGGATATGATAACAAAGGAAATGAATGTTTCACAGTTTTTTAAATCTCGTTTGAGATATGGTTTTTTCAGGTAATAAAAAAATCCAACACTGCTTTTTATCTAATAATGGTCTTAAAATTTCAGATTTCAGCTTGTTAACTTTGTTATTAATTACTTGAACTACTATTGACACTTGACAAAATGCAGATAAGTGTTTTTGAAGTGCTGATAATAAATCAGAAATGTGGTTTTTACCTAAATCAGTTACAGTAGTAATGTCACAGATAGTAATTGTTTTGTTTTTACAGTATAAGATTCTTGAATATTCACATTTACTCAGCCTCATAGGGAGCCATATCAGACTCTTTACTGCCAGTAGCACAGTCGTAAAGATCAATAAATATTTATCTTCTGTTTAATTATAACCCTACTGTTTTTTTTTTTTTTTTTTTTTTTTTTTTTTTTTTAATAGCAGTGAACAACGATTATGATTTAAAAATTATAAGAAATCTGTTACGAAGAATTAAAAGAAAGAGAGAAGAAGAAAACAGTGATAAAAGAGAGGATAAAAAACGAAAATGGGCTAAATTAACATATAAGGGGAGAGAGGCATATAAATTTAAGAATTTTTTTAGAAAATATGATATAGACATAGCAATGGCTACAAATAATACAATAAGGAACAAACTGACAAAGAATATTGAAGAAAAGGACAAATACAGTAAGAATGGGGTATACAGAATATAGTGTGGATGTGAGGCAGTCTACATAGGACAAACGGGACGAAAATTTAGAACTAGGTTTAAAGAACATGTAAGATCATTCAAATACAGCAAAAATGATTCAAATTATGCATCACATTTAATAAACGAGAAACTCATATCTTGAGAAATAGAAAACTCAATGAAGGTACTACATATGACAGAAAAAGGAAGAATATGAACATTTTAGAGAACTTGGAAATTTTTAAATCTAAATTAAAGGGAGAAAACATAATAAATGAACAGATATCGTCGCAAGCAGATATTACGTTTAAAAATCTAAAAAATTTCAAAAATTAACAGGAGGGATGACCGTTGAAGAGAAAGTTTGAAAGGAGCCAATCAGAAGCGAGAGAAAACATATGATTTTGAAGAGCCAATCAGAAGTGAGCATGTTAGGTTTAATGTACACGTGTTGAATAGAGGAGGGGTATGAGATGGAAATCGAAAATTATAAATAGGATGGGCCATAATATTGTAGACCAGTATAGATATAGTTTTTGAAGATGAAGGTTCTCTGAAATGTGTCAAGGAAAATAGAATTGATTGAAGCTAGGGAAGGCAGATGATTATACTAAACATAGTGATAATAATTCTAGCAGAAAAGAAGAAGAATATAAAAAGAACCACTGTTTTTAGTTACATAAACTTGTAAATTTATTCATCAGAAATTTTATAAGAGTATCAAAATTATTTAAAAAAATATAAATACACTAGAACAAGTAATTTACAAATGAATTATTGGATGTAAAAAACAACATACTGAGTTTAATTGAAAAGAATAAGCAAACATGACAAAAAAGATCAGTCTACTTGTATTTACAAGGTCATGTTTCTTATCCTAGCCTTATTGTAGTCGAATAAAAAAGGAAAACAAATATTGAGGATCCAGTATGTGGTAACAATACTGGCCAGTCTGCTATGTTCCTCAACTTGTACACCTCAAGGTCATAATTTTTAGACTGAAGTTACTGCTGTGTGCCATGAGCTATTTTCTTGCTGTTGTCATTAGTCTAACTGGCATAAAGTTAATATGAACGTTAAGCAACAATAAATTATTTTGTTAAGTCCAATTATCAACCAATTTCACTCTCTTAGGTATTTGGATGTGTATAGCCAACTTTCTTTATAGATAATTCTTTCTTAGTCTCCTTTTCTTTCCTCTTTTTAACAACAAACTTATGTTTTAACAAATGTAGGCCTACGTAAAAATAGAAACATAACAACTCAGAACAGTTCTCCAGCTTCTGAAACAATGCCCATGTTCCCTGGATTCTGCCCCTCACAATAGCATTGCATACATCAGGACTAACCCAATACAGAATTAGTCAAGTTAAGTACATTCTTTTTTGCAACAAAGTTTAAAAATATAATATTAAAAATATAATAAGTAAATTAATTTTATTTCTTTTTCCTTATTTATACAACTACTGTCTGGTCAGATAAAAGAAGGCATGTGAAAAATATCACTTCATATTTTAAACATAAACTGGAGAGTGGTCAAATCAATTTGAATTAGAACAAATTTTATTTGAATATTACTGTTGGTAAATCACGGGTGTACAAAAGATAAAGGGTTGGCCCCAAAACACTGCCTTGAGGCACTCCTGCTTTAATTTCCTTCAAGTTAGAATAGGCGTCTTCTTGCTTAACCTGAAATATCTTTCTGATATATAAGATTCCAGTATCATTGAATAATGAACAGGAAGGAATAATTTAAGTTTGTAATTCAGACCTTCATGCCAAACTTTGTCAAATGCCTGTGAAACGTCTAAGAATATTGCTGAGCAGACCTTCTTTCTTCTAACGATTGTTCAATTACATTAGTAATTCTATGGACCTGATCAATTGTAGAGTGTTTATTTGAAACCCAAATTGATGATCTGGGATGAGTTTAGAATCTTCGATAATGGGTTTTAGTCTTTTTAACAAAAGTTTCTCGAACAATTTTGACATACTTGGCAAAAGTGATATTGGTCGATAAGATGTTGTTTCGTTAGGTGGTTTTCCAGGCTTGGGGATCATCACAACTTCAGCCACCTTCCACATTTGAGGTACATATTTCAAACGAAATGATGTATTGATCAGATTGGCTAGCTTTACCAGCGCTCTTCTAGGATTTCTCTCAGAATTTGCCCAGTAATAAGATCAAAACCAGGAGCTTTGTTGAGCCTAAAGCACCTTCTGATTTCCTTTTAATTTCGATTGGTGTGGTTGATGGAATATCTACACTATCTTGTCTTATGACATCCAGCAGTTCCTCACTATTATCGGCTGCATTCGGTTGAAAAATATTTCCCAGGTATTCAGCAAAGAGGTTCGCCTTTTGTTGGTTATTTCTAGCCCAACTTCCATCCATGTTTTTAATAGGTGGTATTTGCATAGTTGGCCTCTTAAGTTTTCTAGTGATTTTCCAAAGAGAATATTCAGTACTGATATCATTAGTCAGTTCTCTCAAGGATTCACTTATGGTGTCATTCTTCAGCTGCCTAATTTTTTCCTTTAATTGTGACGTAAGATTGTTCAGCCTAGTTTTGTCCTGTGGGGCTCTAGATTGATGCCATTTTCTTCTTGCTCTTCTTTTTCTTTAATTAGCTCCATAATATATCCAGGATAACTGTTACCTTTTAATCTCCTTTTGATTTCAGGGTGTTTTCCCATGCTGCATTCTGTATATCATTGATGAATTTTTCAACTTCAAAATTAAGTTGTTCCTCTGTCTGCAATGGCACCATCAGTTGGATCCTTTCTTCAAGTGAAATCCTAAAGCTCTCCCAATCCAGTAAACTTATTCACCAGCACAGGTTTGCATGGCTTCCAGATAACACACTCACTTAGAGTTAAAACAATTGGTGTATGATCCGAATTGAGCTCCACATTGTCTTCTATGTGCATATACTTGCTGGAAATATTTTTTGTAATGAAGAAGTCTATTAAATCAGGTATTTTTGAAAGATCTGTGGGCCAATAGGTAGGTTTACCTGTTGATATAGGATCACATTTATATTCTTTTATTGCTTTCAATAATTCTTTACCTTTGGTTGTTATAATTCTAGATCCCCAAAACGTATGTTTGGCATTATAGTCTCCTCCAATAATAAATCGATTTCCTGATGTTCTGAACAGTTCAAGATACCTTTCGGCTTTTATATTGTGCTTTGGTGGGCTATACAGTCCAACCACAGTAATGTTATAGTTATTAGTCCTGACACTCACTAATGTTGCTTGAATATCTTGCGCTTCAATTTTAGATTCCTCATTATGCTTGATAATATCTTTAACTATTACCGCGCTTCCACCCCTCGCTGTATTATCAGGATGAATTGTATGATAAACTTTATAGCCTTTAAATTTGATGAAGGATTGCCTTGTGAAATGTGTTTCTGAAATCAGACACAGATCAATTTTATTTATATCTAGGATTACCTGAAGCTCTTGTTGGTGATTAAGCAATCCATTTGCATTCCAAACCATGATTTTTAAAACATTTACCATTGTTATTAAATTTTATATTTTGAAGGTGGTTTCTTAATTCCACTCTCTATTTTCAGTATACGTTCCTTCATCTCTATAAATGCATCTTCAAGGTTTGATATTTTAGCAAGAATGAGTTGTAAAGACTGTATACAATCATTATTCTCACTATTCTGTGATTTCTGATGATTCCGATCCAAAGCAACAAACCGAGGCATATGTTGTTTTATTATTATTACTACTGTTGGTTTCTTTCCTATGTTGAACTGGTGTATCTTTCATAAATATATTTCTAGTTGGCTTATTTTTACCTACATTTATATTCTTGATTTTTGTAGTTCTTTAGCTATAACACATCCTCTATAATTAGCTGGGTGTCCTTCACACGCAGTTTACACATTTTGGATTTTGTTTGTCGACCTTTAGGCATTCTCTGGTTATATGTTTACCAGCACATTTTACGCATCTAGGTTCTTTTGAGCAGAACCTTTGAGTATGTCCAAACATTTGACATCTTTTACACTGTGGTATAAGATTTGATCCTTTAATTGGTTGTATCTCCACTTTAAATCCAAGGATGTTATCTATTTTGTAAATTTTATCAATATTTTCACCGTTTTGAAGGTTAACATAAACATGTTCAATGGTGTTTTATTTTGCCACGACAGTTTATTGACTGCCGTAATAATCTTATAATCATGTTGTAATAAGAAATCTCTGATGCTGTCAGGCGTGCATGTATGATGCAGATTCTTTGCCATAACTCTAATGGGTCTGGATTGTTTATTTTCATATGTGTGAAAAGTAAACTTTGCTTCTCATAGCGCTTTAATTATTTTTCTGTAGTTTTCGGAGTCAGCACAGTTAATTTTTGCTATCGTATTACTAATGATTTTAATTTTAAATAAATTTTCTGGAATATTACGGTGTAATAAATTGTAAAAATCCTCATATGTTCCAACATTATCAACCATAATCGGCGGTGGAATCGGTTCTTTTCTAATGTTAGTAACAGGTGGAGCAGTTGTTTTTGTCTCGAACTTAACTGAAGAGTTTGAGAACATGTAGCACTCATTTTAAGTTGATCCACTTCTGGCGACGATTCAGCTTTCCGCTTCTTGGTAGGATTTTTCTTATTTCTTTTAGAATCCAATCTGTTTCTCGGACCAACTCTTCTTCGTCTGTACAATATTCAGTATTACAAGTCATATCCTGACTTGTTCGGCAATTAGTAGCATTGTCTCTGTTCAATACTTTCTTTAGCTCTTCATTGTCTGTTCTAAGCATTCGACTTCCTTCCTCAGCTCTTCACAAAGATGCTTTATATCACTCAATTCAATCCTAAGCATTTCATTTTCGTTCTTTAAGGTAATCAGTTGACTTTCACTAGGATTTTGCTGTTTTTCTAAGTTCTGCTTAGTAGTTGTAGTTGTAGCAGGTGGAGATCTTTTTGTCAGAGATCCCTTGCCAAAGGGATTTACAAGTTCTTCTATCTCTTTGTTGATATTTTCGTGTGATTTGTCGCCCCAAAATCCTTGCGACTAGCGCCAGCCACCGGGGCTTCCTACTGAAATATAGTATTCAAATATTAAGATCATATAATAAAGAATGATTCTAAGTGATAAACTCAATTTCATAACACTATTATTTCACGATCTATATACAGTATCTGTCTGACAGTGGTAAGTAGTACTAATGTAGTAAGAAATAGTTGAAAGAGGAGGTCTGAAAGTTTCAAATAAAATGGTTGACTTTTTTGGCTGTTTAAAAACTCTTTAAATTGCAAGATTTAGTATTGTCTTCCTTGCATTTGGTTGTTCCTTTACAAATACATCTGGTGAATTCAAATTGGTTGGACCAACAAGCTTTTCTTGGTTGGTTGATGCATGTTAAATCAGAGTTGGAATGCATGCTAGATTGCAGTTGTTTTGGAGCTGAACATTGCATATGGATTAGTCATCCATTTAGCGGAAAGAAAAAAAAAAGTTAAAAAAAAATGTCCTACACCTAATGTAATTGTCAACTCTTATCTTTCTAAAGATAATATGCAACAATTGAAACATGATACTAGAATGAATTTATCTTGTGATCTTTCAAATTTGAAGAATTTTCTGAATGGTAAAATTATGTGTCAATTTTTATCTGCGCTAAAGCTGTAGATAGTATTTAATTTGTTTTCTTCTGTTGTTTCTTTCACACAGATCAAAATTTTTGAAATGAGTACTTCAGAAGGTAAGTTAAAAAAAGTTCTCTGTATGTTTTCTGTCTGTCATATTTATTTCATTTTTTTGTAAGAGAAAATGTATTTTTAAAACCATTTATTCATTGTTACAATTTTTTCACTAAATACATAACTTTAACAATACTTTGCTAAAATTTTAGTATTCCTGTATATGAAATATAAGTACATTCCAAAATGATTAATTTTTTAAATTATTATTAAAAAAAATAAATGATACAAGGAAGTTATACAAAGTTTCTCAAGCAGCATGCAAAAGTTGAAGTACATACATTTATGCTTTAAAACTAAATTAATAAAATCAGAGAAATTCAACAAGAAGTCAGCGTTTTTCCTGATTTTCCAGTTTTTTGTTTGTAGCTCAAAAACAGGTTTTTTTGGAGCAACCTATGCTTTTTATTTAGATGCTTGAGAAATAAAATTGAACCAAATTTAAACAAACAAATAAACAAGTTTGTGTTTTAATGGCAACTACATTTAACTTTTAAGTTTAAAATATATCAAGTTATTGTCAAACTATCCATACATACTGAATTTGAGCAAAATAAGTCCTGCTGTTTTTTCAGTAGGTCAGTACAAGCAAGATTAGAAAATTACTTTTTTGAAATTATGTTTTTTTAAACAGACGGATACATTTACTAAAACTCTGTTTTTAATGTTTTCGTGTACTGTTTATAACTTTATACTACTGTAAGTTATAATTATCTAAGACCAATTAATGGAGCATAACCACTAACAACCATAACAAGAAGATCAATCCAAGATCTTAGCGAGGGATGGAAACACCAAACGGGGCTCAGAGTTGTACAAAATTTAATGGTCACACCAAATAATCTGTGAACTAACCTACTTAAAAATAAGATACAATTTTTAAAATCATCTGAAGTGAAATCGTTAGTTCTAAACACTAACAGAAGCATTCAAAATCTTAATAACATCCTCCTTATATTTTTAAAAATTAAGAAAGTTGAACATTTCTAAGAGTCTTAAATCATGACGCAAAGCAGAAGTTACCCTATAACAATTTTTTATTTATTTATTTATGTCACCAAAGCAAGAAGGTTATAGGTGCTTGTTTTGGTGCTTCTTACAGAATATTTTGGTGCTTCTTTCAGGTTGGTATTTGAATGTGTATAGACAATTTTCTTTATAGATGGTTTTTCTTAGTCTCCTTTTCTTTCCTCTTATTAACAACAAACTTATGTTTTAACAAATGTAGGCCTACGTAAAAATATAAACATAACAACTCAGAACAGTTCTCCAGCTTCTGAAACAATGCCCATGTTCCCTGGCTTCTGCCCCTCACAATAGCATTGCATACATCAGGACTAACCCAATACAGAATTAGTCAAGTTAAGTGCATTTAATAAGTGTTTAATCAAGGCTTATAGGTTAAATCTTTTGAAAAATATTTTTTTGGAAAAAAGTAGTAATTTGGCTAACACAATAACCTTAATAACAAACATTTATGCTGCAGTGGCACCACTGCTCTGCGCAGGCCAACACTTCGTAAGAAGGCTATTTGTAGCATTACTTGTGTTGTTGGTTATAATATTTGTAATTTTCCACTAGTAATGCAAGTTATTTTTTTTCATCCATTAAAGCAGTACAGTTTTATTACATCAATTAATTATCCTTAAGAATACTTGAATAGTTATTCATAAGATAATTGTTACTGATACTAAAAAATAATTGCAATATGCCATTGTACGCTGATATGGTGGAAGTGAATTCCCAACATTTTTATTTTTATCGTAGCCTTTTTATGAAATTCTAATTTCAGTATCATTATCAGAACCAAAATGTACATACATAAGCATTTTATGCTTTCAAATTACAGTATTATATTGGAAATACAGAAATGAACCATGTCCGACATTAAATTCAGTTTCTTAATTCTAATTGATATTGAAAATTCTCAAGTGCTAACTCAGACAGTTTTTAAAGCTTTGAAGATAAAAAAGTTAAACGGTTTTCGCTGGGCAATAAACTTGTCTAAAACCTGACCTGATTTAAAGTAGGCAATTTCTAAACAAAGTCGTAAAGCTGATTAGATACTCTAAAATTTTCTTAGATATAAATTTGTACTGAACCAAGTAATAAAAAACACTAAAAATCATTTGTTAACCATATGTTTCTTAAAATAGTAGAAATAAAAATCTGTTCATTAATCATAACACATTCAATGACAGCAAAAATGTCATTGCAAATATTGTGTAATAAATAATTAGCGTATTTCAGCTTTTCACAAATAAAATCGAAACTTTAATTATAATTAATTGTACATATAGAGCGAAGCACAATGTGAGAGGAAGTGTATGAGTTTAACTAAATATCTCCCAACATTTCTAAACACAATTGCAGCTTTAAATAAGTAATATAAAAAAAATTTTTTAAGTCAATTCCTACTTAGGTCATACGCTTTCATCACATCAGCGAGACAGCTGCGTGCTGCGATTCCTAAAACCAACATAGGATAGAACATAAATGTTATTTAAATCAAATCCTATATTATAGTCTGTACAAGTATGCAATATTAATATTGACACTGTATTAACATCAAGTGTAATCCACTACTAGTTTAAAAAAATGTATTTGAACTTGAGTGGATGAATAATAGTCGGAATTACCTAAGGAAATCCTTTTGTATAGCCTGTACAAATATGAAATATTAATATTTGACAAAAAAACTGTATTAAAATCAAGTGTCATCCCCTACTAGTTTAAAAAAAATTATTTGAACTTAAGGGGATGAATATTTTATTAACGACTGAACATTTGAACAAGATATATAAATAAATATAAGTAGGGAGAGTGTGCACTAATAGTAGGAATTAAAAAAGGTAATTATTTTTCAATTGTGTTACAGAAAATTGAATGTTTGAATTTAATTAATAATTAAAATTAATTTTGTTTATATAAATGCAGATACCAAAGTCTTTAGTAGCTCCGCAACGTATGAGGAAGCTATTTCACTCACAGGTAAGCTATTCAAGTTAATATTATTTGTGTCCAGTCACTTTTGTCGTTAGCTTTAATTTTTTTATTAATTTTTTTATTTCATTGCTTAACTATTTCTGTATTATACAAGGCTATAGAGTAAAATAAATATCACATAAACACTGAAGAAAACTTTCTCATATTCTTGTAATTTATTAAAAAAAGGTAAACCTTAAGCCTTCAAACAAAACACAAGTAAGTTTATTTCCCGAAATTGGTTCAGAAAATATCAATAAAATAATGCAAAAATTTGTGTCATATATGACCAAAATTTGAGTAAAATCTGATAGACTGATTTTGAAAATAAGCTGATTTTCTGGTTTTGGTTATCAACAAAAAAAAACTAAAAACTATCAAGCTTTTTTTTGGAACAGCAATCCAAACATTATTTTAGTTACTTAAGAAATACATTTGGAAAAATCAATATCACACTTTTTTTGTGATCACATATTTTTACATGAATGAAAATATAATAATTTTTATTTTCCAAATTTTTTGAATCTAATGAACATATTTAATGAGAATAATATTTTTAGCTAAACACTCTCTCTCTCTCTCTCTCTCTCTCTCTCTCACACACACACACACACACACACACACACACACACACACACACACACACACACACACACACACACACACACACACACACACACACACACACACACACACACACACACACACACACACACACACACACACACACACACACAAACACACACACACACACATACACAAAGACACATAAACAAACACACAAACACACACATACACACACACACACACACACACACACAAACACAAACACATACATACACACACAAACAAACACACACACATACACAAACACACACACATACACAAACAAACAAAAAAAACATATACACACACAAACACATACATACATACACACACACACACACACACACACACACACACACACAAAATACATAGACGAAGTAGCAAAACTCTTAGTTATTTATGGAACTCTCAAAGAATTCACCTGTCCCTTTCAACTTAAACCATTCATGGTCAGAATTCATGGTCAGTTTCAACTTAAAGCATTCAACATTTATTTATGGTGGGCCTCATTACTCGTTCTACCACAAACAGACAAACTCTAAGTGAAATGCACTGGAAAAATTCAACAAATCAACCAATTTTAGACTGGATGTAACAGATCATTAATGAGAATATTATACATTGTTATTTTATTAATGAAAATAGTGAATTAAAAAGAATTAACACCTATTATTTTAACTCATGGGTACTGCATGACTAAATTTTACACAAATGCTAAACCTGACAGCAAAAGCAAAAATGTGGTTGTGTTCTAAGCATATGCCTCTCTTGCATTTTAAACACTTTTTGTTTTCTTGGTGTTGTTCTGTAGACGGATGAAGTCACTGGTAGCTTTGTCTTGCATTGCCAATACACTAGGAATAATATCTAAAAGGACTTGTAAGACTCGGCCTTTTCTTAAGCCTATCAATTGTGTATTGACAAAAAACTGAAATCAGGGCTGTTTCCAAATTAATTACATAACGTTACTCTGGCATGTTACTCAGAAGATATGAAAAGTCCCTTTTTAACAATATACATGTTATAAAAAATGCACTTTACAAAATTGGCTTGAGATTCCCGCTTGTCTATAGAAGGATAATATTTTATTTGTAGTAGTTTAAAGTATTAAGTTGAAAATATTAGTCACCTATTTTATATAAGGTGAACACTGTCCTTTTATTACTAGTAAACAATGAAAAGTTAGTTTTATAGAATAACAAATATAGTAGGTTTGTATTCATACAGGTAAAAGTACACATTAATGTCATGAGTTTTATTTTTAGTGAAATTGTCACATTAAATTAAAATCGTAGGGTGAATTTGTGTTTAGTTTTAATAAGCTAATAGATAAATTAATCATTGGCTAAAAATTTGAGAATTTTTTCCTTAAAAATATTACTATTTAAAAGTTAAACAAACAAATACAATTTGTGAACATAATAACAATAAAAGTATTGCAGATGTTGCATTGTTTGTAACTAGTCTGAAATTACACTTAAGTTGTAAGAGTAAAAATTCATAATATATAAGTTAAACATATAAATAAGAAAAATTATATTGTTATAGATTAAAGCATAAAATAAACAAAGTTGGCTACTGTATCGATGTCACTAGTAACTGAGGTTGGGCCAGAGGAAAAATGGAGAAAACAAAAATGTTATTAAAAATTTACCATATTTTATCTTAACTTTTCACAGATTTCTAAGAACTCAGAATATGTTTAAGCTTCAATAACTAAACACAATCTAAAGTTGCAATTTAATAAAAAAAAGATTATTTTTTGTACATCTAAAGGCCACTACTGGCAGTCTGTATTACTGTAGTAAATTTTGAAAAATAAAAATCTCAACAAATAAAATTTCATAAAAACAAAAACAATTTTGAAAAATATAACCCTAGCGTGCCCCGTCAAAATTCCTTAAAATATGTTCTTTTGCAGGACATGGCAAGTTCCACTATATGATAACAGCTGTAGGAGGATTTAGCGTAATGATTTCTCTGTTAGCGATGGTGGATGTTACATATGTCTTGCCAGCTTCAGAATGCGAGCTCAACTTGGAGAAAAAGGACAGAGGTGTTCTGGCTGGGGCTTATTTTATTGGTGAGTAACAATAAGTTATTCGTTTTGTATTTTAAGCGTAAGAAAGCATAATGTTCACAGCCTTATTAATTTATTAACACCAGATGTCTACTATTTTGTAACAAAAAAAATTATCCAAGTTTTTAAAAAATTACTGTATGTATACTTTTATTACATTCTAAACAAAACTTCAATTCTATTGTTAACACAAATCCACATTCTACCAGATTGTTTCTCTTTTTCTAATATTAATATTTATTTTTCAGGCATAGTAGTCAGTTCATACATCCTGAGGTTTCTCTCAGACACTCTTGGCAAGTCATAATAAGTTATTTGTTTTGTATTTTAGGCCTAATAACCTGTAATGGATTCTATGGTTAACACCAATCCACATTCTACCAGATTGTTACTCTTTTTCTAATATTAATATTTATTTTTCAGGCGTAGTAGTCAGTTCACACATCCTGGGATTTCTCTCAGACACTCTTGGCCGTCGTTATATTCTTGTTAGATCGTTATTCACAAACATAATTATATACATTCTGTCGAGTTTTTCGCCAAACTTTTGGTTCCTTTTTGTGATGAGATTTCTGACAGGAATTGTGTAAGTACAACAATTAGGCTACTTACAATAAAAAAAAGATGGATTAACCTTATCAGGACTGGTGATGACTGTTATCTTATTGAACTGTCATTGTCTGTAATAAATAAAACAAGAGCACACTTATTTTGATAAGTAAACAGCTAAACACACAGTGACCTTCACCCTGAGTGGAGTCGCACTAGCACAAGTGGAATGAAGGTCTGGCATCAGACAACAATGACAATGACTTGTAAAATAATCAAGAGTGTTATGATAGTGTTTAATCAAGAGTAAAATATCAAAAGTGTTCAGGCACAGAACAGAGATTTTTGAACTCGTTTGATAAAATACTATTACAGATTTTAATGAAAATAGCATTACTGCTCGACTGGCACACTTGAATCAATGTAAATAACATTGTAAATTAAATAGAAAAGTAAATAACAAAGCACAACAACATTTCAAATTTTCTCACATTTTATTAAGTCATTTAACCATAAGTAATCTAAATAGGAATACACATCACCCACAATCTCTCAAAAACCTAGTAATATACAGGCCTAGTAAAATTAATAATAATCTGCAAACATGAGATAATATATTCACACACACACACACACACACACACACACACACACACACACACACACACACACACACACACACACACACACACACACACACACACACACACACACACACACACACACACACACACACACACACACACACACACACACACACACACACACACACACACACACACACACACACACACACACACACACACACACACACACACACACACACACACACACACACACACACACACACACACACACACACACACACACACACACACACACACACACACACACACACACACACACACACACACACACACACACACACACACACACACACACACACACACACATTTTCTTTTGTTAACATAATGATATATTTCTCTTATTAAAATAAGATCTTTTTTTTAATTAAACATTTTCAATTAAAAAAATAAGATTGAAACCTGTTTTTTACAAAACAAAAATTAAATAATTTGGTAATTTGAAAACTAATACAATTGCAACTAAACACATCAAATTACTTTATGCTGAAGTCTTTACTCTGTGATTGTGATGGGGGGATGAGATCAACATAACATGGATCATAATGGAAAAAGGTCGGTTTTTCACAGTATCTTAACTAGATTTTTTGAGTAGGTAATGATTGAAATATTTTTTTAGTACTGATATCTTTCACTTAAATATCTTTCAAATTATATTAATTAAATGTGAAACAGTTTGTGCAATTTTTTGCATCACTAAATAACGTTTCTATGAGCATGATATAAACCAATAATTATTTGTGTTTAGATTGTGTGGAGTCCTCACATGTGGTCTTGTATACATAGGAGAGTTCCATTCCAATAAACACAGAACAAGGGCTGTAATGATCGTTACATCTCTTTGTTGTATGGCTTTTATGTACTCTGCATGTAAGTATAGTATACTAGCACAGTACTGGTAATAATATATGTAAATATTTTTTCGTTAGGGTTCATTCAAAACTGGTCCTATCTACACCATGTTGGTAGCTGGCTATGATCCACTGTAATAATTTTTTTCCTTAACGTTCATACTTTATGCCATTTAGATAAATGAATACAAAAGCTTCGAACTGATTGGGTTTTAATCATCTTGAACACACCAGCTAGTAATAAGTTTTGTTTATTTTCTCTTTACAAGCTTGTTGTTTGGGTTCTCATAAATACAGTTATTAAATTAAGAAAAACAGATTTTTCAACTTTAACCTTGTCCAATTTTTTGTTAAGTTTTGCCACAGTTTTTTATCCATTGTCAAATTGTTTTCAAACATGGTGACTTTGATTTTTATTGATATTGACTAAATCATTGGGCACTGGAGGACAAAATGTAATAAGTTGCTGGTTTTAATAGATCTATTTGATACAAGTGTTGTTTTTGCCACCAAGTCTTTTTTACATTACGTTTCAACGCATTGCCTAAACATTATAATTTTTTTTTTATTATATTTGTGGTATTCATAGTATATATTTGCATTAAAAAAAATTTTTTTTTGGTGTTTAACGTTTGACTATTTTTCACACTTGGGCTAATGTAAACGATGGGATGATTTATAGCATATGAAAATGCCAAGCCCTGGCCGTGAATCGAACCAGGGTCCTCGGGGTGAAAGACCCGTATGCTATCAACTATGCCACCGAGGCGGCTTAGATTTGCATGATACATAGTGGATGAAATGAATATAAAAGATTTTAAAACTGATCAAAATCCAAAGAAAGTGAAAAAGTTTGTGTTGTACACAACACAACAATTTGTTTCAATTTGTTCAGAACTATATTGATACTACTGCCGGAATGTAAAATTCAGTAACAGTGGTAAAATCAAAATGAATACCTTTAAGTATTACTTAAAGGTGGTACTACAAACACCATATGAAATAAAAGTTATTAATAATGTCCTGCTGAAAAAGGACTTTTACAATTTTTATAAAAATAAAAAAAATGGTATAAATAATAAATATTATAGATAAGGAACAGACTCTTGAACTCCAGAAGCAAGCGTTAAAAATGGATCTCAAAGTTTCATTTGAAAAGACTAAAATATTGACAAACATACAAAAACCACAAAAAAAGCTTCAAGTGGGAGAACAATACATTGAGATAGTCAAAGAATTCAAATATCTTGGGGAATGGATCAGCTGGAACGCCGTAGAGAAAAAAGCTATGGAATCTAGGAGAAATAAAGTTGAATTAGCCTTCCAACTTAACAAGGACACATACAACAAGAAGTCCCTCTCCTGGAATACAAAGATAAGGAATTATCATACAGTAATTAAACCATAAGCCTTATATGCAGCTGAAATATTATCTCTCACAACCCAGGGCCCACTTGAAAGGCTGGAGATCAAAGAAAGAAAGATATTAAGAAAAATCTTAACCCCAACATTCTGTAACAATCAATTACTCCACATCAGTAATGAAACTCTTTACCAAAAAAACTGAAACACTATCAGACACAATAAGAAAAAGGAGATTGATTTTTATGGGCACATCCTCCGAATGGACAAAAATAGACTAACCAAAAAAATATTTGACTACTTTCGCAGTAGAAGAACCAAACCACTTTGGTTTAGAGAAACGGAGAAAGACATAACAGAACTGCAGATCACTGACACTATGCTCATGGACATAACAGCCAAAACAATAACCAAGGACAAGAAGCAACGGTTCCAAGGCAAAGTCAAATCCAAGCGAACGATCCAAATCTCTAATGAAGAAATAAAAGCAAGATCACAACGAATGAAGCAATACTGGGCTACGAGGAAGGCACAGAACATTAAAAAGTGATTGATTTAGTGTACCCCAAGGTTGGGTGAAACAAATAAAGAAGACAATATTTGCTTTTGATACTAGGTTGTCAGTAAGTGTACCAGTGACTGGTGAGTGGTGACTGGCAAGGTATAAACATCTTGTTGCCAATGTCTGGCAGACCTATGGCACCAGTCACTGTCAATTTTGGTCACTCTCATTTTCTCTCTACAACCACCCCTTGTAGGACTACTGCTATATTGTTTGCACAGTATAAATAGATTTACATCTGTCGATAATTATTAAACCATACCAGTGTATTTACAAATCATAGCATTTTATCATTGTGTAATAATGGCTGAAAAAGTTAAGAAATCTGTTAAAGTGAAAGGCCCTAAAGGTTGTTTGTATGAGTGAAGAAGAAACTGCGCAGTTTGTCCATTTATATGGGGAATATGGAAATCTGTGCAGTATTTTTCTTATCACAGTATAATACTCGTGATGTTCACAGCGTAATTTTGCAGGAAACATTATAGATGAAATGAACGTAGAAGATTTTACGTTCCAAGTTCCAAAGAAAGTGAAAAAATAAAGTTTGTGTAGTACATTTAATTTGGAGGTTTCAAAAATTGAAAAAGCAAAAGCAGCAGATATTAGACAAAGCTATTGCTTCAACTAGAATGCCAGTTATTGGCAATTTGGAAAAACAACACGTTGGCATTGGAAAACAGTACTGGCATTGCCAATAATGTCTGAACTATGTACTGAACTAGCGTAAATTCCATAAATGGTACAGAGAACTTTATTCATATATCAATAAGTCATTATAAAAAATGAAAACTGATTATCTTTTGGTTATGTTAAGACAGATTTTAAATTATAGGTACAGTAAAATAATTTTAGTTTCATAAAACTAATATTCAATTTTTTTTACTTGAATTTAATTTAAATAGAGTACAATATTTGCACATGCCTATTTATTTGTACGCTGAATGACTTATCATGTTATATTTAGGCCTAGGCTGGTTGATATTACCACATGATTGGACTCTCTCTCTGTTTGGCATCTTCACCTTCACACCATGGAGACTCTACTACGTGCTGCTTGGGGGTGTGCCAAGCATTATTATCGGAACTATAATATACTTTTTACCAGAGAGTCCCAAGTACTTACTTGCTTGCGGCAAAAGTGAAGAAGCAATTGAAGTGTTGAAGAAAGTTTACAGGTTTAACAGTGGCAGACCAAAAGAAGAATATCCAGTAAGTTCTCAAAGAATTAATAAACTTGTAAAAGAAAAGACAAGTATATATTTTGTGATATATATATATATATATATATATATATATATATATATATATATATATTGTAAATATTTTTCAATAAGCTTTTAGGTACAACTGTATTTTTACATGTCACTCTTTAATCTTATGAATTTTGTATATTGCTTTATTTAAACTATTTTCAGCCCCGTTATTATGTTCAATTGCAATATTTTAGACAAATAAGGAGAATTACAAGGAGAATTTGCCTCATAATTTATGCACATCAATATAATTTGGTCTGGCAAAAATTCATACATAGAATTTACATACACAAGATTTGATTTGATTTAATATAATGAGTCTTAGCTTATCTTTTATTTTTAAAGATACTAATAACACTGTTTATAGTCTCACAAAATTTATTTGCCCTCTCTCAGATTTCAAACAGGAAGTGCTACACAAAAAACTTTACTATGGACTTTTTGATCTCAAGTTACGTCACCAAGGGTCACAAATACAATAAATGCATATGGAAGTTTAGAGCATCAATTATCTATTAGTAAAACAATCTATAACAATCAAAGAACACCAAATGAAATAAAATTATATATAATAACGTTTAACAGAAGCATGTAGTTTTTAATCCTGCAATTAGCACAAGACACGTAAATTACAAAGTTGCATTCACATCCCTTCTATTTAATTATCATCATCTCTCTTGGCGCTACAACTTATTTCTGAGTTCTGGCCTCCTTCACAAGTTGTTGCCATCTATAAAATAAATAGTGAGTGCATGTGTGCGTGTATGTGCAAGCGCTTGCACAAACAAAAATTGTTTTTGTTAATTTAAGGCAAAAAGCACATTGAGGCTATTATCGCCTCCCTAAATGTTAAATGTGAGTGTAAAGTGTTATAGTCGTAAGTGTAGTGTTGTAAGTATAAGTGTTTGTTAGACTCGGGTACCGCGAGGGATGTCTAAATCCTCTGAATAAGTGCAGCTAGTCTGCACCCCTACGGGGACAAACACACACACACACACACACACATGCATTCTTTTATTAATATTGATGTTACAAATTACTTTTGCAAAATCTAGTTACAGAGCCAAGTCAATAAGCAAAACAATTATACTGTGTCTGACACAATCAATATGGAGTCTTTTAAAAGTGATGCTTTTCTATATTGTTTTTTCAGTTAACTTTTGTTTAAAATTCTAGATAAGAAAACTGCTACAAAATCCAAATGAACAGGTGAACAAACTGTCGGGATCTTCCAAGACCGTAGGAGCAGTGATGCGCCTACTTTGGAATCAGACTTACCCTCTGTTCATGCCACCTCATGTTTTCAATATGTTCTTTTCATGCATGATTTTATTTGCTATGTTTTACAGGTACATGTTTTGCTCTTTTATTTGTAAAATTTAGTCTGTTCAGATTTTAATTTTGACAAAATTTCTTTAAGAAACATGAAAACGTAAAATAAATTCATATGTAATAACCCTTCAAAAAGAAATCTAAAGGTGCTCATAGCCTGAATAATCTGTGCTCATTTCATAGTCATGGATCTGGGTCTTACTTTGTGGACCAATTTTTAAATCTTTTGGCCTTGATCTTATCTCACATGCAATCAGGTAGTTGTACATTTTACACTACTGCTTATAAATTTTCCTTATTTAGGATAAGTTAATATATTACATGTTGACTATCTAGTACATAAGAATGATGACACAATGATTACCACACTGAGGCAAGGTCAATGATAACATCAATTTTTTTTTTTTTTTTTTTTTAACGTCCGACTATTGTGCACACTTGGGCTAATGCAGACGATGGTTATATATATTGCATTAAAATGTTTTATTGAATGTAATTGAAGCAAGTCAGTATTTTTTAGTAAATAAAATTCTGACAAATTCGCACAAAACTGTTGCTATGTATTATAATAGATTGAAAGAGAAAGAATTTCTGCTTACTCTAAACATAACATTTGGTAATCATGCCATAAGAAAGGTGAAAAAGAAACACATATTTATATAGGTTTTAAAATATTACCTAATTTTAAAACTTAATATTAATCAAGTCTGTAATAATATTTTGTTTTGATGTACTTGTGTTAAAATATTTTTAAAAAGCTATTCATTCAGATTTACATTTCTTATACCGTATTAACCAATCCTAATACAGACAATTCTAATATTTTGAGAATAAATCGTCAAACTAAAAGTTACAAAAAGTGAGATTTGCAGAGAAAAACAACTAGAGCTGTTGTTGAATTAAAAAAAGAATAGATTTACTGCAGGAAAGCATTAAAAAAATTTTAATATTAACTTTTCCAAAATTTTTTGTTTTCAAGCAATAATTCTAAATACGTTTTTAAGTTTTTCATGACATAAAAACAAACCTAATATTCTTAATGTTCATAGGAAGCCAGTACCTTCATAGTCTGATATACATTGTTATCAATCCTCTATCAAAAAAAGAAATTTATAATTGTGGCACACAGCTGTTTCACTGGCATGATAGAAGCATTTTTCAAAAGCAATTTCCTTTATCTTGCCCTTTTTGTAACCCTTTTTCACCATCACAATCAGTATTCAAATGTGAATATATTAGGATTTTGAACTTTCAAATTACATTGAAAATATTAAAGGAATTCATATCACATTAAAACAATTTCATAATTTCAATGTATTTTGAAAATTCAAAATTGTAATTTATGCAATGTTTAATGCTGAATATGATAGTGACATCTTGAGTTTGGTGCTCATTTCAAGGTCTCATATTTGTGTGTGCTGCTGTTCAAGGTCTCATGGTGGCTGCTGTTACAGTTCATTTTTCCATTGAAAAATTGCTAAAAGTTTTTAAATAGCTACAACAGTTTAAATCGTTTGACTTTATCAAACACACAAAATTAAAATGTTTCAATTTTCATTCACTCTGTATGGTATGAATAAAGAATTAAAGTATTTCTGGCATATTTTATTTAAATTTTATTTTATTTGTTTAAATACTTTATTAGTCTTTATTTCTTAAATTTTTTTTAGTTTAATTTGTTGCCTAATTCTTTGACTTTCACTTTGGCTAATTTTGTAAAGGACAAAATGGTTTCAATCGCTTATAAAAAACCTTATTTTCAATTGTGTTATGTTTCAGCTTCTCTGGAATACTTATCTGGATTCCTGATATAACAAATCAGTTGTTAATGTTGAAAGACGATGCTACTCACGAACCTCAAACTTTTTGCCAAATAGTACAGTCCAATTGGACAGCAAACACAGAACACATGAAACAATTAGACACATCAGTTCACAAGCCCATCGCTACAACAGAAACTGTTTGTAAAAACACACTGAAGCCTTCAATGTTCATGCTGAACACTGTGATCGGTTTTGTGCTGATGATATGCACTTTAATAGCTTCATTTATTATACGTATGGTTAATAGGAAGGCTTTTGTCTGTAAGTATTTCTTAAACAGTTTTTTTTATTTGAGTATTGGAGTGGTGTGATCAGTAACCATATGGGATATATGCTCATTTCAAGTGCCTGTAAATGTCTAGGGTTTAGATCTATTACTGAAATCTAAAAATTTGTGGCATATTTGCAAAAGTCAACTGATTAGTTTTCAATCTGAATACAGTCTATTTTGTCATAACCATAACCGTATTCAAAACTCAATATGCCAGTTATATCATAACTTTTTTTTAAATCACATCCTTTTTTGATAATATAGAATGTTTTTTTCATTACAAAATGCAAGACATGATATTGGTGTTACCAGGTAGTTTTATAGGGCAACCAATAACATAAATATTTTTAAATCTAATCTCTAAAACTACAGGCTCTATATCAAAAGTGGTAGGACTGATTTTCTGTAGCGTGAGTGGAGCCGTGGAGAGGGGCTAAGCGGCTAGCTGGGCGAGATGAAGGGACTTAGCAACAGAGAAACACCAGCTGCAGTCATCTATGGGCTTTTGTTGAGTGTAGTCATTGGTTATTGTGAAGCATGTTTTTTGTCGTTGTCAATGCACAAAATGAGTCAAAATATTGAGCAGCAATATTTGATAAAGTTTTGTATCAAACTCGGGAAATTAGCAACAGAGGCCTTAGAAATGGTTGTAGGTTTATGGGGATACTGCAATGAGCCGCTACAGTGTTTTTGATGGCATAAACTGTTTAAAGGATTTAGGGAGCTCGTTGAAGAAGACAATCGCACTGAGACGGTCGTCGACGGCACAAACCAATGACAATGTGGTCAAAGTGAGAGAACTGCTGGGTGCAAGTGCTAACCCACCTGTGAGACTGGGTGAATCGCGTCCATCTCCGATAACTGGACGCTGCATCACGACATTGCACCATGCTATGGTGCACTCATCATGAAGCAACTGTTGGTCTGATTCGGCGTTACCACGTTGCTGCACCTGATCTGCTACAGTCCCGATCTGGCTCTAACTAAGTTTTTTTTATTCCCATGGATGAAAAGACAGCTGAAGGAATTGACTCATAGGTTTGACTCAATTCAGGACGTTCAAGCAGCGTCGACGAGGGCTCTCAACAGCATCCATGAAGCTGACTTCCAAAAGGCATACAATGAATGGCAGCAGCGTTATTCTAAGTGTGTAGCTGCTCAAGGGTGCTATTTCAAAGCATATTAAGGAATTGTAAATATATCTTCAATAAATTTTAAAAAAATCAGTCCTACTACTTTTGGTATTGACCCTGTAGTGTTTTAATCTAGCACTTACTAGCTGCAATTTAAAAATTCTGCAATTAACAATTTACACTTCTCATGATTTGATGAGTACAATCAACCATTCATTCTGTAGCTTTTGTAGAATCCAGTATACATTGTTCAGATTATTTGTTTTCTTAACCCTAACATTAATATTTATTTATTATTTAATTAATTATTTATTTAATTTAAAAATATAAATTAAATGTATTTTAATGAAAAACATGTTTGTACAAGCTCAGAAAGTCACATGTGTTGTTCGAATATAATTGCCATTATTGCAAACAAAAAGGCCAATATGTTTATTTTACATATAAAATAAACATGAATTGAACAATTTATTAGTGATTATATATTATTAAGTAAATGTAATAATCCGCTAGTTTATTTTAATGTCTAAGAAAAGTATAGCATGTACCTGGTGTGATAATTTTTAAAGGGAACACAAATTAAAGAATGAACTTTAATTTGCATTTATTGAATTTAAAATATGAAAGTTGAAAATTTAGAATTCACTAAAAAATAAAATTTAAAGATAAACACTTATAGGTCAGAAATATGGTTAATCCTCCGGCTTAACTCATTGTAGATCCACTTAACTCAGCACTTCTAGTTTAACAAGTGCAAATTGTTGATACTGTTTTGCACACATTTCCAATGTGTATTGTTTTGAACTCAGCATGCCATGTTTAGATTAGACTGAAAGTTTTATCACCCATTAATTTTATTTAAGTTGAAAGTTTTATAGTAGTACATATTTTTCAATTAAAGCTTTTAATGTTAGCTTTGGCGAGAAGAGTGAATAGGAAAAAACTGCCAAATGGAAGAAAGTAACAGAAATATGGAAGGAACAAGCAAATGATCTTTATCTCTCTATTTCTGTCTCTTTTTTTCTTGCTCCTTTTCAATAACAGTTTTATATGAAAATGTTGGTTTTGGTATTGTTCAATAACTAACTGTTTGTGCACATTTTAACTGTTTATAATACATTTGAAATTAATATAAATTTATAATAATTGTTTTTAATATTGTTAGTTTTTAACAATATAACCTGAAACTTATTGTAGCCTATCAGATCTTAAATGAAATCAGCTGATTGTTATGAATTAATATAAAATAATTGATCTTTTACTATAAATACAGTAAATAATATCTAAGCTAGGTTTATGTATTTATTCATTTAAACAAAACAAGATATTTTATACATATCTTCAAATTAACTATATATTCAGCAAAGTTATTAACAAAAGCTTCGCTTCTGTCGGTAACTCTCAGAGTTCCACAAGCAAACTTTTTAATAATTTTCACGATCCGTCGTTTCATTGCTATCAAAAAAGTTTAGTTTGTAAACCACACTCCGTATTGCATATGGTTCTTGAAAAATTAGTAGTATTTAAATAAACCATTTTTAGTAACTATATTAGTAAAAGGAAATGATTGTCTGTTTTACATGCAGTGTACAGCCAAATCTATGGCACACAGAAATCTGAAATTTTTAACATAAGTGGACAAAAGTAGGTCAGACAACACTTTGTAGCTCGATTTTTAAATTTATGATTTGTTTTTTAAATAATTATTTAGCTGAAAATTACATCTATTTATATATAAAATTCATTTTGAAAAAGTTTGAATTACACCGTGCGGCTATTGCCAGTATTATAAAACACCAAATATATAAGCAAACTGATAAGGCCAGAGAATATTGCAGGACTATCTAGTAATGTTTTTGAAACTTCTATGAAAACAAGAAATTAGCTGTTAAGTGTTTAACGTAGGGATGAACTTTTTGTCAAAGCAAGACATGCTGTACACAGAAACACCGAATTAAATATAATCGTATTCTTTCAGCTATACTGTGTTTTAGTATGATTGCAACATACTTTGCGTTGCTTGAGCTACCCAATATATACGCTATGATACTATTCTTGGCCATCAGCATTATCATACTACAAGTAATATTCTGTGGTACTACAACACTTCTCGTAGACTATTTCCCGACAAATTACAGGTAAGAATTAATAAAATAATGTAGTGCAACCATTATCTGTAGCACTTACTAACTGTAGTTTAAAAACCACCAACTTTACACATCTCACATCTCCCAAAGACAAATATTAATCTTGTTATATAGGCCTACATTATTTCTAATCGCATGACATTAAATCTACAGCTCATTAAAAAGTGTTGATGTATTACTGTACTGAAGTTTTTTCTGACTTTCTTGAGCTTGGTAACAATTTCTCAAAATATGTTTAAAAATGTTTTCTTATTCTCCAACCAAGAATTTAATATGTATAAAAACCAGTCAGTGTATTACAACTGTAGTCAGTGTAGTGTACCAAATTTTAAATAATATAGTTAAAGAAAAAACCTAAACCCAGACTAGTCATAGTTTATTTTAGATTTTTTTACTTCTGAGTCTTATTTTTCTTATTAAAAATCTGATACACTGACTCTAGTTATTAATGTTTAAATGACTGAAATTGAATGACCCAATTTTGATAAATTAATTTTGATAAATTAACTTTCTCACTTTATTTTTCATAGTTCCTGAATATAATTTGATTGGTAAAAATACTATCATGTGAGAATAGAGTAGAGTTGCAAATGGTTACACCCTTCCCAGCACACATATGTCACATGAAGCCACTACTACTGAACATTCAGTACAGGAACTATCACAAACACAACAGCCTAATTTCTCAAAATCTGTTCATTAGTTTTCAGTCATTTGATGATTTATAATTAAGGCCAATTTAGGAAATTTTACATAAAAAAATAATGTTAATGGAGTAAATAGACAAATCTAAAGTAAGAGACTGTTAACAGGCTTCATGAGCTTTTACCTTAATTAATTTCATTATTGTAACATAGCCACCGGACCACATATTCAAATGATTAAGATTATGACCTATTCTTCCCATCAGTGGTGTATCCACTCACCTCATAAAGGCTACCGCGGTTTCAAAATTCCATCGTTTCATCTTCAGGCCATGATACAAAATGTTAAATCCCTCTGTCGAGGTCATCACAAAGTCAAACAAAACATTAAACATACATCACAAACACTGAGCACAATTACAAGTTTAAAATATTCATCATGAAATTCAGCTTGGCCAAGCTACACACGCAACTCGTACGTCGTTACATTCCAAACTAAATTTATTAATAAATTTATTTTACTTCAAATTTGTTGACATTAGTTGTAATTCTTAATACATGACCTAATCCCTGGTTGGAGAGAAAAAAAAACATTTAAACATATTTTGAAAACTGGGCTGATTCATGGTTTTCCACAGATAGCTCTTGAACTAGATTTCCTGAGGATGGAAGACACATGTATATTTTGTTTGAGTATTTAAAGACCATTAAACATATTTATTAACACCTTTAAGGGTATTTAAGAAAAATTTGACCAAAATCGTTTCAGCCAACTTTGGACAAATATATTTTGTAATTTTTAGAACTTGGTTATAACAACCTTACTTGTAATGAGTATTTTGTAGTAACAAGTAAAATAATGGGATTTGTTTGCTTTTGAATATCCATAATAATAAATTAAATTATTTTTAACAAATTATCAACAAATTTTAGACTTTATTATAACAATCATTTCTGTTTTATGAAATTTTACAAATCCACAAGTCAATTTATTCAAAACAAATACAGTACCTAAATAATGAATGAAATTCTATTTTCATTTATGAAATACACAATAATTCATGTATAGAATATGACAAACAATTAATGCATTTTAACTTAGATTTGATCAGGTGTGAAGCATGAACATCACTTTAGTTACAAAGGCTGGTAGAATTAATACTTGTACACAAGGGTTTTCGTTTGCAAATGTCTTGGAACGACTCAGCCCAAACAACAATAATCCTTCAAACCAGTCCTAATAGTTCCATTATCCATCTAACTATATAACCCACCCCAGCAAGTACATTCAGTAAATGTAACTTCCCATTTTTTTTTATTTGTATATATAAGAAACAATACAGTAAAGTGCAACGTCCTCTGCATAATGAAAACATGGGAGTCTGATTGTTGCATAAGTTTTTTTAATTTTTATTATTATAGCAATCTAGTAATACACCAATGAGCTATTTGTTTCTAACCTAAACTAATACAAACAATATTCTACTTTGCTTCTACTAAGCTTAATTCTATTAAGCTTCTACTAAGCTTAATCCATTGACAATCACTCAGCTATAATCAATACTCACTTAAATAATATGATCTAAGAGCTACACAGTTCAAATGGTTTCACTCTCTTCAACCTTCTCACTGTGCCATCATTGTTGAGTAGCTGGAGGGCCTCGACACTGATGTGCTGTTTTAATCTTCTTTTATGGTTAAGAGCTAGTTTTCTGGCTTCACTATCAATAGATGGAACCTCAAGATCTTTATGTAGATTCTCATTTCTGATGTACCAAGAAGCATTAACTATACCATGAAGCACTTTATTTTGTAATCGCTGAATGATGTTTCTATTACTCTGACTGATACAACCCCACAGTTGAATACCGTAAGACCACAATGGCTTAAGGACCTGCTTACAGATCAATACTTTGTTATACACTGATAGGGAGGAGCAACGACCCAACAACAAATGCAACTTTCTGTATTTTAATTTTAACTCCTCTTGCTTTTTCTTTACATGGGGTTTCCACCCAAGTTTGACGTCATGCCAAGATGTTTAGCTGTGTTCTCATATGGAACCACTTGGTGATTAATAAAAATGGGTTTGTTCTCAATACGCTTATTAGTGAAATCAATATGCACAGATTTACCTTCATTAAGCTTGATTCACCACTTTTTGTCCAGCTTTGTATGTGATTTACAGCTGTTTGAAGCTTTCTGATGTATTCAATGTTATTATCATTAACAGATAAAATTGCTGTATCATCAGTAAAAGAAGCAACAATGTTTTGTTCAAACGTTGGTAAATCACTGGTATATAAAAGATAGAGGGTTGGCCCCAATACACTGCCTTGAGGCACTCCTGTTTTAAGTTCCTTCAACTTAGAATAGTCATCTTCTTGCTTAATCCTGAAGTATCTTTCTGAAATATAGGATTCCAGGGGCGGCTCCCGATAGCAGATCCAGCAACAGCCACGGATGTTGCATAAGTAACTACATTTTCATTTTAGTGTTTCATGTGCAAAACTGTTTAATAGCAGGCAATAAAAAAATTGTTATCCATCACTAATAAAATTAAACATTCAAGAATTGAAATGAAGCCTATTAAATTCATATGTTTATAAAAACACAGATTTTCTTCATCAACAGTTTAAAAAGTATGGAAGAATCACAAAAAACTTACGAGTGCATTTGAAAAAAAATCACATGCAGGTTTGATTAACTATACACTATTATTTTTTCATTGAAAACAAAACTTATTAACATTTAAAAGTTATATTACAATTAAATTTTGCTTTTCAGCCCAAAGTCCAAACACATCAGTATTTTTTAAGTTTTGTGAAACAGATTTTTCAGTAGATATTTTTGTAATGTGTTAGCTTATGACAACATACAAATTTACAGTTGTGAGTTGGCAACTTGGAAATAGAGTTGGTACTTGGTTTTACTGAGTCTCTTGTATCTCGTTATAACCAAGTTACACTTAACTAAAAATTATTAAGAATTTGTTTTGGCATAAAAAAACATACTACGAAGCTCACAATCATCAGGATCATGATTTTTTTTTAGGCTTTCAAAGACAACATACTTGTACATTTGCAGGAGCATTTATTAAAAAAAACATTAATTGATATTTCAAACTGTAAAGCTCTGCTATAATATTGTGAATTATATTTTTTGTTGCTTAGAGCAATGGCCGTTTGTCTATCGATTATGAGTGGAAGACTTGGTTCTGCAGCTGGTGGTCAGGTGTTCAGCTTATATCTACTTGGCCACTGTACAAATATGTTTTACATTGCTGGAGGCCTGTTATTGCGTAAGTATACAATATTAAATGTTCATTAATGTTTATATAAATATAATTATTCGTTTTTTAATTTTATTTGATATTATTTGTTTATTATCCTTTTCAGTCAAGGTCTGGTTCTATTGGATACCTGTTTTATATAAATCTAATCCTAGTATTCTTTAGCTCTGACAGTGTTTTCTCAAAAATAAATAAAGAATATCAAGCAATAAACAATAAGTTGATTAACGTAACCCTACAATAATAACACAATAACCAGTTAAGTAATAACAAATAATCAATAACCAAAATCTTTTGAGACTTGTTAAATGAAGCAATTTCAGACTGGTCAAATGACTGAGCAGTCCAAAGCTATATTCCTGGCCAGTATAGTGTCTTGGGCATGAACAGGTTCAAATCCTACATTAGATGTTGATTTTTCTGTCCGAGGCCTACCTTAAATAAACGGTGGATGGTTCGGATGGAAGCTAACAGGGACAGGTGAATTTTGTGAACTGAACAGCTAACTAAGAGTTTTTTTTCTAACTATATACTGAGTGTGTCTACTCTAATTTTCATAAAATATGATCACTTAGCATAAAATATATTCAAAAGTAAAAAAAAATATATAAAATTTTTGTCCATGTAAAAAACTTTGGGATTCAACTTTGGGGATGTGCAAAGAAGACCAATATTAATATAATACAGACATTCCAGAACAAAGTGCTTCGCTGCATAGTTAATGCTTCATGGTACGTGAGGAGTGATAACCTACACAGAGATCTCAAAGTGGAACTAGTCAATGAAGAAGTGAAGAAGCACGCAGTGAGGCATGGACGATGCATCTCTAAACATTTACATCCAGAGATGTGCACTCTGCTGGACATTGGTACGGGAGGTAGACGACTGCGCAGAACAAAGCCACTGGACTTAATTTTAATTGAGAGTAACCAATGGGTTATATCTCTTAAAGTGTTTTTTTCATAATAAAACTAAATTACTAAATGAGTAAATTCTCAGTTGTAATGTATAAATAAAAAAATGTAACAAAGTCAATGTTACTAAATGGGTTAATATTATTTAAATATGTTTAATGGGTGGAATATAATGTATCAGTTTGAGATATTAAATGTTCATTATAGCTTACATAAAAATAATTACTTGTTTTTTTGTTATATTTGTTATTTAATACTATTTAAATATTTTTAGTGGGCGGAATATCATGCATTAGTTTGCGGCCTCCAAAGACCAACGAAATCACTGCCACAACGAAAACTGCTGCCTAACTTATTTTGCACTTGGACAATTAAACATATTTTAATAAATAATGTTATACAAATATTTTTTTATATTGTTTTGTGTTTAATTTATTACCTAAACCTATATCAAATCAAATTACAGATTTATAATATACAGTCTATTTTTACTATAACAGACTAGATACAAGTAAAAAAATGGATATTTAATAATTAGTATGGTCTTTACTTACATTTAGATACAGAAGGCATGGCAAAGTTTATATCTCTTTTCCAACAATGAATGTTTAAAAATACAGTACATTGTTTATAAATATTATTAGCACAGCTGTCTATGTTGATTGTATAAGCTATTGTACACTACTGCACTCATAGTGATAAATATGGCACTATATAAAATATAAATTCAAACTATTTAGAACAGTACACCAGTAGATTCAAGCAACAGTTGTTCACTGACAACTGTTGAAATGTGTACTGATAGACAAAGTAAAACAGGTTGTGCATGCTAACTGTACACCTGAGTCACTGTTTCATATCTTACATGTCAACTTTGCATTACTGTATCTATATTATACTTGTTACTTAACACTTGTTTAAAAATTAAATACATGTAATATAGAGATCTGTATCGCTATTTTCAGTCATGTAAATCACATTTTTACAATTGAATGCATTTTGATATAATGTTATGAATGCATCCATTGATTAGTCTGTGATAAGGAAGATAAATCGTAGATAAAATTGACGTTAACACATCCCAATTATCAGGACAAATAAACTAAACTGACAGATCTCTATTTCTAGAATAAATACATTCTTAAAATTTGTCATTCATTTGTGGCTTTAGTAGGCTATTGATAATATCTACTATCAATAGGCATTATCAATGTTATGTTTGGCGTGTATTTTAACCTAGTACATGGGGTTTACATTACATTAAATTTATGCAATATCAATTTTATTGATATTGGTGAACACAATAAAAAAAATGATATTTTTATAAAATATTGTCTATTTTATAATTTTGTAGACGATATTATATACAAATATATATAATTGTATAGCAAAACTTTTACTAAACACAAAAAATTTTAAGAGAAAAACATTACAGTGATAATGTTACTTTTTGGAAATTTGCTGCCATTACATTTGCGAGATTATTTTAATTTACAGTAGTACCAAAAGAAAGCTACATTGTTCGATGTACAAATAGGCAAGAAAGTCGTACAGTACAATGTTATATATAACTGTATTTGTTCAAAATTTTTTTATTAGTCCCTTTTGCTTTAAATTATTCAAGTGACTGTATTTTACTATTTTTACCGCAAAGATAACTCTAGACTCATACATAAAAGTTTACATTACAATAAGTATTTGCAATAAAAAAGTTCAAGGATCACTTAAGATGTTGAGCGAAATTTATAGTTCTATTTTATAAAGTTAGAAGTTTCTTTTTTTTAAATTTGCGGTAGTAAAGTAAACTAGGTTTGCAAACACAAAATGCTTGATAACAAATTATTATTTTTCTTTTACTCGTGGAAAAAATTAATTTTGTTGAAAAAAATCACCAATATGTTGCAAATTCCTTAAAAAAGTGTTTTTTTGCTATTTTTTTTTTTGCCCAACCATCTTTTGGCCTTCCAAATTTTAAACAGATTAATTCAAACATAAGTGTCAAAGACAATAAATTGTTATCTTCTATGTAAACTGCAGATAGCATCTGGTATGTTGCCTTAGGTTGTCTAAAGATACACAACACAATTTTGGGATGTATCCATCAAAAGGCAAGTAAACTTTCTATTTTATCAATTACTTTTATCAAAATATTATTTACTTTTAATGTTCGTTTAAAAAAAGGCAGTTTTTGTTGTAATAAATGGAAATGTTGTATTTATTATCAAATTATTTAATAATTTTTTTTGCAATATATATACAGGTTTTAGTTCTGAAAATTAAAAAAAAAATATAAATATTTCATCATGTAGGCTATAATAATGTATATTCTTTTGAATTTTAAAGTGAGATTTGTTTCTGAAAATATACATTTATGATATGTGAAAACGTTTTTAAAAGAGTTTTGTATATATGTACAATAAAGATATATATACATCTATTTCAAAATACAACTAACACAAACTTAATGTATACAATGTGTATAGAATTAGATTATAGAAGATGTCTCCTGATGAAACCGATATAATTCTGAGATATATTTCTCTTATCAATATAATAATAAAAGTTAATATAATATAAATAAAATTTATGTGTGTAGAAATACTTCATTTCCTAGCTATCCGCCATTTTGTTTTTATGATATAATTTATGTCTAGAACGACTTGACCGTTTGAGTTGAAATTTTGAACGATAATGAACTAGGATATAAACAACTGGTTCCAAAAATCCATTTCAAAATGGTGGTAATTAAAAAAAAAAACTAGTGAAAATAACTCAATAACTGTAAATGTTTATAAAAAAAGTCAAATAATTTATGTATTACGAAATTAATTAAATTATTATCATGTAAAGAAATTACAAACAGAAGGATTAACAGAGTGAGGCAGAATGTTGTCATAGAAACTTTTCTGTTTGTTTTAATATAGAATCATTTCCAAAACATTATTTTTTCACAACAGTGAGTTATGAATGTTTGAATGACTCCAGGGTTACTGTTACACTGCAATAGCTCTATTGTGCCCCATTTCTACGTTCCTAAGATGCTCAGTTATGTCAACTTCTCCAGTCCTAGTCTCTTCATAAAGTCTAGGATTTGAAGAGAACACAAATGTAGATAACTCCTCCATTTCATTATTGAAGTGCATGCGAATGCTTGCTCACTTCATTAATTCTTTTTTCTATTATTACAAAAGTTTTGCTCTATTTGGATAGTTTTTTTGTGTGGTAAGTCCTTCTATCCCACTCTTTCTATTTTACATTCTTATGGAACACACCCACAACTATCTAGGATCAAGATTTGCCCATATGGAGCCGTGCATGTGTGGGTAAGACTAAGTGGGACTGGAAGGTTGTTAGGTATCCCAGGCTCTGCTTGGTACACCATTAGGCCTGTATCATTCACTACTTGAGCACGAGTTGCTTTACACTTTGGATTTTTTTTGTTTTTTGTTAGTTAACAATGAGGCAATTGTCTCCCTAAATGCAAGTGTGAGTGTAAAGTGTTAAAGTCGTAAGTGTAGTGTTGTAAGAGTAAGTGTGTTTTAGACTCGGGTATCATAAGGGACGTCTAAATCCTCTCAATAGGTGCAGCTAGTCTGCGGGGTTTACACTTTGGAGTTAGCGAACCAATGTAGAGTAGTGAATGTGCCTGGGTGTTTGAGAGTAGTATGAGCCAGAGATACGATGAGATTGTGCCCATCAACTGCTCACTTCAGCTGCTCAATCCACTGGAAAGAGTGAGTTATGCCAATAGGCTTTGTATTTATAAAAAATGGTATAAAACATTACATACACTTTCTCACATTCAATTATTTTTTCAAAAATTCTGGTTCAGAAAAAAACACTAAGCTATGTTTTACACAGCTCCATGACGCCTAAAGTCATGATTGTTGCACGTTTCTGTGTCCGATGAAGATGATGTGAAATTAATGTGTGTTTTGTTTGCTTATGCAGATACAAAAATCTCTGATGGCTCAGCTACGTATGAGGATGCCATTACACTTACAGGTAATACTTACTAATATTGTTTGAATCAAGTCAGTCTAATTTGTTTGATCTGTTTAATTGTGAATTACTGTCATTTTATACAAATGTTTATGTGATACATTGTTGTGATCGCCTAATATGCTTCAATTTTAAAAATAATATCATATGATTGTTATAGTCGAAAGCTTTAGAAAAAACTCAAATAAAGTTAATATAGTAGCTAGTCTAATGTCCATTGTCAATCAAGTGTTACAAAATATACAAATAAATGGGTGTTTCTTGCCCAAAACCTTGAATGAAAGTGACTAAGAATAATACTTGCTTTCAATCCAATTGTTAATGGACAATTCACTCTAAATTTCAGAGAGAGGTGGTAAAATATTTCCAGCGGTGATGATAGCCTTAATAGTTTTTTGGGCAGAAAAAAATATTTTCAGATCTATAGTCCATAGCTCCTGTCTCTATTGCACTCTTTGAAAAGTAATTAGACAGGGGATATGGACAAATAAGTACAGTGAGTTTGCTTTTAATGATTTTTACCAAAAATATTATTTATTTATAAAATGACTTGTGGATAATTTATATAATACACAATGTGGATCGACAATCTGTGGTTAATTGACAGTCGGCTGTCTATCAATAAAACTGGATGGTTGCAGGTTATGGCAAGTTCAATTATTTGATAATAATCATAGGAGGATTCACTTTGATGACCAGTGTGTTGGCCACAGTGGATGTTGCGTATGTTTTGCCAGCTTCAGAATGTGAGCTCAAGTTAGAAAAGCAAGACAGAGGTATTTTGTCTGGAGCATATTTTATCGGTGAGTAATTTTAATTCATTTTTGAAAATAAAATACTGTAGTTGCCTAAAACTCACTATAAGGCTTTAGTCATAGCTATAAAACCAGCTGTTTTATTTCATAATTTTATTTGAGAATAATTAATCACTTCAGACTAAATTTCAGGAAGAGAAGAAAATATGTGTACTTATTTTTTTTATCTTCATTTGCCTATAGATAAAAACAAAAACAAATTGTGTACAAGTATTTTCAGTACTATACTAATGGCAGGTGCATCTACTACAGTGGACATTTGGTCTCAATGAAAAAAAAAAAAACATAGTTAAGTACAAAAAAGGCAAATATATTTAATTAAAAAAGTAATTAAATTTAGAACAATTATGAATATAGAAAAATAAGAACATAAAATACACATTCATTAAGTTTAAAATACTTTTGAAAAATGTAGATTTTTTTGAGACGATATTAAACTTTTTGCAAAATAGATGAGTGTTACTCTTTTTACATATTTTACAATTTGTAGCTTTTTTTTAAGGAACAAGTTATAGTCTGCAATGATTTCTTTTTAGATATAGAAACTCCCGAATAAATTAAATTAAAGCATAACCTAAAGTCTAAGGTTCATTGTTTTTTTTTAAGATTGATTTTTTGAAACAGAGGCACAAATCCAACAATAACCAACAATAACTTTCTGCAAAATAAAGTAAACAGCTGATCTCATTCAGTGATCAAAGAGGTAAAAGTTAACTTTAAGACCCAATATCCATTTTAATAGACAAAGGTTTTGAAAAAATCTTGAGATAACATTTAATTCAGCTAATTAAACCACTTAATAATTACATAGGTATTCTATATAAATTAACCACAATGCTTCCACAAAACTAATAAATATAAGTGGCATTATTTTACAAAATATTAAGTACAGATACAGGGGTAGTACTTTTTTAAATGAACTTTAGAAATACCAGACTGTTATTCGTTCTGTTTCTTATAATTTTCAATCGATCATATAAATAGTATGATCTATGAAAACACAAATATACAAAAACTAAATACAGAAAGGTTTTTTGAATTTTTTACTAAAAATTGGTAAAGTTATGTCCATTGAAATGACCATTGGGTCTAAAAGGCTTAATTAATATGGAAGAGTGCTGATGTCCGCCATTTTATAACATTCTAACTCACTGTCTCTTAAAAACCTATAGCATGCAATGGTTCAATTATAGAATTTGGTTTTTAACAAACGTAATTACACAAATATTATAACTACAGTGGTAAATACACTGCATTTTATAAGAAAATTAATTTCAGTAGAGTAGAAATAGATTAAAAATGTGGACTAAATAATAAAAACTCTACCAGTTATATAAGTATAAACTATTTTATATTTGTAATAGCAAATGAACAAATAACACAACAGCTAAAATATTTGTTAATTATGTATAAAGTTTGGAAAACAAAGTAGAAAAATATATCAGACATATGGCATTTAATCATAAAAAAATGATGAAATTCTGTAGTTTTGTGTAATTATGAAGCAAATACATTTTTGTTCTCTTTTAAATAATAGTTTAAGATTTCCAAATCAATCAGTCAATTGCATTTGTAGTTTATTTTCTTTTAAAAAAAAAACGTCATTTTACAATACAATACAGTTGGCATGATTTTTACTGACCAAGACTGGTGAAGCACAAAAATATTTTTCCAATGTTGTAACTGGTGGACATCAATGTTCATATTGAACATTGAGTCATGTAGTAGTTACACAAATTGTACGAGATGTTATTGTCTTTGGAAAAGCAATAGAGTTTTTTCCATGCACGCTGTTTTGTCCACACCTTCCCCAAGCAAAGGCAGGCACATAGCTATATTTATATTTATCTAATATTAATATTTAGTAGGCCTATTCAAAAAAACTTACACGAGTTCACTACGATTTTAAAAAATGCAAGAAATTTATAAACAGTAAGTTTGATTCTCATGATTTTACAAAAAATATAAATTATTATTGTCTCGGTAATCCATGAAAAATTGGCAATGAAGATCAACTGTCCATGGATCTCACTTATTCTAGTCGGCTGTACTGGTTTTGAATGCATAATTATAACATAATAAAGTTAGTTGGCTAACACAGATTCACAAAAACTTGTACTACTAATATAAATATATATTTTTCAGGTATAGTGGTCAGTTCACATATCCTAGGATTTCTTTCAGACACTCTTGGTCGTCGTTATATTCTTGTTAGATCGTTATTTACAAATATAGTTGTATACATTCTGTCAAGTTTTTCACCGAATTTTTGGTTTCTTTTTGTAATGAGGTTTTTAACAGGAATTGTGTAAGTATGATTTACAATAAAGTAATTATTTTAAGAAAAGAAAAATGAAAAAACTAAACATTTTAGTACTGTATCAATGCTAAATAGTACGATAAATTTGATTACCTTCTGCACTGTAACCTGAAGTGAGAGAAATGAAAAAAAATGGCTAAAAATTTTTTTATTTAATTTTGCTTTCCAGTTACCCTTGAACAGACAAACATAAACAAGTGGTTTATACTACCAAACAAATTTTGCTTCAGTCCTAATTACTTTATATAGGTTCAAAAATTTTCATAAAAATTGTTGCCATATGTAAAGGTTTGTAATTAAAGTCAATATATAAATAATATCATTTACTTCTTAAGGCAAAATTTATTCACACAGGACTGTAGCAAATCTAATAACATAACTTTTATTTTAGCTTCTTTCATACTCTTGTACTATAAGTTCCTTTTGTTTTGTAGTAGCAGTGTTAGCTTAAACTATAAATCTTATGAAACTATGAATATAGACATCAGTTTGATCAATTTTGAAAAATCAAACTGATAGTTCTTAGAATTTCTAATGTAAAAAAACTAAAATTTTGGGAGCTAATGCAATTGTTTTGTTCGAATGCCAGTGAACTATATTTTATGCTAAATATATAATCAGAATCATAAGGCATTATTCATACATATATCAGATCACATTAAAAAATAATTGTTAATGAACAATTCATGGAGGACAATTAGCGTATTTGTTTGCATCTTGTAAAAAAAACACAAGTATTAATTTAACTCCAAAGAGTTTAATTTTAATTCCGAATATATTTATCCCTCATTAATTCGTAGTTTATAATGCTGATTATGAGATTATGACTGTGATTCGTCAAATGATTTTAAGACGAAAAAGAAAAATAATGTTAAAAATTTGCTTCCATCATGTAAGCAAGACAGCTGTGTGCTATGATTACTCATACTTCTCAATATTTGATAATTTAAATGAAAGAGTTGATTAAACAGAATCAACCAATTTGTGGTTTTATGTTTAGATTGTGCGGAGTCCTCACATGCGGCGAAGTGTATGTTGGAGAGTTCCATTCCAAGAAACACAGAGCAAAGTCTGTAATGATGAGCATGTCTCTTGCTTTGATGGCTTTTATATATGGTTCAGGTATTGTTAATGTTGTTTAAAAAGCTCTCAGGTTCCCACGAATCTCAAACACAAATAGTGTCTAGAATTTTTACAATTGCAAAAATTGTTTATTATTAATTTTTTTTAAAGCATTGTTCTTTATATTTTTTGATGGTGTTGCTTATACAAATATACAAAACGACACTAGTGTGTGATGCACAAATACTATAAAAAAACCTTTTGACACAAAATGAAAGAAAAACTAATTTAATATGAACAGAATAAAGATGGAATTAGTTAATTTACTCTATCCTGATGCAGTGGCATGCGCAGCGTTTGTGCCGTAGCACACCCAAATCCCCCGAAATGCCAGAAAAAAAGAGAAAAGAAAAAAGAAAAAACTTTTTGAATCTCTTAAAAAATAGTTCATATTATCTTATCATTAAGAAAGCCATGCACAAATTAAAATATTCATAATTTAACATAATTTACTGAGACATAGAGAAAAAATAAATAAAAGAACTTATTGTTTTTGGGTGATAGAACTCAATTTTCAAAAAAAAAAATTGTGGAATTTGGATGGGGGATTATCTAGGGTAACAAAAAAGGTACCGTTTTTGGTGTTGGCACCCACAAATTCAAAATCCTGCGCACACCACTGCCCTGATGTATATTTTGGAAACATAGCTATCAACAAAATTTAGTAGTTTTAATTGTTTATCTTTTGTGTATGTATATGGAAGAGCTTTCTCAACACTTCACAATGGTCACTATCGCGGTTGTGAGTTTTGTATAATTCATAATCAATCAGTGTCTTTTTCCTATGTAAACTGTTTTGCTCTTTGTTATTTAAAAGTGTAAATGTGACTAACTGTCAAATATTCCTGAGACCATGTACAATTGTGACCCATCCTAAACCATCCAATTAAGTTATGGTTCTCCAATAAAATTATGGATCAAAGGGAAAAAAGTAAAAAAATGCAAATATCTCTACACAGTATAAGAATTATTCATAACTTCTGACAAATCATTGAAACAAATTGAAAGTCATACTTCGACCTAATATCTTGATTATGAGTTGATTATGAGTTTACACACACACACACACACACACACACACACACACACACATTACACACACACACACACACACACACACACACACACACACACACACACACACACACACACACACACACACACACACACACACACACACACACACACACACACACACACACACACACACACACACACACACACACACACACACACACACACACACACACACACACACACACACACACACACACACACACACACATATATATATATATATATATATATATATATATATATATATATATATATATAAATATGTAAGAGAAGGGAATTGCAAAAGTAATTAAAATCTGTTGTCTGTAAAGAGTCAGAAATGTGACAATCAAGGCTGCTTTTACTAAGTTCAGTAGCAGTTGTAAAAAACAAATCTGAAATGAGTTGGTTTGAACATATATTTAGAATGGGAAACAAAACGCCACCAACAAAACTATAAAAGACAAGGTGCATGGGAAAATGGCACAGAACAACTTGATTAGGCAATGTGAGAAGGTCCTTGGATATTACATGTGCCAGGATTTTATACAAGACATTCGCTCCCCAAAGGCAACAAAGGCAACTCCTCAACACTCAAGGGTAGAAATGGACATGACTAAGTGAAAGCAAAAGTAATAAAATGTATTGGTAATTTATAAAAACTTGTTTTAGGTAACTCACTATGTTTTGTATTATAGGCCTAGGATGGTTGATCCTGCCACATGACTGGTCTCTCTCTATATTTGGCATCTTCATCTTCACACCCTGGAGACTCTACTACTTGCTGCTTGGGGTTGTGCCGAGTACTATTGTCGGAACTATTATGTGTTTTTTACCAGAAAGTCCCAAATACTTGCTTGCTTGCAGTAAAAGTGAGGAAGCAATCGAGATCTTGAAGCAAGTGTACAGGTTAAACACTGGCAAAACAAAACAAGAATATCCAGTAAGTTATCAAGCAATTAATAAATACGTAAAACATATTAATATATTTGTTTATCATTGTTGAATGGATTTCATGCCACTTCCTGTCACTTGATGTCCTTAGAGTTTATTAAGAATCAGAATTATCTTGTTAGTTTATTAAATACGAATGTTGTTGTTGTTGTTGTTGTTTTCCAATGACTTCCGCTGGCTTACGCCATCTTTGATCTTGCTTCCCAGTAGAGGCCAGGGAGGTCTCCTCTTCTCTGCTCTCTTCATATAATTTTCTGCAGACCAGGAGATGGTCCTTGTTCATGATGGTGTCTGGGCATTCACACAATGTGCAGTTGTCATAGTTTAGTGTCTTAATTTTCTTCAGGTGTTCATTCAGACAGTCGTGTCCAGTTGTCAGCCGAAATACCGCGACAGATGTCCTCCTCTGGAGGTCCTTGACCTTCCCATTAAGGGTCGTACATTTAAATACGAATGTAAAAAATGCAGTCCTGACTGACTGACAGACTAATCAACACACAGCCAAAACCAAGAAAGCTAAAGACTTGAAATTTGGAGGACATTTATTTTTTAACATAAATACATACTAAGAAAGGTTTTTGAAGTGAATACTTTTTATGGTGGGATATGGATGTATGTTTTGCACGGGAAAAAAATTCAGTTTGCCATCATGCATCACGCTCTTCTATATATTTTTGTTTTAAAATGTATTTTTGAAGTGAAAACTTGTATGTTCACGCAATTATATTACTTATCCAGTCCAACTTAGTTATTTAGTTTTGTGTCAAGTGTTAACTGTGTAACAGTGACATTTTATACGTTTATTATATATTGGTAGGTGTGAATAATAAATATTTAATTTATTTTAAATGCCATTCTACTACTTACCCAGTCCAACTTTATTTAATATTTAGTTTTATGACTAGTGTTAACTGTGTAACAAACAATCTTATAATTCCAAACAACCTGCCTTTCCAAGTTAAAATATTGCAGTTTCCATTGAAGTTGGTATTTAAATGAAAATTAATAAGTCACAGGGTCAGATTTGGTCACAGGAATACATTTGGGACTCCATGCTTCTCCCATGGTCAGTTATAGCCTATTCTAGTGTCGAGTAGCAAAATCTGTCTTGGAAAAAAACCATAAAATCATATAATATTGTATTTAGAAATATATTAAACTGAAATGAACGTACTCATGACTGAAAATCGACTATATATTTTATTTTGTGGTGTAAAATATATAACCATAACCCATGATAAGAAGTAGTCACTTCTGTCGGCAGTCATGCAACTGCCACCTTTTTATTTTTTGAAAAGCTATTCCTAAAAAGAACTATTCCCCTTAAAATTTCTTTTTTTGTCCCTCATAAGATTTTAATATTTTTATAACAGCTGCTGAATAAAAACAAAAGTGTAATTTTTGTAACAGATGTTGAATAAAAACAAATTTATAAATAATTAAATTGTAATATTAGTTTCTATGACATTTTAAATAATTCAATAAACAGATATTTAATGGGATTGGCCCACAACGTAGGCAGGTGTTCCCTGTAGTATTAAAATAAAAATATTATTTATTAATTCCTAATTACTGTATCACAGGGGAGCATAATTATTTATGTTAATTTCACTAACACGACCAGGAAAATGGCATTATGGTAAGAAATGTGAAGTAACAACATTATTGTTGTGTGGTACATTATTTTTATCCATATATTTATGTTTTGAACAGTAAATATTTAGTGATGCACCATTTGTGTATCAGAACATGAATATATTAGGCTACATAAAACACATTTTAAAAAAGCAGGAATAATATTGCACAATCAACTCTGCATCTGGGCCTAAGTGAATGATATATGCACCTAAGTTTTGAACAACTGTTATCTGAGGCTGTTATAACAAACTTTGAATTGTATTTTGAACAACGATATTAATAATTTCAAACACTTAATAATTACAGTGACTTAATTAGAGATTAAATGGAGCAATTACTGCTACAAGTGAAAAATTATTAGTACCTAATCCTAAGAAGGAATATAAAATACAAAAAAAAAAAATGTTACAGGCATATAACAAGCCACAAATGCCTACTATATCCTGAGTCGTTGTGTATTGGGAAAAGATGTTAAGATTAAGAAAAACTTACAGAATCAGTGAACAAGACAATATTATGTAGCCTGTGTAGCACCAATACTTTAATGCTTTGAAGTGATTAAAAGTAACATTAGCATGATAAATATAGTATATTTCGGATATCCGAGACCAGCGGTAGGAAAGACATAAAGGAATCAAGATCCAATTAGGGAGGATCTGCAGGTAAAATGCAAGCAGTTGTCTTAGCACAATCACAATGCAACAGTTAAAGAGAATTCAGGTATAGTCGAAGTAGAAAGCATACCAATTATTGATAGTAAAGTCAAAAAATGAAAGGACTACACAAAAACAAGGTCACAAAGCGGACAAGAACATACCGCAGGAAAACATAGGAACTGATTAGCGGTTTAGAGAGATTTTTTTAGAAATGTGTCCAAGAAATAGTAACTGTTGTTGCATTATTGAGACTCAAAACGTAAGAACTGAATTTTTTTTTACCCACTTAAATAAATTTCAGTAGCATAATTCAAGTTTAAGTTTTGTAACTGAAGTCTAAAGAGTTTTACGAGACTTGATTATAAAACACAGAAAATTATTTTACTGATTAATATTTGTCATATTGTAAGTTTGGGAATGGTTTTTGAGACGTACAGAGGTTGTTCTTAAAACAGTTTTTCATAATTCCAGGTAAAACACCTGCTACAAAACCCCAACTGTCAGGTATACAAACTGTCAGGGACCTCCAAGTCTGTGGGAGCAGTGATGAATCTCATCTGGAATAAGACTTACCCTCTGTTCATGCCACCACATATTCTCAATACATTACTTTTCTGTCTCATTCTGTTTGCTATGTTTTACAGGTAATTGTTTCACTTACTATAATTCTTTTAATTATATTTTGAATATGTAAGTCTTTATCACTGATGGATTAATGTGATTTTGTGGGTAGAGATTAGGTTAGTTGGATAATTCAACTTACAAGAAAGCCTTCCTGGGGGGATGAAAATTTTTAAAATAATACCTCCAAAAACTAGCACTGTTAAGTTGTTTTGGGACTTAAAACAGATATAAAATAAGTGTATAAATTTACTCCATTTTAGAAAAAAAGCACTTGGTTTTTAAATTTTCCAATTATTATTATTATTTACAATACCACTCATTTGGAAACATTTTTTTTTTTTAAGGCGAAAAGCACATTGAGGCTATTATCGTCTCCCTGAATGTAATAATGAGTGTAAAGTGTTAAAGTCGTAAATGTAGTGTTGTAAGTGTAAGTGTTGTAAACTTGGGTACAGCGAGGAACGTTTAAATCCTCTCAATAGGTGCAGCTAGTCTGCATCCCCCTGCAGAGTCATTTTGAAACAAAAGTTGTACTAATGAAATCATGTTTTTTCTTCTTTCCCCTCTTCTCAATATTGATATCCACAATTTTTTAAATTTTTAGCCGCATTTATTCCTGTTCCTTTATGCAAAATGCTTTATGCATTTTCCTTTACCATTAATGCTGATCTCTCTTCCTCTTCTCGACTGCATCTTTCTTTTGCTGCAGTTAATGCAGAAGATAGAATCAATATAAAATATCTAATTGATTAAACCTGTTCTTACCATCAGTACAAGTATTACAATACACACAATAGTACTTATGTACACAAGGACAAAATTTTATATACATACAAAGTTGAGACTGGGATAAAGTGATGGGTTTTGGACCCTTCAGAGGCCTATATGTCTCTCTGAACATTTTCCTCGAAGTTCATATACTCCATTTTATGGAAGTAAACTAGGATCTTTTATATTTTTTAATTTTATTTCTTTTGTTTCGGGAGAGGTGATCCCCCCTCGCTCCCCTTTAATCCGTTGTTGATCTTAGTGTACTTCTATTTATAAGTATACCTCATTTAATGTCAAATTTACAGTAACTGTTTTGTTAAAATTGAAATAAGCACTGGTGACTTCTAAATTTTTGGCAAAATCAGTTTAAACTAGAAAGGTATAGTTTCAACCTTCTAGTCAAGGCTGGTGTTTAATAACATAATTTTTTTTTTTTTTTAATACAGTATTTTTTTTACTTAAATTTTATTCAGTAATGTTATCCTAATTGTGTATGTAGTAACTTATCTATTAATAATTGACGTATTATCCAGGGTAATTATCCCCTGTCAAACAGTTTTATTATATCATCAAAACTGTCATGAATACTCCCAATGACTGATTTTTAGAATTTTATACATTTGCTTTTCACCTTCTTCTCCATCTATCCAAATTAATGCTGAACTTGGAAGTAAAAGGACACTATAGACTATTCATCTTAGCTTCTCTAAGGATGCAACATTAATATAAACTGACTTTTACATGTTACCACCCCTACTGTATGATGAGGGTGTTTTATCCCTTAGTATTTGTTCTTAGTATATAATATGTATATCAAATTTGGTTGAAATTGGCAGTTATTGTTGAATGTACATATGTATCTCTTTTATTTAATATTAATAAGTAGGTAATTTTACAGTATGGTACAATTAATAATATTGCCATCTATTTTATATCTCAAAAATAGGTCTTAACATATCTCTGTGGGAATATTTTAAATTGAATTTTTGGCTTAAAGTATTTGATACTGTTATTAACTTATTTAAATAAAATGAAAAGTCTTTAACACATTGTTAAATATCCTAGTAGCCTATTAACTTATAATACACTAACCCTTGTGTACAAACAAATCTTCAGTCTATTGTGGGCATATGGTATACAACTTTGGGATTGTGCTAGCAAGAGTAATATTGTAACCATTCAGAGATTCCAAAATAAAGTCTTAAAACACCATAAATATGCCTTGGCGCACTAGAAACAGCAACCTTTATCAGTATTTATAGTTGGATACTGTAGGTCAGACAAATACCAGATTTGCAAGAGTAACAAACAACTCCATTAACATGCAAACTTTGAGGCTATCCATCTTCTTAGTAACACCAGGTTGACAAGAACACTCAAGAAAGTGGTAGAAAATGATCCAAAAGCATACATTTCAAATCCCTTGGTGCCTAAAGGATGCAAGTGAGTTGGAACCTTAGTTTAAGATTTCAATTAGTGATCATGTTGCTGATTATGTAGTGTAACATTAACTAAATGCTAATGTTGATTTTAATAATTTTTAAAAAATCTTAAGTTATTATGAAATAGAAATACAATAAATGGAAAACTAGTTTTCACTATATGCTCTGTAATGTAACGCATACAGTGACTGGTCCACAAGAAGAAAATTGGTCTGAAAATAGTAAATCACCAAGTCCTGATTCAGAAACATCAACTTTGCTTCAAATATAATTTTTGTGAACACTTTTGCGTACTTCATTCTTAACAAATACATCAGGCATAAAATTAAAATTACAAAGATTCACTTATTTATACTTTTTCAAGGTGATCGACAAGTCGACAGTGAACAAAGAAAGGAGAGAGAAATGTTTGCAGGTTAGGAATACACAACGAGGTTAATTTCACAAATTCGGTAAGGTCAGGTTTATCTCGTGGGCTGGTTGCTGTAGTTACTTTGTATTAATATCTGTATGATCTAATACACAACATTAATTGACTGTACAATGTTTCAGCTTCTATGGGTTATTTATATGGATTCCGGACATAACAAACCAGTTGTTAATGTTGAAAGACGACGTCACACATGAACCTCAAACATTCTGCCAAATAGTACAGTCCAACTGGACAGCAAACATTGAACGCTGGAACCACTTAGACCCATCGGTTCACAAGACCATCGATACAGTAATTGACAAGACTGCTTGTAAAAGCACACTGACATCTTCAATGTTTATACTGAACACTGTGATCGGTTTTGTACTAATGATTTCTACTTTGATAACAGTGTTCATTATACACATGCTGAACAGAAAGGCGTTTGTTTGTAAGTTTTTTTAAAATATAATAATCACACTCCATTTTTAATTACTTTTATTAGCAAATAACCACCAGAAAATCAGCTACTGGAGCAGCCATTGTGGTAAAACTTAGACCTTGAATTGAGAGCCATTATATATATATATATATATGTGTGTGTGTGTGTGTGTGTGTGTGTTTTTCGATGCCAAAATAAGGTGGAATCTTTAATAGACTACTTGGGGAAGGGTACGCACTACTCCATAGTGTGGGACTCAAATTAATTTCAAACTCAAGAGATATTGTTACCCACTAAAAAAACCACCAAAAGCATTCCTCTTCTGTAAACCCCCCATGGAACCGCCGCCAGGCATTACTTCGTGGGATGGTGACTGGTTGACCGCCTACTCTTCTACAGCATTGGCTCTCCTGTCTTGATCTCTTCATGACCACTGCAGCAAATCCTACAATGGCCCTCCAGTTGGCCTCTGAAGCCATCATTGTCACAACCAGACTTTCCGGTGTAATGTTGCTTCGAAGATATGTTTGCAGCTTCATCCTTTCCTCATCGAATCTCCGACACCGGAAAAACACATGCTCCGCATCTTCCTCCACTGCTGGAAGACAGAGGGGACAAGCCAAGTCTGTTTCCAGCCTGAAACAGAACAAGTAAGCTCGGAAGCAACCATGCACAATGAGAATCTGTGTGAGATAGAAATCCATCTCCCCATGATCCCTGTTGAACTAATCCTGGATGTTACCTATGAGTTGGTATGTCCATCGTCTATTTGTTGATTTGTCTCACTGTCGCTGCCATGTCTCCAGGGTCCTATATCACTTCTCTGTAATTGCCATTGTATGACTATACCGCGGCTCAGCATTTCGCTTGCGCCAGTAGAGCCTCTCTCTTTCACCAGCCTTGCTCTTTCATGTGTGTGTGTGTGTGTGTGTGTGTGTGTGTGTGTGTGTGTGTGTGTGTGTGTGTGTGTGTGTGTGTGTGTGTGTGTGTGTGTGTGTGTGTGTGTGTGTGTGTGTGTGTGTGTGTGTGTGTGTGTGTGTGTGTGTGTGTGTGTGTGTGTGTGTGTGTGTGTGTGTGTGTGTGTGTGTGTGTGTGTGTGTGTGTGTGTGTGTGTGTGTGTGTGTGTGTGTGTGTGTGTGTGTGTGTGTGTGTGTGTGTGTGTGTGTGTGTGTGTGTGTGTGTGTGTGTGTGTGTGTGTGTGTGTGTGTGTGTGTGTGTGTGTGTGTGTGTGTGTGTGTGTGTGTGTGTGTGTGTGTGTGTGTGTGTGTGTGTGTGTGTGTGTGTGTGTGTGTGTGTGTGTGTGTGTGTGTGTGTGTGTGTGTGTGTGTGTGTGTGTGTGTGTGTGTGTGTGTGTGTGTGTGTGTGTGTGTGTGTGTGTGTGTGTGTGTGTGTGTGTGTGTGTGTGTGTGTGTGTGTGTGTGTGTGTGTGTGTGTGTGTGTGTGTGTGTGTGTGTTGGCAAACTAACATTTGAACTTCTGGACCAATCTGATTCAAACTTTGCACAAAAATTAATTTTGGTTAGACAATTTTATTACCTAACTAAATCTATTCAACCATTTTAAAGTGGAAGCTATTCCAAAATCTTTAAAAAAATACTATCTTAAATTATTTTAAAATCATATTTCACAATCATATCAGCATTAAAATCTGTACAAAGAATATTTTTAAATTCTACTAAAAATATGAAAATGACTGTGCTGGCAGTCCCAATTTAATTTTTTTAATTTTCAATTTAGCTAATTTAAACATTTAAATTGCTAATTTGTATGGATATTAAGAATGGTTTTGATGGTGAAATCATATTTACAAAGAGTGTAAAATAAAAATATATTGTTACTTTTTGGAATTTAACTTCCAATATGCCAGTATTTATTTTATTTTTTTAAGGCAAAAATCACATTGAGGCTATTATTGCCACCCTAAATGTAAGTGAGTGCAAAGTGTTAAAGTTGTAAGTTTAGTTGTAAGTGTAAGTGTGGGTTAGACTCGGGTACTCGGGAACATCTATAAATCCTCTCAATAGGTGCAACTAGTCTTTTGCACCTCCCCTTCAGGGCCAATATGCCAGTAAGACATTGTGAATTGCTCAGTATTCTTAAGAATTGAATGTTTGTATGAAATATTTAAGTACACCAAAGAGATTCAATTAAATCAAATTAAAGAATTTTTATTCACATTTATACAGAAAGCAGTGTGTTGACTGTTAGAACAGACTTAAGCATTTTAAGCAGTTATCTTTTTTGTTACACCAATTAGACTAATCAACATTTTGGAAAACCTATTGTGTACTGTTTTAAACCTATTACATTATAATGTAAAACTTTCAGTGTTTGTTGTTGGGACGATTTCGATAGAATTTTCAATTATTAATAACTTTTTACTTTAAAAAAATGAAATTAAAGTGTGAACAAAGTCAAAAACGAATTCAGATATGATATAATTGTAATATTTTTCTTTCAGCTACACTGTTTTTTAGCATGATTGGAACGTACTTGGTGTTACTGCAGTTACCCAATATAAACGTCATGATACTCTGCCTAGGCATTAGCGTTATTTTACTACAAATAATATTTTTTGGCACTACGACACTGCTTGTAGATCATTTTCCGACTAATTACAGGTAAAGAAAAAATAGCGTAATAACACAAGTGGCATAAATAGTAAATTTCTGGTCTTTTGACGTATTTGAGTTTCCTTAATTCCTCAGTTGCACCTGAAACATTTTCATCATTATAACTTCCATTAGCATTAGAAAAAGTTCCAATATTTTTTAATTATGATTCTGAAACTAGATAAGATTTGATTAAATATTATGCTTGTCTTGTTTCCTACATATATAAAGAATATAATGGCAGGCAAGGAATTTGATTAATTAATCATATAGCATTTTTGTTATAATGGATTGTCTCCATTTTTTTAAAAAAATCCACAGCTTCTAGTCTCCACTGAACTCTGTTTCTCCATAATAACCTCTTTATCTGATCTTTTCATCTAATTTCTGCCATCTCTTCCCAATAAAATATTATTAGTCAAAAATCTTTTCCTTTTGTAAACAAAATGTCTCATAAATACATGATTGAATTAATCTTTTACGTTGTTCAAACTTTGGTAGATATAGACTAACAGTGCAATGTTAGAAGAATATGCTGTCTAATACAAAATGGTTGACATCCAAATGTAACAGAAAATCACTGAAAAATTATGTACAATTACAAAGAAAAATATTTATTAATTTAACAAAGTTGCAGAAAAAATTCAATTCTTTCTAATTGACAAGCAAATTTTTATTTTAGCTTCTCCTTGTGCTTGGCAAACACATAAATGATAGTCAACTTCAACCATATATGTTGAGTTTTATTCACTTATTGCAAATTGATTTTATCAGTCAATGGTATACACCAAGTAAATATTTTTTTTAGCATTAAAAATGTTCTTTGGGTTTCAAACGTGATATTATTGTGTGCTCTAACCCCATAATATTTGACAACTGATATGGTTAACACGTCCATTTATATGACAAGTTGTTAAGTTGTTCGTAATTACCAATTTTTAGTGGAAACTTTCATCAGTCATGGTGTTTCAACAACATTACAATGCTATTTAGTCAGTCAGTTTCTTTAATTTCATATTTTAACAGATTTTAGTCAGTTAGTTTCTTTAATTTCATATTTTAACAGACTTCACACCATTATAATGCTATTTAGTCAGTTAGTTTCTTTAATTTCATATTTTAACAGACTTCACACCATTACAATGCTATTTAGTCAGTCAGTTTCTTTAATTTCATATTTTAACAGACTTTAATAAACACAATGTGTCACATGTGAAAGAAGCACATTTTAAATTGTAATCATAATAATATATCATTGGTATATTTTACTACATGTTTTCACAGAGCAATGGCCATCTGTCTTGCAATCACGAGCGGGAGAATTGGTGCCACAACTGGTAGCTATGTGTCCAGCTTATTTCTGTTTGATGAATGCAAGAATATGTTTTACATTGCTGGATTACTATCGTTTTGTAAGTATACTGATACTATATTACGTTAATGTATGTCTTTAAGTATGAAATCTGTATAAATAAAAATGTATAAAACTATGCATGCTTGTTAGAGATCAATACAATCTTGTTCATGACAGATTTTTTTTTGTATTAATTATTTTTTTTATTTAATTTTGTTTGATAAGGTTTTGATTGTTTTTGTTTAAAAAAAACAGAAGACACGGCATATTATATTGTGAATATATGACATTTTAAACAACATCCTCAAAAAGGGATTTAGAGATTGGAATTGATGCTGCTTTCAGGACTTGGGATTGGTTCCTTACCATTATTGCCACTCAATAACTAATTTTTGAATTGAAATTCACTAATAAATCAATTCAAGTGGAGTGGGTTATAATCATTAAACAAAATTCCAAAAACTAAGCACAAACCAAAACCTATAAAGTAAACTGTTAACTATAAATTGTCCAACCGTTGGCATTTGGGTTATTACACAGTCTTGGCTAAACACGTTGAGTAATTGTTTGAAATTTGGTAAAAATGTACATTTTATAATGTATGAACAACATATATGTAAGACTTCTTTAATTTTTCCATGACAGTGTAGAGTGTAGTTGCTGACTATTTCCTGTAATACTGACTAAAAGGATTGTCCTATTACAATTTTGATTACTTCATTGAGAAATAGCTTAAAATTTTCAATAAATTTGGTTCAGTAACATTTTTTTGTAAATATAACAGCTAACTGTTAAATTGGCGAGAAATGTTGCGAGGGCATTTTCTCTTCAAAATTCAGGAAATTTATTAATGTACTGTGAGGTCTACACTTCTTTCAAATATTAGTTAAATTACTGTTTTTACTTCGTCAACAAAGTATTTAAATATGTTTTAGTGGGCGGAATATCATGTATCAGTCTAAGAAGACCAAGGACCAACAGAATCATCGCACAACCATCACTGCTTCTTAAATAAATTTTTTGTTTTATTGTTAGGCCAATATAATATTTTGTTTGTATAAAAACTAAAAACGCTTTAGCAAAAAATAATGTTATTTTTACAAACTGAAAATTAATATTTGATTTTTTTACTCCTTATTTATGAAATTACAGAATACAAATTATTTGGTGAAACAATAATTTGAATTAAACTTACTAAAAGTCTGTTTAAGATATTTTATGTAACAAATATTAAAACCCTTTATTACCTTTTTGATCTGGATCTTTTCATTTTATTTAAAAGCGTAAATTACATATTTTAAAACAAATATTGTGAATATTGTAACATACTGTACATAATTTTTGTTGTATGTTAGAAGCTACATAAGCTTGTGTTTACCTTATGTATTAAGTACAAAGTGTTGTATAACATGTTGAATAAAACATATTTTTTGTACAACTACTATTTTATACTAGAAAATAAACAAATGAAAGGCCACTGGGAAAAACGATCAAAGTCCTGCCAAATAACAATTTTCCCTCCCAAATTGAGATTACAGTGAAACTGGTAGTTTATTGTAAACAGTATATAACTATGATAGCATTTAAGCAAGAAAAATCATAGTAATTGTGTTATAATAGGAAAACAATTGGGGCTAACGGGGAAGAATGATCACAGTCCACACGCCAGCGGGCAAGACAGTCAAGGTCTTATTTGCTCCCCTCCACTCACATCCAAGTGTCAGCAGTGCTTGCTTTGTTTTTTGGTTAGTTGAAGTAATGTGTACAAAAAACATAACCTCATGTGTATAATGTAACCTGTTTAAACAAAATATAGGTGAATTATCTTGAGTGATTTTAGTGAAACAAACAGTGAAGAAGGGACGAGTACACATAACAATGTGAAAAAAAATGAAGAAATTGCTTCAATTACTGTTGATTTTGAAAGAAATCTGTCTACTCCTTAACACAACCATATCTGACGTTTAAAACATTCAGACGATGAAGGAAGTCTAGAACTCGGTCAACGGCCGATGCACTATCTCCCAACATCGTCTGCAAACAGTTGCTCAGACCACACATAAAACGCACATTTTGGAAACCATCACAATCGAGCAATATATGTCTTACTGTGATGGTCTCCCTACAGAACTCGCATTTAGGTGGGTCCCCGCGTTCCATCAGAAAACCATGCGTTAACATGGAGTGACCGATGCGAAGGCGGGTGATCACCACCTCTTCTCTACGACTTGCGCGTATTGACGACCCCAAGGACGAACAGTATTTTTAATTACCCTCAATTTGTTATTGCTTGTAGCTGCCCATTCATTTTCCCACTGTAGAAGAATTAAATGTTTTACGTGACAAAGGAAGTCAGACACTATTACACGTGCAGTGCATGGCGGCAGAAAAGTTGCTTCCTTTGCCGCATTATCCGCTACAGTGTTCCCAAATATTCCACAGTGACCAGGAATCCAGATAAATGATACTCTTGCACCTCGTAGTTCAAGTCTATGGACAGAGCACAGAATATCTTGAACCAGAGGGTTTACCGAATACATATCCCGGATTGCCTGGAGGGCACTTTTTGAATCAGAACAAACTACGAAATGCAAACTATTGAATTCAATAGTGTTCAGAGCCTTTAAGATGGCAAAGAGTTCGGCTGTAAAGACACTACAAGTTGAGGGTAATCCATACTTATACGTTTCGTCCAGTGAGTAAAATGCACACCCAACATTGTTATTCATCTTAGAGCCATCTGTGAAAATAAATTTAGCAGATGGATATGAACTAGTCAGTCGAAAAAACTCACGTTGATACACAATGTTAGGAGTGTTGTCTTTCTGGTATGTACACAAGGAGAAATCAAATGTCGGCATATTGATTTTCCATGGAGGGACAAGACAAAAGGACCTTTCAAACATTGGGGTAGTTCAATACGTAAGTCATCAAAAATACGGGAAGTTCTAATACCAAGAGGAGCAGTAGCATTCGATCGAGTTTCATACTGTCGCACCAATTGATTTTTGAAAACTATATTAAAAGTAGGGTGCCATGGTTTAGATGATAAATTGCTTAAGTAAGTTAACTGTAGTTTCTGTCTCCGTCGAGAGAGTGAAGGTTCCCCAGCATCGGCGAGAATACTCACGACGGGACTTGAACGGAAAGCACCAGAAACAAGGCGGATTGCTGAGTTATGGACGGGATCTAGTTTCTTTAAAATCGATGGTCTAGCAGATGAATAAACAATGCTGCCGTAATCAATTCGCGAGCGAATTACGGCACGGTAAAACATCAGCATACAGGTCCTATCAGCACCCCATCGAGACCCACTAAGAACCCTCAACATATCGAGGATTTTATTACATCTTAATTTTAAGTCACGCACGTGAGGGCTCCACGAGAGCCTTTCGTCGAGTATTAGACCCAAGAATCGAACGGATGGAGAAGTCCGAAGCTGTATACCATCAAGATATAACGACGGAGCCTGGATCTGTCTGCGGCGACTGAAAGCAATACACTGAGTTTTAGCAGCGGAGAATTTAAAGCCAGTAGTTCTCGTCCAGGTCTGCAACCTATTTATTACCAGCTGAAGGGTTCTTTCAGCTGTTGCCATGTTTCTGGTGCTTACGTAAATAGCAAAATCGTCTACAAAAGAGAACATCTGACAGGGGACCGTACGTTAGACGTTATGCTATTGATTGCAATAGCAAACAGAGTAACACTAAGTACACTCCCCTGTGGAACACCATTCTCTAAGTAGAAACGATCTGATAGCGTACTACCAAGACGCACCCTAAAATACCTATTACTGAGGAAGTTTTTGATAAAATGCAAAATCCTGCCCTGTATACCCCATGATTTTAATGTGTTCAAAATTCCCCTTCTCCAAGCCATGTCGTATGCCTTCTCTAGGTCGAAAAACAGCTACTAGTGTTTGACGCAAGAGGAACGCATTTTGTATTGCAGATTCCAAAGATACTAATTGATCCACAGAACATCGTCCTTGCCTAAAGCCGCACTGGTCTTTGCAAAGTAAATTGTTGGTTTCCAAATACCAAACAAGGCGACGATTTACCATTTTTTCTACCAGCTTGCAAAGAACGCTAGTAAGAGAAATCGGACGATAGCTACTTGCATCAGTTTTATCTTTACCTGGCTTGAGAATAGGAATTACTATTGCTTCCAACCAACTGTCAGGGAAAGTATGTTCATCGAATATACGATTGTATATCTCGAGGAGGGCAAGCCTACCTGACGTTGGAAGGTTTTTGATCATGGAATATACGAGGTTGTCAGGACCGGGAGCTGTGTCCTTCGTTGAAGACAGTGCAGATTCCAGCTCATGCAGAGTAAACAGACTATTAAGTGGAGAGTCGTCACAAGTACCGATAGTGAACGGCAATGGTTCCATTGCGCTTTTATATTTACAAAAGGCAGCGTTATACGCCGTAGAACAGGAATAGCTAGCAAAAGATGATCCTAATAAATTTACAATATCGGAACACTGAGAAACTAACTCTCCATTCGGCCGTTTAAGACCCATCAACTCCGTGGATGGAACACGGCCAGATATAGAGCGCAGTTTCTTCCAGACGACAGATGTTGGCGTTGTTCTGCATATTGTTCCGACATATTGCGACCAAGATTCCTTTCTACTTTGTCTAAAAATTCTTCGAGCTTTAGCTCGAAGGATTTTGTATCGCTCAAGATTTTCATCTGTCGGGCTTTTGTTAAATATCCGTAGTGCTTTTCGGCGTAGACGCAAAGCCTCCTTACAGTCCTCGTTCCACCAAGGAACAGATGGACGAGGTGGGTTTGCGGATGTTTTAGGGATAACATCCTTGGCTACATTTAAAATCGTACTGGTGATTTTCTTAACCACTGTGTTAATGCAGTTCACTTCAATGTCTGGAGGTACAAATCTTTTGTAAATTCTTCCCAATTTGCCTTTTAAGGATCCAACGCGGCAGGCGTCGTTGCACATGAGGTAAAGTACAAAATGAAATATTAATGGGATTATGGTCACTGCCATACAGATCTGGTAACACCGACCATTCAAACTTTGTTGCCAAAACTGGACTACAAAATGACAAATCGACAACTGTCCATCCGCCAGTAGATGCTGATAAATGAGTCGGGGAACCGTCATTTAGAAGACACAAATCTAAGTTTGACCGTATTCCTTCGATTCGTAATCCCCTTGAGTTACAGGATAAGGAACCCCATGAAGTATGGTGAGCGTTAAAATCACCTGTCAATAAAATCGGTTGTGGCAACTGAGATATTAAATCATATACTTCATGATGTTGGAAATTGTAACTAGGCGGCAAGTAAAGGCAACAGACGGTAACTTTGAATGGAACGGTAATCTGAACGGCAACAGCTTGTAAAGGAGTTATTATATTGACAGATACGGACTGGACAGAGTTGTGAACCAATATGGCTACACCACCTCTGGCTCTTTCCTCAGTGACGAAATCTGCTCTGAAAATAGAATAACCCCTAAAATTGAAGATGTGGGATTCATGCAAGTGCGTCTCTTGGAGACAAAGTATTAAAGGCGATGAATCTCGCACAAGAACTTTGAGATCTTCCATATGGCTTCTTATCCCATTAATATTCCACTGTACCACATTGTTATTAATTGGAAATTCAGACATTGAAGTAAAATAAATTAATATAGCAGCGGGTTCTGTTCGTTTTTGTCATGTACAACTTTTGATTTATCAGAGTCTACCGACATCGAATCACTACTGTGATTCATGTCGGACTCTGTAGATACATTTGTTTTGGCAGAAGTCGCTTTTGATACGGCTTCAGTTTTAGTTTTAGTTTTTAACTTGCTTAGAGGTATTTTTAACTAATTTCTTATCCGCATCCTTAGACCCAACTACTGGTGGGTATGTATTTGATTTTTTAAAAAGTAAGCAAGTCCAGGAGAAACAGACTTTACTGTCGGTTTTACCACTTGTGACTTAGTTCGGACCATCATTTTTGAAGCAGATGGAACTGCTTCAGGAAGAGTAGGTTTTGAAGATTTAGTCACAAGTGACTTTGGAGCTTGATTTTTAGAGATTTTCGACTGATTTTCTTTAGAAGAGATAGACATAGATTGATCAGATGTACTGGAAGCAGGAGTGGTAACAGTTGAAATTACGGATAACAGCTGAGCTACTTGCTCAGTCAGTGCTTTAACAGTTTTAGTCAGTTCATCGCAATTTCTACATGAGGTCTTGCTACTAGACGCGACCGACGCAAACGACTTACCCTCAATTATTCTGGAACTTTTGAATATTTTTTTAGCTTCTGAAAATGAAACTTTATCCCTTGCCATGATAGTCAAAACTGCTTTCTCGTCCTTATACTTGGGGCAGCTGAAGGAACGAGCCGGATGATCGCCACCACAATTGGAACACTTTGGGTCATCCGTGCAATTGTCACCACCATGGCCATTCGAACCACAATTACCACATATTTCGGGCTTTCTGCATGTAGAACTCACGTGTCCAAACCCCTGACACTTAAAGCATCTTCTCGGGTTTGGAACGTAAGCTCGAACAGAAAGCCTTTGATATCCGGCAAATATATATTCCGGGATTGTGGGTTTACCAAAAGTCAGAATGAGGAAGCAGTTGGTACTTTTTTTTTTTTCCATTTTCATTACGCAGAATGCGATAAACATCCGTAACTGACTCTGATGCCAACTCAGACTTTATCTCCTCAAGGTCTAGGTGGAGGAGATCTCTGCACGTTACCACTCCTTTAGCAAAATTCAAAGTTCTGTGGGGCTCCACAGAAACCTTGATCCGATCAAAAAAGGAAGACATCTTTAGGAGCGACAAGCTCTGCTTGTCGCTACTAGTCTGAACTAACAGCGTACCATTTTGTAGCTTTCTAATAGACGCTACAGGACCTACTCTTCCAACGATAGCCTTGTTTATGAGGAAAGGAGACACTTTCGATAGGTCGGACCCTTCCTCAGAATTATATCTGGACGTATACTATCGTCGACAACTGAATTTCATTTCTTTTAATTGTCACACTCAACCTCAGTATTTTACGTATGATGAAAGTGTCCATCAGAAGAAGGCACATAACATTTTCTCGATGCTTGAACACTTCTTTTGGGAAAATTCTTAGCCCAAAAGTAAAAAACATCATTCTTTTCTGTGATTCTTGTGTGGGCAGAACAAGAATGTCACAGTTATACGCTTTCTGCACTACACAGTTCATACACTGAAACAATTTGCAACCGTAAAAGTAGTTTTCGTTTTCTCTTATATGGAGGGGGCAAGGATATGAGTCTCTTGTCAATGCAAAATCTTACACTGAGACACCCAGTGACTGGAGGGATGTCATCAAAAAGAGCAAATTCAAACAATCACCTTTCACTGTCATCAATTGTGCAACAGACATCAAAATTAAAACTTGGACAGACTTTTTATCTGGGATTTATATCAAAAAGTATCCTATGCCTACATGACCAATTAGTATTTTTAAAGGTTGACCAAAAGCAGGCAAGATTCATGTTTTACAAGTCAAACTACCTGGGTAGATATTGATAGCTGTTTTTAATATGAATAAAGGCACAGAAAACAAGAAATTAAGAAAGTCTAACAAGCAAAATGACCCAAACGTACTGAGAGAATTTTCAATTGAAAACTGCCCATTAAACCAGCAAAATTAAAGGATCTACTATATTTAAAATATTTCTTGACCAGTTCCGATTCTCAAGCATTCTATGATTCACTGGTTCCCTGCCCTTATTGGTTTGGATGAAGGAGGCTAAGTGACATCGATCGAGCAACCAAACAACACACCAATTGATGATGCTCCATAATTGGCAAAAACGATCAAGGTCCTGACATCTTTTTGTTTTGAATTTAACTGTCCATGTTTCATCTGTTAAGTGTTGTTTTTTATTTCTGAATATGTAATAAATGCTGTTTTAAAATGTGCAAAGCTTAAGAAAGTTATTTGCATTCCTATTCTTAAGTCCTTTAATCGACTTGAAACTTAAAAAACTTAATTCTGAAAATTGTGGTGTGCAGGACTATAATCGTTCTTCCCCATGGCCCTTCAAATGGTTTTGCTAGTTACAACACATCAAAAGAATTTGACAAACAACAATGAGAGAATTGTTGTCACTCCCAACAATGAGATTTACGCGTAGCACTCATTTTAATCACACTCAAAGACAAGTGAAAACTTACCACAATATTTTAACAAAGTAAAGAATATTGTGTGAAAGAGGGAGAGTAACAAAAGGGTGAGTACATGGGTAAGTAAAAACAAAGAAGAGAACGAAAGGTAAAGATAATGAGCTAATTTTTTTATGTTAGCTCCTAACATTTTAGCTCCTATCATTAGCTCCTACAGAGGAAAATGTTAAACTCTACAGAGGAAAATGAATGTGATCTTTGAGGCACTGCCAAATTAATAAAAGTTGAAAATACATAACGTTCACAGGAAGTAGAAACATTTTCTCAACATTTTGTCAAAATTATATCTGGCATTTTTAAGACATTTTTTGCTCCAAATTTGAAGACAAAGTGAATCCACTAATTAAATACTTCTAAACAGAAATTGTCTGGATACTTCTGAACAGGCAAGGTATGACATCAAGCTTGTCACTTTGTAGAACTTTATCAAAATTTTCATTAACAAACCACATTGAAGTAACAGATATGTGTGCTTGTATACATCTGACCCACATTAAGGCTGATTTAACTGAAAGTCCTTCTGTCCTTTAAGGTTGACATATTTCCTTCTCAAAACCTTACAGAAGATAATTCATAGGTATCTGTGGGAAAGGGGTGGAGTGGGGGTGGACGCCTATAGACCAAGGAAATTTGGTGACTCTGTTTTGCACCAATTAGAAAGCAAGATTTGAGGGGCTCAACATAATAAGGAAATAGGACTACGCATGTTCTTGGATATTGAGGGAGTCTTTGACTGCAGGTGGTCAATTATTGATATTGCTCATACCATGGCATTGGTGAAACCATGAACCACTAGATTGTGACCATGCTACAAAGCAGAATGGTCCTCTTTAAATGAGAAGACAGAGGTCAAGGTAACTTAATGTTGTCAATAGGAAGATGTTATGTCCCTCCTACTTTGAAACCTCATAATAGAAGACCATCTCAGAGCACTGTCATATACACACAAAAATATGCTGACGATGTAGTACTACATGTTGTAGGCAAATCTGCATCTACAGTTATTGAACTGAGCATGTGAGAACCCAGAACTGTGGAAAATAACATGGCGCAGAAGGGTTGGGTTAACAGTGAACCCAACAAAGACTACAGTTATTACATTCACTATAAGAAGGAACTTAGAGAGACTTACACTAACACTCTGGGAAAGTGAGATTGAAATTATATATGAAGTTATTCCTATCTAGGAGTTACTCTGGACAAGATGTTTAACTGTTTCACATTAGTATGGTCATTACCAGGGGCAAATGGTTGCTTAAATCATGCACACCTGACTGGAAGAACATGGGATTTGAGGCTGAAATTGCTCTCTTGCCTTTACACTACTATTCTGGGACCGTCCATGGTGGGTGTATGGGGTTCTTGTTTGGTGCCCAAAATCAGAAATCCAAGGATCGGATATACAAAGACTGGCTTGTCTTGTGATTACAGGAGCAATTAACAGTTTTCTTGATGCAGCAATAAACCTGAACAGAAATATCTCCCATGCATGGGAAAATATCTTACAGTATTCCAGATTGAAGTTACAGGCCTAATGGAATGTGCACAAGAGACCTTATAACTTGGGTATAGCAACAAGAATATCAGAATTTACAGACAGCTTTGAAGGTGTTGGCAACAAGTGAGTTCAAGGCAAAGTTAGTCTGGAATTGCATTAATCTAATGGTAAAGACAGGAAATCTAAAAAATGTTACATTGTGCTGGGTGCTAGGGTATTTTGGGATTCATGGAAATAAGTGAACTGATAGACTGGCTGACCAAGCATCAGCATCGAAATTCACAGGACCTGAATGGTTCGGTGGTGTATTAAGGAAGGTGGCTATGCAGACAGTCGGTACTTGGCCTCGAAATGAGTATGAGAGAAAATGGAAGGGCATTGTGCAGTTGACTCTTTACCAACCCTCTAAATACACACTCCGTTTTAAAATTATATTTTAAATATAACAGTTATCTAGCATTGTTATGTTTAGCAGACATAGTATAAGGAAAGGAGTAGCCACAATCACAAGACACAGCAATTTTAGGAAACATATGCACAGGATGGGTATGTACAATAGGCCACCTCTGTGTAGGAAATGGGGACAGTAGGAAAATACTGCAGAACATCTGTTTCTGAACTATAAGCTTTTTGAACAAGAAAGGAAGAGAATCTTTTGACTAAAGGACTGATCTACAAGAAGATTTCATCAGCAAGATTCTAGAGTATACCTGGATTATAGAGTCTCTTGGACCTTAAAAGTGACTTCCAAGAGGCCCGTATATCAATCTGGAGTGCAATAAGTCCATGTGGCTGACATACAAACAGATTTAGACTGTCTAATATGAAGAAAATAGATAAATAGAATTAAGTCATTTAGTTAAAGTAATGTAATATAGGAGTTACTTTGTGTTTAGTTTCCATACCATGTTTGAGATATATATAATTAGAGCTGGTACATATATCATAAACAGGTAACAAAAATAACCAATAAGTTCTGTTTATTTGATAAGTAATTTCTTTTACTGTATTGTATTTCTCTGTAATATTTTTAATTTTAGCATTTTATAATAATAAATTGCACTACATCAGCAAAAATTATAGATTAACATTTTGGATCAACAGAAATTTTATCTGCAATAAGCGGCCATCATTATTACAGATGATAATCAAGAGTGCAGTGTATTTTGTATTTAATAAATATAGTGCAAACACGATATAATCTATATTATCAACAAAAATACCCAATAATATGTCTTTTTAAAAATGTAGGCTTGGTAGGCCTATGTTACAAACACGTAATTTGAAATAGAAGGGCATACTTTTATATAAAATATTTTCATTAGGTCATTTCCTGATTATTGTCTTTTGAGAAATACAAAGAAAACATAAAGCATGCAAGGTTTATTCTATATGTTTATACCTTTCTGGGATTAAACACAACAAATAGTTAGTACAGCTTAGTTTGTATATACATAAACTATGTACCATAGTTAGTTGTACACATCATAACTAATTTAAATTTCTTTTAAAACTGAAATTGCCTTACTTACTGTGTTTACTATAACATACATTTTCTTCTATAGAATGTGATAAAATAAGTAGTCAGGTATATAGTACCTATCATCTGTTTGTGTTGTAACATTAATATGAATAACACATTATCCCAATCAAATAATTTTCTGACAGTAACGCTTAATTTTACATTGATTAAAAACAACTTTCAAATGTCATAATTTAGATCTAGTTTTCACAGACAATCAATAAATATATTAATAATGTAAGTTAAAATTGTTTTTATTAGGCTAATAAGCATAATTTATCTATAAAGAAGAATGTGTGTGTGTGTGTGTGTGTGTGTGTGTGTGTGTGTGTGTGTGTGTGTGTGTGTGTGTGTGTGTGTGTGTGTGTGTGTATGTGTGTGAATCAAAATGTTTATCTTTTGAGATATTCACTTTAAATTTTACACTGCCAAAACACACTTAAAAAAGTATTTTTTTCAATTCAGTGAGATGACCAGAAAGAATAGATATTTCATGATCTTTAGTAATGATGCTGCTTTTCAAGAAACCTAAAATTTTCCCATAGAGATTTTTGACCTCTAAACACCCCTCACTCCCTTTAAAAAATTTTCAATTAGACCTAAGCAATGTTGAGTATCTACAGCTAGTTTTTTTTCCTTAGTTTACGCCCTCATTGGAGCTCTTCAATCAGTCCATACACCTCCAAGTCCAACATGGCTATTGAGAGACTAGCGTTTCAGCCTCTTCTTCCATTCCCAAAATTTCTTCATCCTGTCCAAAATGGCTGCCTTTTGTTCATCAGTTATGGTATAGGTCTTTCATTCAAATGTTGTTAGCTTGAATCGCAAATATTTATTCCTTAGAATCTCTTCTCTGCTCTACCTTCAATTTGAGGCACCGTCAAATTTAACTCTTCTAAATCACTCTGTATCTCTTTGAACCAATTATTCTGTGTTTTAATCTTCCAGAAATAGATAAATATCTGTTTCACCAGTCGGATTTCTGGAAGATGTGCTATATGACCGAAAAAAGCAATTCTCCTTTTCCACATCGTGTGTCTATTATTGACTCACTTTCTCGATGTACCACTTCATTCGGTAGTAATCTCCATTGTCCATTCACTTGGTGTTTCTTGTTAATGATTGTTCTGATGATCCTTCTATCTGCTCTCTGCAGTTTATCAGTTGTTGATTTAATCTTCAACTTGAAGAGTGTTTCACTAGCATAAGTTGCCTCAGGTTTAACAACGGAATTATAATGTCGAAATTTGGCATTCATTGAGAGCGATTTCTTTTTGTAGGTTGGCCAGGTGAGTCATTGCACTTGTTTCAGTTTGTATGTTCTGCTGTCTATCGATGGTTTCTCGTCTGTATTCCAGGCTATAATTTCCCCAAGATACTTGAACTTGTTCACAATTTTAATTTGTTTACCACTGCTCAGTTGAATGGCTGGTGTTTCGATTCGGAAGGTCGGCATCATTTCCGTCTTTTCAAACGAGACTTGTAGTCCGATTTTTGCTTCAATTTTTTCAAGTTCAACTACAGTTAGTTTATTATAAATTAAAAGTTGAGAAGAGTACAATTAAAGTATTTTAAATGTTTCCGACAAAACTAATTAAGGTTTAGTGTTAACAGTGTTAAAATTTAATTAAAATAATTAAAAAATAACAAAGATACGAAAACCTTAAACAAGAAAAGAAATCCAGTGCCCAGCCAATTAAGCAAAAGAAAAAAATGTTAAGAAATTGCTATTTCTATAATTTTTGCAATAACATAAGTAGCCTAACAGTCATTTAGGTATTTATAAACTGTTGGCAATATAAGTAATTGTGTAATACTATATCTGAACACTGATGGCTTGGGATCAATCAGGAAACAATTAATTATTTCAAGGTTTGCAATTAACTTTTGCATTGTTTAATACAAAGCCTATGTAATAAGAAATTGAATGACTGAAATACCTACCTAGGCCTAATAAATCCATGAACCTCTTTATCTTTCTTAAGGTAGGCAGGAGATATTGCAATAGAGTACTAGAACATTACAACTAAAATTTAGTTGTAATGTAAAAATCAATAATAGTTTAGATAATTATGAATAAAGATCTACAAAAAAACTATTCTGATCTGATTGGTCTGTGTTCTGTAATCTCTGTGACCCATTATGTCATAGTGTATATTTTAAATAAATTAATACATTATAAACATATTCATTTTAAAATTAGAAACAGCTTGAGGAACAAAATACCTTTTCACAACACAAGATGAGACCTATCCATTCTCATGTCTAGTTTAAATAACTTTTCAAAATTGTGCAATTCTGAAACATGTAGATTTTAAACTTGGAGAACTAATTTCACAATATCAGAAAGTAAAAAAGGCTTAATATACTGCTGATAAATTTACAAAACATAAGGCATAATGTAACTTTGTGGTTAGTTGATATTCAACAATTAACATTGTGCATATACAATAAGGTCTGCCAACATCATAGAAATAATTTTCTGCAAAACTTACATTTTAAACAAACCATGTATGTAATGGCTATTGTATATACTAATATCCTGTTTAACTATTGTGTTTAAAATTGTAATAATAAAAATATTGTACATCTACTACATTTTTAGTATTTGCACAGCATACAAATAAAGTAAATATACAGTATCTAATAATTTGGCAGGGAAATTTCTTCCAAACCATCCTTGAGTCTAAAATACACTCAAGGATACACTAAAGCATACAGCCTAATCTTTCTAGTAGATATATAGACTAATCTATCTGACAAAATGAAATTTTGTACATACTTCCTGATGTATGAACAATGGTTATTTCTTCTCAAAACACAGTCTCTAAAGGTACAACAAAAATTGAAATGGGTTATTTTTTTGTTAAAATGTTTCAAATTGTATTTTGTTCAAAATTTATTTCTTATCTTCAATATGAAGCATATGAAGTCAATGTATGAAATCTAAAAATAATAATAATAATAATAATAATTAAGCAAATCCTGGCACAGGTTATAGTTTTTGTTTATTATTATTTCCAAACCATAAATTATTATTATTATTATTATTTTAAATTTGCTGCATTGATATTAGTTACTCATATACACTACAACTAATATCTGATTTATAGATTTTGAAAAATAATTAGGCCTATTATTCAGTTTTTACTTACAGCTCCCAAATAAGATTTTAGCAGGAAATATTGATCACAATATTATGTTTGGATACCATTACTTAAAGATTATTTGATAAAAATTGTTAAAGATGGTTTTAAAAAACTCTGATTTTTAGTAACTAGTTTTTGACCAAAAAAAAATTTATTTTTTTTCTTTTAAAAACCAATTTAAAGTAAGTAGGTCCTAACTGTTTAGATTTTTGTACACATTCTTCCCTTTAAAAGTAGTTTTGGATACGTCAGGTATTGACAAAAAACATACAAATAACCAACAGTGTAAACTTGATTTGACTTCATGACCTCAAGTCCTGTAATACAAGAGTAAAATACAAATTCTAGTAATACTGACATGGTATGAATATAATAATTTTTGCATAAAATTTAATTTTAAATAACATTTGCTACAAAAATAAACACAGTAATTAAACTCAGACTGCTGGCCATATTCTTAAACTGTTTAGGAAGACATGTGTACTGGTTTACATATGTTAAAACATTGGTTTGAATTATTTTTCTTTAATTATTGTAATATTCATTGTTCACTGTTTATTATTTTAATAATGTATAGCGGTAAGTATCTATTTATTTAGTGGTGTTATCCAATACTGAAACTACCTTTGTCAAAAACCAAAAACCTCTCATGTTATGACTATAAAGGCTAAATAATAATAAGATCCTCTACCAAAACTGCATTGGTTCATTATAGATATTTTCGGCCAAATTCCTGAGCTTCTCCAATCTCTCTATTCCCCTGTTACAGCCCCTGTCAACTCCTACCTGTCTTTGAAATTGAAATTTTTGCTGAAAAAGATTTTTTCATTATTATTATTATTTTAAGGCAAAAAGCACATTGAGGCTATTATCGCTTGCCTAAATGTAAGTGTGAGAGTAAAGTGTTAAAGTTGTAAGTATAAGTGTGTGTTAGATTCGGGTACCGCGAGGGACGTCTAAATCCTCTCAATAAGTGCAGCTAGTCTGCACCCCCTGCGGGATGCTAAAAAAGAAACAATTTTACTCAACTGAAGATATATTGAGAATATTTAACACCAATAAGAATGAAAATCTCTAGGAATACTTCCAAAAGTAAAAAGATTGTTGAAGCTAGAGTCTCTAAAAAGAACTGTGAATTATATCCATCAAAATTGTTTGTAAGTAATGCTATTTTAAATAACAAGCTTAATTTAAAAAAATTTAATCACACCTATATTGTATTATACTATAATTTTTCTTAATTGAGCTCAAGGTTCAATAAATGCTCCACAAGGTTTAATACAATACTTTAATTTTATCTCACAGCTTTGGTTATTTACAAAATAAATAAAGGAAACATTTATAACAATGCTTGCCTTTCTAAGCGTTGTTGGGTAACTATAATGGTTGGTCAGTCTCATAATCTCTCTCAGATGTTCTCCAATATCTGAACATAATCAAAGAAAAACATTAATAGTGTAAACATATTCCTTAGTGCGTATTTATTTTTAAAAATACCCTCAAATAAAAAACAACAATCCTTAAATATTACTATTTCTGTAGAATGTTCAAAATATGATGCAACCTTGTGGGGAAATAATAAAGTTACTTTATTCTACAAATTAGTTACAAAAATTTATGAAGTGGGCTCCATTTGGTGATTTACCCAACTGAAAATAAAAGCATCAAAAGTATGGTAGGATGATGCACCAAAAAAGTCCATCATCGTGCGGATATACGTCAACTTTGGTAATGTGAAAAATGCATCTAATAAAGTTGCAACTAAAAAGTGGTCAACCTAAATTGCTAACACCAGAAAAGTTGGTTGACATGCAAATTTGTACAACAAAAAATATGTACAACACCTATCTAGCAGTCTGGTCTCTCCATTTGTAGTGTAAAAATGGCATTACACAAGTGTACAAGAGATGCATCCATACAGAGTTTATGTTCTTCAAGCATTGTCACCTGAAGACAAAGTAAAATACTCCATATCCTCTGTAATGCCTCATAGAGAAGTACTCAATGATTGATTTTGGTCTGAAGAAGCATGGTTTCATCTTAATGTATATATAAATTTACAGAATATCACATTGGGTTATGAACAATACACAAGTCCCTTGCACTTACACTAAGGTGATCTTCATAACATTTTTTCATGAAACAGTAAACAACAAATACTACATTTACTAGTATTTACTACAAACTGTGACAAATTGTGCAACAGTTTGTGAATACCATCCTTGTAGGCCAGCTAAAAATACACAACTCATTCTCACACCAATCCTGAACTGCAAGAATTAAATCAAACATGTTGCTGCAATTTGTCAACAAATGTCACAACATGTGTTTAAGGACATACAACATCATATTTATTTGTTTGAATTGCATAATGAATCCCACTCTAAACGGTTTTTGTAAGTAAGTCGTAGAATAAAGTAACATTCTTGTTTCCCCATAAGGTTGAGTCACTTTTTGAACAGTCTGTATTTGAACAGTTGTATATATATATATATATATATATATATATATATATATATATATATATATATATAATGAAATCCCAAAGAAAGTAGGGGTAAAATGGACGGAGGAGCGGAAGAGGATCCATGGGGACAGGATGAGGGAGGTGTGGAGTTTTAGAAGGAGCAAGACATGAGTCGGAGTGCTTTGCATGATCCAGCAGGGTGTATATGCAGATAATATAATAATAATAATAATAATATATATATATATATATATATATATATATATATATATATATATATATATATATATATATATATATATATATATATATATATATATATATATATATATATATATATATATACACACCTCTAAATTAAAATAAAATTAAGTTTTAGGCTTCGTAACAAAACAAATGTTGTGTTTAATTTAGAGAATGTATTAAATGGTACTCAAAATATAGAAGTAAGTCATTATTTTTTTATAGTAAAGTGGTCCTAGGTACTATATAGAAATTGAATTTTCTTTGTAGTAACCATATTGTAACTTGTAAAACTGTTTTTTCATTAAGAGCTCACAAAGTAACTTGTGTTACCGGAGGTCATTGTCATTACATGTTTAAAGACAATATTATGTCTTCACTATGTATAAATTAATTATCAAGGTTAACGCTTGATAAAGCTGATGTATTCACTGCAAATAGTGATAATGCAGGAAACATGTTTTTTAACAAAAATTTATGTTCAAATTTTATTTTAAAAATAGCTAATAAATTATTTATTTTTACCAATTTAAACAACCTGTTCTGTTCAGAGTTGGGAGTTGTATCCTGGTGCGTGTGCTGTGATGGATGCCACTTCCAACCTCAACTGTAACATAGAACCAAAGAATGATATAAATTCTCCATCATGTAATGTTTATCCATTAATAAGAAAGAGACATTCAACAGCAGGTGAACTGTCCTTAATATTTGGGAAAATATTACAAACATTATATTATATTACAAACTGTGACATGAAGTGCTACTGTCTAGATTACAATTTTAGTAATCTGAGTCTCAGAATTAAATCCAAACCTTATTCAGTGATTAGTATTTTCTATTAATTTGTCAATGAGTAGTTTAAAATGACAGCTAAAAATTAACATTGTCTTTACAGTTACAAGATTGTAATGGGTTAATAAACAGAGTTACTATTAGATTATTGCATGTTCTGACAACATCATTTGTTTGAAAAAAGTGCATGTGTGGAACTCGGAGATACTGACAAAAGTGAAGCTTTTTTTAATAATATCTTTGCTGAATATATAATTAGGTTGAAGATGTGTTTACAAATATTTGCTTAAGTAAATAAATACTTTAACCTAGCTTAGATATTGTTTACTGTAATTATAGTAAAAGATCAGTTGTTTTATAGTAATTCATAACAATCAGCTGATTTCATTGGAAATATGATAGGCTATAATAAATTGCAGGTTATGTTGTTAAAAACTAGCAATATTAATAACATTTATATTAATTTCAAATGTATTATAAATGGTTACAACATGTACATGTTCTTCAACTAAGGAAAAATATCGAAACCAAAGCAACACAATGTTTTAAAAGGTTGGAAGAAAAACAAAGAGAAATAGGGAGACAAAATTCCTTTGCTCGTTTGTTTCATTTTCCATTACATTCTTCGGTACAGCAGACATTTTTTGCTATTCACTCCTCGTGCCAAAGCTAACATTAAAAGCTTTGCTTCAATAATGATCTATGAATATATTGAAACTATAAATACCACAACATTATCAATTTTTTTAGCATAAAATGTAACAATAATTAAAGACCTAAGTTTATGTTAAAATAAACATAGAACTTCATACAAAAAAATGACTACTTCAGAGAGCAGTTTTGAGTTTCAAGCAATATCACATAGATATCGCACACAACAGCAAAAGGTTACAGTGTATTATGATCTTGAATTTAGTAGCCCCCATTCAATGTCAAAAATTTATTATTATTATTGACAAAATCTTCTATTGAGGCTTTTAATGTATTGATATATTTGAGAAAGAAATCAAAACTGGATGATGACAAGAAATAAAGTTTCTTTTGTGTGATCTTTGTAGATATCTGAAATAACACCAAGCAAGTTTAGTATTTAAGGGAATTAGGTCACTGTAAAAGATTTTTTTCTAAGAATATACTAACTAGTATTTACTTAGATGTATTAATGGCTAATAAAACTACTGGATTATATAAGTATTAGATTCTATGGAGAAATTTATGCAGCCAATATTTGTTTATGTAATTATTGATGTTGCAATAATTCAGCTAACATCTATACCAGTAAAGCGGCTACAAAAATAAGTTTCATGAACTGAATGGTTTCTTTAAGGTTATCATCTAGCAATAGTATAACTGTTAGGAACAGTATAACAGTTACAAGATTAGTTATTTAAGAAATTACCTGTACATCCTTGACTTGGCGCTTCTATCAACGACTCCATTCAACTAAAAAAATAGCAGATACAGTTTAACATTTAGAAAAAAATAATAAACATTAGGCCTACTTTATTACACAAAACTAAAATTTTAAAAATATCATGAAAATTGGAGATGCAGTATTTAATATTATAGTCCAAAACTTTGATTGAATAAAATGTTTATTGAAAGTAAGCCAGATACGTGTTAAAATTTAAAATCATCAACATAAAATAAATAAAAAATAGTATATCAACTAATGCTTTTTTTATTTCTTATTACTACAGTACTTAAATATATTTTTGTTTTACCAATTTGGGAATAAAGTAGATATAAATTTATAATTTTTTATTTTATTGCATTCATATTTCTTAACTTTTTAAAAATAAAAAATAACCCTATTCAATTATGTTTATTTTTTTAAAATAAACAACTCTTTATTTTAATAGTGAAAATATCTTTATGTTTAGTTCATGATTAATGTAAAATTCAAATATAAGGATAACATTAATTTTCAATGTAAATGTTGAACATATTTTTATGTTATTATCTGAAGCTTGGTCAGAAAATATAATCTAAAAAACAGAACATAACAAATACTTTTGTACAATTAAACATTACATAAACTCACTTACATAAACTTATATATACTACTATAGTAGTAATTATAGAGTTTACAGATTACATGGTAGCCGTGTAACATATATCATGAATAAGAATTTTAATATGAGCCAAGAGACATTAAACATTTCTTAACTGAATTGTTTTAAATAAACATTTTAAGACAAATGACCATGTTCCATGACACATCTCATACCTATAGATTAGATTCGATTAAAACCTAGAGGAAGGGACAGTACAACCCAGCTATCTACTGATCTATTGTGCAACTAAACCTCTTAAATATTAGTTCAGCAGATTGTTGCACTTAATATGATAACAAATCACTGACTAGCTCATTATGCTGAAGATCCGTAGGGTCCTGGAAACTGAAAACTCCTAACCTTCTGCCGGCAAGAGTCTCACAATCATGAATTATGTGTCCTGCAGTTTTCTCCCCCTTCCTGCACAACCTATACATGATTTCTCCATGGTACATGGTTTCAGACCACAGTGCCCTGTAATAAGCCCCATGATCTTCCTGAGTTGTACCCTGCCTAAGACGTCTGCCATCGCTTTAAGCCCTCCAAAAGGATTTCATACCTATAACATGAGTAAGTTCTGGAACAACCGCCATGGTGATGACGTACAAACAGCTTTCCTGCGAGGACAGCGATAGTGTCGTAAGCATTCAGCCAGCTGACGGTCGCATTCACACAGCCGTTGTCCACATATGTTTGCCCCTAGAGCTGACAGAATATAATAGTATTAAAATTTTAAAATAATCTGTAATTTCTGTTCAAAGCTTTACTAGCAATTGATGAAGAAAACATTCTTTTTGGTTTCGTGGGCAATGACAACATCAACAAAATAATAAAGTACAAAATTAAAACAGAATTAATTTTACAATTTGCTGTAAAGATGACCAACTATGAACCTAAATAGTAGGATTAGAATGTAGAATCTTAATTTTATTATGTTATAGTAGAAAATACAATTCTAAGAATATGAATTTTCACATGAACTTAATTTTACTGGCATGTACAAGCTGTTTTTAGTACTACTTCTAAGATAGGTGTTTTTAATAAAAAAGTAATAAATAATCATGGTTTTTACTTTTGTGTAGTTTTCAATAAAATTTCAAGTAGATGGTCACTGGCTATTAGTTGTTCATTTTTTTTTCAAATAAATAAGGTGCAAAAACATAGAAAAAATTTCTCACAATAAATTATAAAACATTAAATAAAGATTGTCAGCATCAAAACAACACATTTTTGTCTAGAAACACTCTTCAAAACTAGGTTTGATAATTACCAACAAAAGGATTGTGTAACTTTCATTTACCATTTTTTTAACCATATTTACCATATTTTTCATTGATGAAAATTCTTAACTTAAAACAGTATACCAAATTTGAAACAATTGAAATTTATTTAATATGTTTTAGCAAAAAAATTAAGATTTTTAAGATACAAGAAATAGTTCTGAAATGCTGTGTCAGTCAGTTTACTTAGTCTAGGTATAAACTACTTTTTTGCACACAGGATACGTCTCTCTCTCTCACACACACACACAAACTTTGTACAGTAAGAAAATAAATGCAATTGGCACAAAAAATATAATAAATTTGAAGTTCATAAGTAGGCCTATTCACCAAATACCATATTAGAAAAATTTGATATAAATAAATGTAATAATACTTACCACAGAGTGGCCTTCTTCTGTAACAAGTCCACACATATGGCACAAAGTACTCGAGGAACATCGGACACGCTGATGTGGAGTAACACCAGTCATGCATTTTGCAGCAACTGCAAACAAATGTTGACGTTTAATCAGTGTAATGGAGTAAAAATGATAAGCTTTAAAATAATCACGTTTATTAGTATTTTTTACTCTCAATGAAACCATTTTAGTTGATGTTTTATAATTACACATCTTCAAGTGAATTATTGTACAACTCCTAAACTTTTTTTAAAAAAAAGTTTTTACCACACTTTCCATTAGGCGTTTCACGGAGATTAAATTTGGGTCACTAGACTTTTGGAGAAAAATATTATTTTTTTATAGTCTGCAGTTGTGGTATTTGCCCTACTCGCCAGCCTCTTTCTAGGAAAAAGTAAGAAACCCTACCTCCCTCGCCATGCACTGTTAGTTGTGTATATACTGTGGCTTATGTAAAGACTGGAAGTAGATTCTTTGAGCATTTTATTATGTTATAGTAACTCTGGCGTTTGGTTCCATGAGTATTCTGTTGTGGTACTGTGAAATAACAATTATAACTAGAAATAAATAGTTTAAAATATATGTTTTCAACATAAAAGTGTACACAATATAGAAACATTTAATTTTGTATTCAATAAATACGTAAACTAATAAATATAGTTTTTAATACTTCATTTTTATTGAAAGTTACTTCTTTCAGGGCCATTCCTTGTTCAAAAATAAATGCACCCGATCAAAAGTGCTATCAATTTATTGGTAATCAAGTTTCATGCCAACTGTGGAAAATTCAAATATATTTCATGAAGAATTTGATAAAATAACAATTAACATATTAGGCCAAGCATTTACATTTGTGAAGATTTTTTTTATTGAAGTCCAGATAATGTATTTAAAATAATGTATAAAATAATAATCGACTGGCACAGAAGTTGACTTGATATGTCTTCTTCACTCAATGAGAGTAGTCGAATGAACAACAATAAAGTATTGGTAAAAACGGAAATTGGGTGCTATTTCCCAATCATTCTATAATTCCAAACATCCCAAATCATAACTACTCCCATATTTCTTCCAAAAAAGCTTTAACTTAATTTAGTATATTTTAGGAGTGTTAGGGGTGCAAACAGAAATTAGGAGGGCAACATTGTTATTATTATTATCAAATTCTTTTTACCTGTCTATTGGATCCATTGAGAATCCAGAACCAAGGAAGCCACAATAACAACCATACCCCTTGTACGCGAGGGGGTTGCAACCTGTTGCACAAACCACCATGTTGTACAGGTGAACGACACTTCGCTTGGCACTGTAACAGTGTTTAAATTGATTTGAATAAAAATTTGATTGTAAACTTGACTGTTGAAATACTATTTGTTTTTGGTCCATAATTAAACATCTTTTGTATGCTTAGTCACCATTTGCCCTTTATTGTCTTACTATTGTGGTTTTAAACCTCTATTTTATGCTGGATCGTAATAAAAATGGTGAACCTTTGTAAAATAAAAAAATGAACAATTAGTAACTAAATCAGAAACTTTGATTCATTGTTAAATCAAATTTGCTAGTGCATACTTTACATTTTATGCTTATTCTACAAACAGTATTTTAAATTTACTAATTATTTTTGCTGTTATTCATTTGATATTTTAACAAACACGTTACTAATTATTGTTTAAACTATACAATTGAAGAACAAGTTATGTACAACCTTCTTGTTACAAAAGTCTCTAGAGAAACCATGTTTGTCTCATGAAAATAATATTACAGCCATTATTTATGCAGGTTAGCCAAATTATAACAATGAAAATATTCATATATATATATATATATATATATATATATATATATATATATATATATATATATATATATAGTATAAATTCATTCTTTGTTCACCTAAAACTAGAAATATTTAAATATATGTTTTTTGTGGCTAATGGATAAAGGAAAATTGTGTGAAAAGACATGATATTTTACAGAACATTAAGAAATTTGTTGTTGCTCTCAAAGTGTTAATGTGGATGTCATAGTTATCAAGTGATTCCGAATTAATATAAATTGAAAGTGAACAGTTTGTACTTTTATTTACTATCAGTACCAATTAAAAGTTACAGTTTATCCTGCCACTATGATACATTAAAAGTAACCTGACCGTGATTGTGATTGGCTGATATCATCTAGATCAGCTGATGCTCCAAATGGGTTGTTGGTGTATCCTACGTAGAACTGAGGTGACGTCTCATTCTGTTGCTCTTCGGCTGCATAAAAACAGTTATATGAGATATACAAAATAATAAAATAAAAAGTCTTCTTAGTGATAAAATCAAACAAATAATTGTATATAGCCTACGAAACTTTATTTGGAACCAGTTATGTTGTTATATTACTCGGATCAGTAGGAATATGCTGGGACATGCACGAACTTTAATGTTATCTTGTTTGTGTTGTAGTTATTTTGTTATTTTATTGAATTTATATTTGTATATGTCTTTGCATAAAGTTTACAGAGGTTTAACAAACAGATGAAGAAGAAGCAAAATGCATCTAAAATGTAGATGATGAAGCCACAGCCTCAAACCCAGTATTTTGACAGGGATTTTTATTAATGAAGACAATGTTGTTATATTACTCGGATCATTAGGAATATGCTGGGACATGCACGAACTTTAATGCTATTTTGTTTGTGTTGTAGTTATTTTGTTATTTTATTGAATTTATATTTGTGACTGTATATGTCTTTGCATAAAGTTTAAAGAGGTTTGACAAACAGATGAAAAAGCAAAGTACATCTAAAAGGAACCAAATGATGAAGCCATAGCCTCAAAACCAGTATTTTGACAGGGATTTTTACTAATGAAGACAGATAATCAAGTATCTAGGCTATTGTATTGAGTATATTCAGTAAGGGGGCAAAAAATAATGAATAAACTAATTTACTTTTTCATCCCTTTTGATCAAGAAGCTATTAAAATAAAATATTTGAAAAATAGGATTTAATAAAGCTCAAGTTTTGCTCTAATACAGTCTATAGTTTTTCTTTAATGTAGATTGAAATTAGACAAATATTCTGTTTGACAAAGAATTAAAAAAAACTCAAATAAATTCTTATTGTTGTCAGGGGTTTGTTTGTTTTTTTCTATTTACTCATACACTTAAAATTTACTACACTCTTTTTTATTACAAATTTTTAAAATGACTAAAAATGAGATGAACAGTCTTAGTTTTTGCCAATAACGTCCGAACAGAATTTCTCAGTGGTTCAATCAAATGTGGAAATGTTTGTGTAATGTTTTTTTGCAATTATATCTACTGTTAATTTTCAAGCAACACATCAAATTCTTTTTATATTCTTCTTCTTTTCTGCCAGGATTATTGTCTCTATGTTGAGTATAATGATCTGCCTTCCCTAGCTTCGTCAATTCTACTTTTGTTGACGCGTTTCGGAGAACCGCCATCTTCAAAAACTATACTAGTAGTAGTATAGTATCTTCTATATTAGTATAGATATAGTTTTTGAAGATGGAGGTTATCCAAAACGTGTCAACGAAAGTAGAATTGACGAATCTATGGAAGGCAGATCATTATACTCAACATAGTAACATATCTAATACTTAGCAGTAAAGTTTGAATTAAATCGTCCAGCGGTTTTTGTTCTACAATAAATAACATACGCATGTCACACTACATTCACATTAAAACCTTTTTTGCTTTCTTGGAGTTATGAAACATGAAGACCTAAGATGGTATTCAACTGTATTATCAGTTTGGTACTGGTATTGATAATAATCAAATTTGAAATTCTCTAAGTTTAGTAGTTTAGGTAAAGTCATTTCACCAACTACTTTGGCCAAACTTATTTCAAACACTTCGCAATTATATAATGGATCGAAAATAGAACCTTGGGGAATGTGCCTAGGATATTAATTGAGAACTTGTATCAACTCCCATTGATTGACACTAACTTTTAATGGTTTTGAAGTATGGTACACAATTGAATATTTATTCAAAACTATATGCCAATTAGATTTAATGAATTAAAATTACCAACTATTAGTACATTAGTACATTAGTACATTCATTAATATCTGCTCAGTAATTAATTATTTCTGGTTTTAAAACTTTGTGATTATTTTTAAAGTAGAAAAAATATTTATTAAACATAAACTGTGGAACAATTGTCGATGTCCATTCAGTGTACCTGTAATTCCACAAACATGTATATCTGGTATTCCCCGCAGGGGGTGCAGACTAGCTGCACTTATTGAGAGGATTTAGACTTCTCTTGCGGTACCCAAGTCTAACACACACTTACACTTACAACACTACATTTACTACTGTAACACTTTACACTCACACTCACATTTAGGGAGGCGAAAATAGCCTCAATGTGCTTTCGCCTTAAAATAATATATATATATATATATATATATATATATATATATATATATATATATATACGCACACAGGAGAAAGATGCTCGAGTGGAAAATCTCAGAGAATGAAATCCCAAAGAGAGCAAGGGAAAAATGGACAGAGGAGCGGAGGAGGATCCATGGGGACATGATGAGGGAGGTGTGGAGGATTAGAAGAAACAAGACATGAGTCGGAGTCCTTTGCGTGATCCAACAGGGTCTATAAGCAAATAATATATATATATATATATATATATATATATATATATATATATACTATTGAACTCCAGAAGAAAGCGTTAAAATGGGTCTCAAAGTTTCATCTGAAAAGACTAAAATATTGACAAACATACAAAAACCACAAAAAAAGCTTCAAGTGGGAGAACAATACATTGAGATAGTCAAAGAATTCAAATATCTTGGGAAATGGATCAGCTGGAACGCCCTAGAGAAAAAAGCTATGGAATCTAGGAGAAATAAAGTTGAATTAGTCTTCCAACTTACCAAAGACACATACAACAAGAAGTCTCTCTCCTGGAATACAAAGATAATGCATTATCATACGGTAATTAAACCAGAAGCCTTATATGCAGCTGAAACATTATCTCTCACAACCCAAGGATCACTTGAAAGGCTGGAGATCAAAAAAAGAAAGATAATACGAAAAATCTTAGGCCCCAAATTCCGTAACAACCAATTACTCCACATCAGTAATGAAACTCTTTACCAAAAAAACTGAAACACTATCAGACACAATAAGAAAAATGAGAATTGATTTTTATGGGCACATCCTCTGAATTGAGAAAAATAGACTAACCAAAAAAATATTTGACTACTTTCACAATAAAAGAGCCTAACCACTTTGGTTTAGAGAAACAGAGAAAGACATAACAGAACTATAAATCATTAACACTATGCTCATGGACAGAACAGCCAAAACAACAAGCAAGGACAAGAAACAACGGTTCCAAGGCAAAGTCAAATCCAAGCGAACGATCCAAATCTCTGACGAAGAAAGAAGAGCAAGATCACAATGAATGAAGCATTACTGGGCTACGAGGAAGGCACAGAACATTAAAAAGTGATTGATTTAGTATACCCCAAAGTTGCGTTAAACAAATAAAGAGAATATATATGTATATATATATATATATATATATATATATATATATATATATATATACTAGCTGTTACCCGTTGCGGCTTTGCCTGCAATTATAATATAAGCAATAAAATTTATAGTCGATTTTTAAAATCAGAATAGGTCATTTCATTTTAATATATTGCTATATACAATATTATACGATTTATGGTTTTCGGCCAAGACATATAAATTTTTGCTACTCGATACGCTAAAACAGGATCATGTCATATTTTAATAAAATACTGTATTATTAAAAAGTCATTATTATACAATTAAACTGGAATAGTATTGTGTTTATCTCAGATACCTAAAACGTGTTCACACCAAATGTAATCTCATTTGGTCCAGTAGTTAAAGTGTATTTGAATAACAAACAAATAAACAAAAACAAACTTTCAGAAATATAATATGATTAGCTGTTACCCGACACGGCTTTTCCCGCAATCATAATATACATTAAAGATAATGCATTACCGTGTTAGGACCAACAACCGTGTTAGTTAAGTTTTGGAATACTCTTTAAAAAAAATTAAGGTTTTTTCCTGCATCACCGTTTAACCCAACAACCGTGTCAGTTAGGTTTGGAGTACTCTTTTTAAAAAAATAAATAAAGGATTTTTTAATGCTTCACCGTGTTAGGCCTAACAACCATATTAGTTTGCTAATGAAGTATTCTGTAAAAAAATATAAAGATTTTTCACGCATCACTATGTTAGGCCTAACAACCGTGTCAGGATACGTAGCCTAGTATTTTTTTAAAAAATATAAAGGTTTTTGACGCATCACCGTGATAGGCCCAACAACCGTGTCAGGATATGTAGTACTCTTTAAAAAATATAAAGGTTTTTCACGCATCACCGTGTTAGTTAAGTTATGGAGTACTCTTTAAAAAAAATATAAAGTTTTTTCCATGCATAACAGTATTAGGCCTAACAACCGTGTCAGTTAGGTTATGGAGTACTCGTTTGAAAAAAATAAATAAAGGTTCTTTTAATGCATCACCGTGTTAGGCCTAACAACTATGTTAGTTAGCTTATGGAGTATTCTTTAAAAAAATATAAAGATTTATCACGCATCACTATGTTAGGCCTGACAACCGTGTCAGTTAAGGTTTGGATACTCTTTAAAAAAATAAAGGTTTTTTTCACACGTCACAATCATAGGCCCAACAATCATATCAGTTAGGATATGTAGTATTCTTTAAAAAAATATAAAAGATTTTTTACACATCACCGTGTTAGGCCTAATAACCGTGTCAGTTAATATACTTAGTATTCTTTTAAAAAATTTAAAGGTTTTTTCACACATCACTGTGATAGGCCTAACAACCGTGTCAGTTAGGATATGCAGTATTCTTTAAAAAAATATAAAGGTTTTTACGCATCACCGTGTTTGGCCTAACAACCGTGACAGTTAGGATATGTAGCCAAATAATCTTTAAAAAAATATAAAGGTTTTTTCACGCATCACCATGTTAGGCCTAACAACCGTGTCACTTAGGTTATGCACTATTCTTTTAAAAAATGGGTTTCCTATCATCCAAACCCGTGTTAGACGTATTTTTATTGTTTTACTGATCTGTAGATCAGTAAAACAATAAAAATACGTCTAAAATCAGTACAACACGTTACCGATTTTCGCCGATAGCAATTTTGAGGTTATGTTGGTCACTTTTATTTTCGATTTTTATCGTACTTCTCCTGCTTTCATATTTTGGATTTTTGCTTTTGGGCACATAATAAAGCATTTTAGTAAGAAAAATATCGAAAACTCTAATAGATGCTGCACTGCATATTTACCATTTTTTCATATAATGTAATTACACAAATATATATACTACCTTACAATTAAAGTATCCTAATAAAATTGTATATAATATATATATTCTGCACTCTGTTTTACAAACATTGAATAGTCTTAAATGAAAAATACCAGATTGTGATTATTAGGTGAAAATCTAACATTAAAAACAATAATTTTGCAATAAATAAAACATAGATTAAGATTTGTAAAATTGGATTAGATCTATGTCCATCTCAGGTGCCTAAATCTCATGTTCAGTAAACAGTAATTAAACCTAACTATAGTTAACAGATGTTACAAAACTAAAAACTGATAATTATTTTGGGCTGGGTAAGTAGTATAATAACGTTTTGTAAAACGGGAATAGGCCTATATTTATCTCTGATACTTAAACCATATACGTACCAAACTTCATCTCAATTGGTCCAGTGGTTAAAGCGTGATTGAATAACAAACAAACAAACAAACAAACACACAAACTTTCAGAAATATAATATGAATTATATATATATATATATATGGTATTCTTTTTATTTTATTGTTATGAAACCTTTCAATGGACAGTAATTATTGTTTATGCTAATAATGTTCCCATATAAAATCAGGGGATTGTAAAGGATTACAAAAATGGTAAGATTTTCAATTTTACAAGTGAGCCATATGTTTTCTAATAATCCAGTTCAGCCTAATTTCAAAAAGTAGGTTATTCAGATGTTGCTAAAAATGTTGGTAATACAAATGTATTCAATATAGGGACCATATGTTTTGTTTACATATATTTGAGCAAAATTTGACGAAATTCATTCAATTCAATTCTGACAGAATTCTTTTTTAAAAACTTTAAAAAAATAATGTTACGAAAAAAGATACTAACAACAAAACTGTTGAAAAAATTTAAATCGTCACGAGACGATTTTTTGTAAAACAATTTTTTACATATATGTGTAATTCACCCAATTTTTTCTCCAGCTATATGCACAAACATATGGAAAGCATGTAAGCAAACCACTTTTTTGGCATTTATGGATATATCCACAAAATCTCAAGTTCTATCTTTTCATGATTGTAACGTTTTCTCTTTGTTGGTAAATTTGTATTTGAAAAATGAGCTTTTTTTTAACGTCTGACTATTGTGCACACTTGGGCTAATGCAGACGATGTGATGATTTATAACGTATGAAACTGCCAAGCTCTGGCCGGGAATCGAACCCGGGTCCTCGGGATGAAAGCCCAGTACGCTATCAACTAGGCCACCAAGGCGGCTAAAAAATGAGCTATTAGAGGTGGTAAGAAACAGAGCCTTGAAATGAACACCAGTCTGACTTCTAGATCGCTTTTTGAGAGGTTGTTAAAAATTACACACTCTCTCTGTCCCTCTCTCTCTCTCTCTCTCTCTCTCTCTCTCTCTCTCTCTCTCTCTCTATATATATATATATATATATATATATATATATATATATATATATATATATATATATATATAGAGAGAGAGAGAGAGAGAGAGAAGAAAGAGAGAGAAAGAGAGAGAGAGCAATTTTAACACACTCTCTCTCTTCTCTCTCTCTCTCTCTCTCTCTCTATATATATATATATATATATATATATATATATATATATATATATATATATATATATATATATATGAGTGTGTTTTAGCACTCCACAATTTTATTTCGATTTCCTTCAACCTTGGCAAAAAAATCAATTTTTGTTAATAGCTTGGACAAGTGCATTAACCAGAAAAGATGTTCAACAGTTTCAAAATGGCGCCATATAAAATTTTTAAAAATTCATAACTTCAATGACAATTTTTTTTTGAAAATTGGCTTTACCATCTTAATCAGCGTTAACAAAATGTACAAGTTGTGATTTGAATTTTCAAAATTGTTGGAACCAAGCAATTTAATCTGACGTAATTCATTTTCGTAATGTTAATGCAATTTGATAGTCTAAAATGCTGACACATACATATTTTAGTGCTATTTGTTACGGTGAAATTAGTGTTTCGAAAAAGAGAGTACGATGTGAAAATTACTTTTGGAAATTCACTTTTATTACGTCAGCGAGACAGCTGAGTGTCGCGATTATATGCACTTTGTAAAGTAAAGAAAATTCAGTACAGTCTACTTACATAAGTTTACAGAGACGTCTGTTTGATCTTCCAGCTCGGAATCTTCAAAATGTTCAGTTACTGTACCAGCAGCTGAAAAAATATTAAAAAAGTAATAATTAGATTTCTGAATATGAAAATGTTCTGTAATTTTCCTATATGAATTCATTTTAAAATAAATTAGTACAAGGATTAGCGCTATCTTTCTTGCGTATCCGTAACTAACTGTAATATGTGTCAATCACCATGTCTCCAAAATTGCTAAAAAAAACATTATTAATATTAAAATGTTATTGTTGTGAGGGTAAGCAGGTAACATTTGAACTAAATGGCTGGGAGAGGCATTTAAGTTTTTATTCATTAACTTATTTGCGTACAATGTGCAAGATATATTTAACTGTAAACGTTCTGAACAATTTTGTAGAAGCAATTCATATTTATCTGTAAACGATTTAAATAATGTTATGCTAGATGGGTCTTTCAGATCTTGCCGCCCTCTCTGCCTCAGAAATCCTATATGGTATTTTGGTCTTACCCTGTCCTACTTTAATTACGTCCCTCTCTATCTCCTTAAACCAGTGCAGTTTGTTAAAATATTTATTATTGAACTTATTTATTATAGATAATTTTAAATAATTAAATATTAAATGTAAAACTCCAACCTATGTACGGACATTTATACCTCCTGTAGATCCTTTATATTTTGTATTATTTTTTTTTTTAATTTTTAGGCCACATGGACCACTTTGAGTCAATATTTCGGTCTTTTCTTCTTATCCCTGTTAGTGCACTGTGAGGATTCCAACTTCTTCCTCCAATACTCCTTCATCCTACCCTATCCTTTTCTACGTCAAACCTGATGTTTTTCAGAATGCTTCCGATTCTGGTTCTGTCCGGTGCATCCTCGATCCGCAAACCGATCTCTTGCAGATCCTTCAGAGTCTGCGAGACGTAGTGTCCTTGGGTCTTCCTATTAATATTTCTCATGACCACTTATATCAGAATCCTGCTGTTGGGCATCCTAAGGATGTGGAAGAGATGATCAATTCTTCGTTTTTTCATAACACTTGTAATTGGGTCTACCTGTTTATACACTGTCTCGTTGTTAGCGACTCTCCAGAAACCATCTTTCTTGTAACAGGTTTTAATGATTCTTCTCTCGATCTTAAGTAACTAGTCAGTCTTAGCTAGATATTCTTGATCTGTAAAAGGGTCTCGCAGGCGTAGAGTGCTTCCGGGAGAGCCACAGAACTGTAGTGTCTTACTTTGGACTTTATCATGAGAATTTTTTTGTTATAAGTTGACCACGTTAAAATTGCTCTTTCTTGAGCTTCGTTATTCTATTCAATATTGCAGGTTTTTCGTCCAAGTTATGGCAAATAACTTCTCCTAGATATTTAAATTGTTTTACTAGTTTTATACTGCTCCCGTTGATTTAAGTTTTTAAAAGCGGGTGGCTTCGTTGCCATAATTTCCGTCTTCTCCCGTTGATTTAATTTTTTTTAAAAGCGGGTGGCTTCGTTGCCATAATTTCCGTCTTCTCATAGATCTTCAATCCAATTTTCCTGGCTATATTGTCCAAACTTGTGATCTGTCTTTCCGTCTCCACCATATCCAATGCCAGAATCACCAAAACATCGGCAAATTCCAAAATATTCCTGATCCAGTTCCTATTTTGGTTTTAATGGGATTTTCTTTCTTCCAGATGTTAATTATAAAATCCAAGACAACGTTGAACAGCAGTGGGGAGAGCCCATCTCCTTGTCTTAATCCGGTTCTTACTGGAAACGGCTCAGATACTTCCCCTCTAAATTTTACCCTGGACTGTGTCTCGGTCGGTGTCAACTCTGTTATTTTTACTAGTTTAGGGTGGAGTCCATAGTATGTAAGAATGTTTAGTAGCGGCGGTCTGTGAATGCAGCCGTACGCTTTCTTGAAGTCAATAAATGCAACAAACAGTGGCTTATTCGACAATTTAAAATTCTCCAATATTAATTTTAACGTCAGGATTTAGTCTGTGCAACTCCTGTCAGGCCTGAATCCCCCTTGGTTATCTCCCAGTTTAGGCTCTAATGTATTTTGGATTCTGTTCAAAATTATTCTAGATAAGACCTTATATGTACAATCGAGTAGGGCTATTCCTTTGTAGTTTCCTGGGTCCATTTTATCCCCTTTCTTGTACAGAGGATGAATTATTTCCGTTTTCCAGTGTTCGTATTTTGTATTATATTGTATAACTTTTGAAGGAATTTTCGCTGGGGTCGCTAGTGGCTTGCACAGACAGACAGAAGTTCAAGTAAAAACCACTTTTTTGACTCAGGGTACCTGAAAACGGCTACATCAATCATGATTTTTTCACTGTCACCGAAGAAAACAATTACATTCAAGGAAATTGGATTTTTTAAATTACATTTTAAAAAATAAATTGACTTTAAAACACCATATATAAGCAGCTATTGAACTAATTTAATCTAAAAATGTAATCCGGCACTATTTCTAGTTACCGGAGGAACTATAAAATAGGTGCGCTTTTCATACCGGAACACATTAGTTACACACACGAGCTCGCTGCAGGTGAATCGATTTCCGGATTGTAAAAACTTACAAAAAAATCTTAGCACAATAGGAACTGCTTTCGTCGTGCCTCCAGGCTGAGCTTTCTTTGTCAGGCCTTGGCTTTACAAGTTCTGTGTTGTACTAGGCCTACATTCTGTACTGCGGCGTCACTGCAGCTTTGTCGGGACACGTACTTACCCCCCCCCACCGCATCCACCCCGGAGCACTCGCATATACATTTTTTGAAAATATGTAACAAGTGATTCCGCCTTACAACTGCAGCGTGATTTGCAAAGTTATTCGGTGACATTGTTCAGAAGTATTCGCTGAAGGAGTTCGCTCGATGATATGATAGAAGCGAATTTCCAAAAAAATAACCTGTAGGCTAACTTTTTTGGTCAGCCTTTTTCTTCACAATCAGTTTCACCATAGCAATTCCACGCTAAATTCTCCATAAGTTAGCATTTTTTTTTGTTGCTGAAAGTAAGAAAATGACCCTGGAGGACATTAGCTTCATTTTTGAATTCTGACTGACTTTTTAAAAATTAAAAAAATATTGATCTATAGCCATAAAAAAAAAGTATAATCTAAAAATTCTCGAATTAGAAAAAAATTTAATAACAGAAGGAACTGCTGAGTAATAATCTTGTTTAAGATACATAGGCTAATACCATTGAATATATACGTATTTAATGATAACACTTATGAGAGGTATGTGAGCGCTCGCTGCTGGTGGCATCTTGCGGCACTGTTCAACTACAGTTAAATAGATAGTGCTGTCTATTTCCGTAAAAGTCTTCCTCCTGTCCTTGCAGCTTGCAGAGTTCGTAGCGGCAGATAAACCAATTACTTGGACTCTGATATCGATTACTTTATAATGGTCACTCTACTAGTTCGTTTATATTCAATGCTAATTCCAAACTCGATTTTTGTGAAAAGTTGAAATCAAACAAACTAAAATTACAAACAAACGTGAGTGTGCTAACACACATATAACATTTTTTTAACAACTCCTTAAAGATTTATATATATATATATATATATATATATATATATATATATATAACTTAAATAACATGAAAATAACATAAAGTTGACGCTCATTTTAAGATCTCGGGTTCTGGTTATTACTATGATGATTTTCAACAACATATTTTTAATTAAAACAATGCTAAAATTTGGTGAATATATTTGGCCAGTTTGGTCGAATTATCGTATACGTAATTTTTAACAAACTTCCATTGTAAAAATGTTCGGCTTGTTGTTTATGAAAAAAACAACAAAACATACTAGAGCTGCCATCATGGCAAGACCCCAAACCCGTCCCGTGACCTTGAAATGAGCCCGATCCGGACATCTAGATCATTTTTAAGGCGTCGTTATAATTTGTTTCTCTCTCTCTCTCTCTCTCTCTCTCTCTCTCTCTCACACACTCTCACACACACACACACACACACACACACACACACACACACACACACACACACACACACACACACACACACACACACACACACACACACACACACACACACACATGAGTATGTTAGCACAGTGAAGTTCGCAATTTTAGTCCGATTTGGTTCAAAATTAGCACAAAAATCGATTTTTTTAACCAGCGAAATTCGTTCAACAGTTTTAAAAACGGCGACAATTTCAAATTTTTAAAAACTCGTAACATTTTTGCCTTAAACTGCTTTCAAAATCCGTTTCACCGTCGTAATCAGCGTTAAAAACAGCAAGAAATTAACATTTAAAATTTTCAAAAACCGTTGAATTTAATACATATTTTTGACTGCGGTCAGGTTTCACTTTTCTTATTTTCAATGTAATTTGGAAGCATAAAGCATTTAGAGAATTTATTGCTGATTGATTAATGCAGATGATGAAATCATAGTTTCAAAAAGGGTAAAATAAAGTAAAATACTTTTGGGAATTTGCTTCTATTACATCAGCAAGGTTGTTTGCGTGCAGAGATTATATTTTTTGTGGTGCTTATTTTTAAATTGTTTCCGCGGTAAGGGTTGTTTTGTAGCAAAGGATTCAAGAGTAAATAAGCATTCAGGAGTAAATAAGGATTCAGGTGTAAATAAGAACAGTATTTTAAAGGCAAATATGAGGTCGCAAGATGACATCGACTGAACGAACGGACAATTTGTACAAGTATAATTTTCACAACTACTAAAATATTTTTACTTTTTTACTTAACGAAGAATAAAAAATAAAATCATGGTTTGATCATCATGAAAAAATAGATTTTGAGCTTTTAATATGTGTAATCATTTTCAGAACCCTGAATCCAAAAAGTGGTTTTTACTTGAGTATCTCTTTCAAAAATACCTGAGGCGCTTGCATATGTATCAATATATTTAATTTATTTTTATCCTTAGTATTTATACATTTTTTATAGTTTATATTCTTGTTAACTAGTTTTAGGTAATTTTATTGTGTTTCATTATATTTATTATCTTTCTGTTTGATTAGGACCCCTTTACAGTCCACCTTTATATTGTTTAGATTTTAAGTTATCTATTCTCGTTATAAATGTTATCTAGTTTGTAAGTAATGTTAAGTTTTATCGCCTTTTTGTTTCGTTAGTAATTGTGTTTAGGCGATGATAGCCTTAATGTGCTTTCGCCTTAAAAAAAATCAAAAATGGTATTTTGAAACCTACTAGGCAAAACACTGATAAGAAAACAAAATCAAAAATAAACTCTAAATATTTTAATTTATTTTCTCTCTTAATTTCAGTCTTCTAGTATCTCCAAAAAAAGTGCATCTCTATATCCCAAAAAAATCGTAAACGCAAAATATCGACTAAAGCAGAAAAACCTCAAAAAAATGTAGGCGGTAAATTTAAAAAAAAAACTAACTAAAACTAAATTCAGTTTTTATTCACAAAACGTAACTTTATTTTATTAAAATCTGTAACATTGACTTGAAGTACGATTCTTTGTACATAGAAAAAGAACTTTATCGAAAACTAATTATGAGGCATGAAAGGTTTCCGTTGTACACTCTTTTGTAATTTCCAGGAACTTTTGTAATTTTCCTGGAAATTATTTAACGCAAGAAAGTTTTTGTAGTGTTTCTGCACCATTTATCTGTTTCTGTCTGTGAAAATACATTATTTGTTAATTTATTGTTTGTTGTCCACATTTTATTACAGTTTGTAATCCACGAGTTGATAGCTGCGAAATAAAGTGTCCATTATCAAAAATCTTAAGAAAACACAAAAGCGGCAATTGAAAATGGCTAGATTGCCGAAACGGCCGTTAAATCGATCATTATACGGCTACATTGAATAATCAATTGTCGGCAAAAGATGCCAAATAATGAAACATTAATTGTTTCCACCAAATTTCTATGTTGACACCGCGTAGGCTGAGGCGAGTCTATTGTGCGCCGGTTAGTCTCACTTTCGCTGAGCCGACGCATCGTAGAAGTGAATAATTTCATTAAAATACCAAAGCCGGCGAGACTAAACGTCGGTGCTTTATTTGTTGCTAATAATCAAAGAGGCGGCGAAAGTGTTACACTTCAAGTGATCAACCAAACTTTGCATGGTAACACCGGAGAATAATAAGAAAATCCACTCATTGAATGGTGTTTGGTTCACGGTTAACTCCGTTAAACCAGCACGCTGGTTCTAGTGCTGCTATCTACTTTTCGACCTTTATACTATAATCGGTTCAATTGATACGCTTGCAACTGTAAGTCTTGAGATCATGTAATAAAAAAATATATATTTCCAAAAAAATAAGTTTGGTTATGAAAAAATATGCTTCTTATTTGCGAATTCAACATTGAAGGCGACTTTTTTCCACTAGACTTCCATAAATCTCAGGTATATTTATTGGCAACACCAATTTTCAAATTGAGAAGAGAAGAGGTGTTAGCAAACGGAATTCTAGCACGGTTGCTTCCGAACTTTCAGGCTGGAAACAGACTCGGCTTGTCCCCTCTATCTTCCAGCAGTAGAGAAAGATGGGGAGCATGTGTTTTTCCAGTGTCGGAGATTCGACGAGGCCAGAATGAAGCTGCAAACATACCTGCGAGGCAGCATTATACCGGAAAGTCTGGTTGCGACAATGATGGCTTCAGAGGCCAAATGGAGGGCCATTACGGGATTCGCTGCTGTGGTCATGAAAAGGTTGAAGGGTGAGGATCGAGAAAAGGAGCCAACGCTGTAGACGAGTAGGCGGACAGCCAGTCCACCTCCCCACGAAGTATTGCCTGGCGGCGGTTCCGTGAGGGAGGTTTACAGAAGAGGAATGCTTCTGGTGATTTTTTTTTTTTAGTGGGTAGCAATATCTCTTAACTTGAGTTTGAACTTAACTGGAGTCCCACACTCTGTGAAGTGATGGTACCCTACCCCCAGGTCTATAAAAGATTTTTTTCCACATTTTTTTTTTGCATAGCAAAACATACGCATATATATATATATATATATATATATATATATATATATATATATACCACATATGTGCGTTATATACACACATATATGTTATGAGTGTGTGTGTGTGAGAGAGAGAGAGAGATAGAGAGAGAGATAGAAAGTGATATAGTGTGTGTATGTATGTATGTATGTGTGTGTGTGTGTGTGTGTGTGTGTGTGTGTGTGTGTGTGTGTGTGTGTGTGTGTGTGTGTGTGTGTGTGTGTGTGTGTGTGTGTGTGTGTGTGTGTGTGTGTGTGTGTGTGTGTGTGTGTCTTAACTTGAGTTTGAACTTAACTGGAGTCCCACACTCTGGAAAGTGATGGTACCCTACCCCCAGATATAAGTTATGAGTGTGTGTGTGTGTGTTTGTGTGTGAGAGAGAGAGAGAGAGAGAGAGAGAGAGAGAGAGAGAGAGAGAGAGAAAGTGATAGAGTGTGTGTGTGTGTGTGTGTGTGTGTGTGTGTGTGTGTGTGTGTCCTAAAATATAAATTTAACCTTTTGTTGTTATTTTACATTTAATAAAATTTTACATATATATATATATATATATATATATATATATATATATTGCAGTTCAATTTTACCCAAATATTTCTATAGTTCGATAAAAACATTCCACCCATTTTGTTCGTGATTTCCTGAAAAAACTTACAAGTCTATGTATTCACCGATTGTGATTCACTGCATTGAAGCATCCAATCTTTTCGCTCACCGCACGACTTTCTCTACACCAAATTTCAGGTCGTAACGTGTTGCTCAATGTACACTGTATTTATTAGGTGTTTTCTCCCGCATGCAGGCCATTTAATTCGCGAAATGCCTGCATCTGAATTATGTAAGCAACTTCTTAAAAACATTCGTTTTTTATTAGTTTCAAATATCTGTGTTCCTTTATTAAACATCTTCCATTGAAAGTACGAAATATGCAAGTTCCTCTAGAACACGTTCTGTAGTGTATATATATATATATATATATATATATATATATATATATATATATATATATATATATATATATATATATATATATATATATATATATATATATACACGTATATATAAAGGAAGAACGCAAAATCCTCAGGAAGATCCTTGGCCCAAGATTGTAAAGAAGACGGATACAGGTTGCACTTCCGGAAGACCACAGAGAAGATATCGAACCTGGCAGCAGATATCAGAAGAAGGAGGCTTCAATTCTATGGACACATCAGTAGACTCCCAACAACGAGACTTGCCAACAGAATCCTTAAGTATATACAAAGAGTCAAATCAACCACGTCGTGGATCACACAAGAATAGAGCTACATGACGCAGAAATAGACTCAACAGACATTGAAGACAGGAACGCATACAGGAGAAATATGCTCTGATGGGAAATCCCAAAGAGAGCAGGGATAAAATGGACGGAGGAACGGAGAAGGATCCATGGGGACAGGATGAGGGAGGTGTGGAGGATTAGAAGGAACGAGACATGAGTCGGGGTGCTTTGCGTGATCCAACAAGGTCTATACGCAAATAATAATAATAATAATTATTATATATATATATATGTATTTTGTTGTTGTTTAATTTAAGGCGAAAAAGCACATTAAGGCTATTATCGCCTCTCTAAATGTAAGTGAGTGTAAAGTGTTAAAATCGTAAGTGTAGTGTTGTAAGTGTAAGTGTATGTTAGACTCGGGTACCGCGATGGACGTCTAAATCCTCTCAATAGGTGCAGCTAGTCTGCACTTCTTGCGGGTATATATATATATATATATATATATATTACGGGATTTAATATCTCGTGACACCACGACCGAAGAGAGTCTATTGTGTAACCATCCTTCTTAGGTGCTATTAGAAGATTAATTCCTACAATGAGTTTGAGTAGACTGCAATCTCAACCTCCTGGAGGCCCTCAGATCCTGGGAGGCCCTCAGAACCCTCCTACTGGCTAGAGCCTTATAATAGGTTATTTGAAATTTTAGTTTCCTTATCCGTCCCGCATATGCCTACCCCATGCACAAATATAAATTCTTAATCCCTTTAAATACATAGTCGCCCTTAATGAGTCCTATAGTTTTTTTTGAATAACCCTATACACAGTATCTCTTTCGCTAAGACTTTCCGCTAAGTCCAACTAGAAAAACCTCTTTCAAGTGATGTTCCTGGATAACAGCCTTTTCGTCTTGGAGTACTCTTTCCTAAAGCCTTGTAGTGGCTGTGTGTGTGTGTGTGTGTGTGTGTGTGTGTGTGTGTGTGTGTGTGTGTGTGTGTGTGTGTGTGTGTGTCCTGAATTATAAATTTAACCGCCGCCTTGGTGGCCTAGTTGATAGCGTACTGGGCTTTCACCCCGAGGAGCCAGGTTCGATTCCCGGCCAGGGCTTGTCATTTTCACGCTATAAATCATCCCATCATCTGCCTTAGCCCAAGTGTGCACAATTGTCGGCCGTTAAACACAAAAAAATAATAATAATATAAATTTAACTTTTTATTGTTATTTTACATTTAATAAAATTTTACATCTAAAAAATTTTTTATTACACTGTTCACTGAAACAATGTTCGCGCTAAGCAGCTGTCCTACTCATGTAACGGAAGCGAATCTCCATTGACATTTTTTCTGATCTCACATTTTTTCTGAAATTTTGATGTCACTATCATAATCGGCATTAAAATCTTCATTTATCAGCACTTAAAACTTTCAAATTGCATACATTGAAAATACGAAATATAAAACCTGAAAACGCCGCCATATTGTTTACGGCATTTTCAATAGAATTTAAACATCTTATTCAGCGTTAAAATCTTAATAAATTAGCAGTTAAAAATTTTGAATTTCGTTAAAAATACAAAATAACTGCACGCAGCTGTCTCGATGACGTGATGGAAGCGAATTTTTTAAGTATTTTACTTTACCTTACCTTATTTTGAAATTCTGATTCTACCATTATAATCAGCATTAAAAATCTGCGTATGTTTGCATTTTTAACTTTTAAATTGCATACTAAATTGAGCTTTAGCGACCCTCAAATTAAAATCTTCAATTTATAACGGATTTTAAAAGTCTAAACGCTGATTTATGCAGTTTTTAACGCTGATTACATTGGGGTGAAATATTTTTTTTTAAATAAACGCACAAGTTACTAATATTTAAAGTAATGAAATAGTCGCCATTTTGAAACTGTTAAGCGTATTTGTCTGGTCAGTTCTTCCAAGATATTGAGAAAATCAATTTTCGTGTAAAGGGAATCAAAGTTCCCCTCAAAAAGTGATCTGGAGGTCAGGATCAGCGCTCCATAATGACAGTTTCAATAGTTCATTTTCCAATGGAAGATCTGTTTTTGGTCATAATTATTTTTGTATTTTCAATGTAGTTTGCGAATTTAATCTGTTAACTTTTGCTGTTTTTATTTAAATTTGACACGGAAATCGATTTCGGTAATAGCTAGATCAAGATTGTTTTCTCAACAAAATCGTTTCAACTGTTTCGAAACATTTTACTTAAAAAATTAAAGCAAACCTAATTATACAGTTAGCATTTTAAAATTGCATTAAAAATACGGCTGCCGGTTGTTATTGTTGCTCAATATATTTTGAAAGATTAATATGCAGTATACGTTAGGGTGTTTACTGGGAACCGCATGTTTTTGTATTGGGTAGTACACAGCATTAGTGGGGGGATGTCGTTTGAGAAAGTCCTATTATGTAGAGGGGAGTTGGAAGTTGCAGTTACACTTAAGATGTGGGATTATGAATACTGTGATTTTGTTATGAGATGAATTTACGCTAACGGTGAGTCCCAACGAGACTTTCAACGTACCGCCGCGTGGTCCGATTCCGGATCATAACACAATTTTGAGGTGGATGCATAATGTGAACACAACGGGATCATTGATGAAAAAAACCTCCAGGGCAGCAAAAAGTGTTCGTATGCCTGAGAATGTTGAGCGTATGCTAGTCGATATGTTGGAGAACCCCAACTGTTTGCTAAAGAAACGAGCCTCAAACCTTAGCATTTCTGCCTCTCCGGTAAGAAACATTGTGGTTAAAGACCTCAAGTTCCATCCGTATAAGGCCCACATTGCTTGAATTTAGGTGGAACGTGTCCGAGAAGCTTTCCCTGTCGTTTTTTAGATGTTTCTTGGCATGTTACCCAGTCCCCCGATCTGACGATTCCGGATTTTCCTTTGGGGTTTCTTGAAATCGCTGTTTACGTTGAAAAACCACGCACATTACCAGAGTTGAAGGAAGCCATCCGAAGAGAAATCCAAGCCATTCCACAAAAAATGTTACAACTGTTACAAGATTCAATGCGTTACTTCAGGGAACGTCTGGCAACACGTGTTCAATCTATGCGATGTTATTTTTGCTACTTAATTTTTTGTAAGATTTTCTTAAAATTCTGCCGCCTCCGTGGCCTAGTTGATAGCGTACTGGGCTTTCACACCGAGGACCCGGGTTCGATTCCCGGCCAGGGCTTGGCATTTTCATACGCTATAAATAATCCCATCGTCTGCATTAGCCCAAGTGTGCACAATAGTCGGACGTTAAAAACACACAAAAAAATTCTTAAAATTCCGAGTTTGTAGAACACATTGTATAAAAAAAATAAATTTTTGGTTCAAAATTTAAAAAATGTCTCGCTTTTTGAAAACCATGAGATTTTTACAGGGTCCACATCCTGAATATTTGCTGATTATGATTGGTTGTAAATTGTAAGACAAAAACAAATATTAGAACTATGTTATCATCACGTTTGTGAAAGATCTTGTTGCGTTAAATTACAAACAGGAATTATATTAATTTTTCGGATTATCGTTCAGACGCTAGAGGTGTGTTACCGACATGACTCGGGGTAATTAAAAACGTGTGATCCTATGTTGTCATTGCAGAGAAATAGTTGGGAACCAGTTTCGTAACAAAAGAGATGTCGGTCAAATCTCTGTGGTCACTCGGCCTTGGTTATTACGATATCAGGGTATGATACGTAACGTGCCTAGGGGCATGTAAAAGTGCCTCAGGGGCATGATGAGTAAGCCTGGCGAGAGGCAATGAAATTATGTTGTATACGAGTATAAGTGCAAATATGGATCATTGCATTAATTGTCTAATGTCTGTTTTCAATTTTTTTTTTATTTTAAGGCGAAAAGCACATTGAGGCTATTATCGCCTCCCTAAATGTAAGTGTGAGTGTAAAGTGTTATAGTCTTAAGTGTAGTGTTCTAAGTGTATAAGTGTGTGTTACACTCGGATACCGCGAGGGACGTCTAAATCCTCTCAATATGTTCAGCTAGTCTGCATCCCCTGCGGGGAATATATATATATATATAATTCAAAGTTTATATATATATATATATATATATATATATATATATATATATATATATATATATATATATATATATATATATATATATATATATATATATATATATATATATAATTCAAAGTTTTTATATATTGAATTTTTGAACCGCCTCGGTGGCCTAGTTGATAGCGTACTGGGCTTTCACACCGAGGACCCGGGTTCGATTCCCGGCCAGGGCTTGGCATTTTCATACGCTATAAATCATCCCATCGTCTGCATTAGCCCAATAGTCGGACGTTAAACACAAAAAAAATCAAAGTTTTTACAAAATTCTTTTTTGCCAATATATAGGAAAATCCGTTTTACAAAATGGCGGTCATTTCTAATCTTTAAAAAAATCATTAAAGAATCATTCTTTCGGTTTTCCTTGAACTAAAAAAAAATCTGACACCTCCACAGTAATCAGCGTTAAGAACTGCACAAGTTATCATTTATTTGAATTTTTAAATTTCTTTGAAATTAAGAAATTGTATCTGACGTCGGTCAGGGTCCACTTTCGTATTTGCAATGCTGATAATTTGAACAAATGCATATTTTACTGCCATTTACGACGGTGGACATTGAATTGTCCAAAACTGTGGTAAGATATACAGTTTGTTTGTAAATCGGTTTTCTTCATCAAGACCGACGCTCGAAGTGATTACGTCACAATTAAATAAGCTAAGCTCAAGGGTTTCGCAGATATACATTGGGATATTTACTCCAGCGGGAAGATTACTTTTGCCTAATACAACTTAAGTTCTTTCTAATTGAAAGTTATACTAGATTTTGTAGTTAGAACATTTTTTCAAGCAAATGCAGATTGCGCTGCGCCCAATTAACGTTAACACAATTTGCCCCCCCTTCCCCAAGGGTACGACGTGTAAAAGACGAGATGCAACACTTGCAGTTTATCGAATTGCAAGATTCCGCGTCTTATTTAATAAAAACGTACTCGTGTTACGGTATGAACTGATTAGATATTCTTAATAACTGTGATGCTATCATCTAAGAGGGTACTTTACATTTTTTTTTTTTTGTCTACTTAATACTCTATTAGCGAATTACAACTGCAAAAATAAGCTACTGGATCAGAAATCATGCTATGACCCAAACCCAGGAATCTGGAATGACGAGCACCGATTTTGACCTCTAGATAACATTTTGAGAGGTCGTTAAATTGTGTATATATTTTATTTTTTTATATATAAACTTTCAGAAATATAAATATATATATCGTAATATACATGTTCTGGAGTACTTTTTAAAAAAATAAATAAAGGTGTGTTTTAATGCATCACCGCGTTAGGCTTAACAACCATGTTAGTTAACTTATTCAGTAGTCTTTAAAAAAATATAAAGATTTTTCACGCATCACCATGGCCTAACCAAACGTGTCAGTTAAGGTTTGGATACATTAAAAAAATAACCGTTTTTTCACGCATCACCATGTTACACTTATGCTGTATTTCAGTTAAGTTGAAGTACTCTTAAAAAATAACGGTTTTTTAACGCACCATCGCCATAATAGGCCCAAAAACCATGTACTCAGTTAAAATATGGGTTTTTTTAGAAAGATATAAAGAATACCACCGTGTCATGATCTGTAGCCTAGTATTCTTTAAAAAATAAATAAAGGTGTTTTTTAAAGCATCACCGTGTTAGGCCTAACAACCGTGTTAGTTAACTTATGCAGTATTCTTTAAAAAAATATAAAGATTTTCACGCATCACCATGGCCTAACAAACGTGTCAGTTAAGGTTTGGAGTACTCTTTAAAAAAAAATAACGGTTTTTTTTTCACGCATCACCATGTTAGACTTAAGAACCGTGTCAGTTAAGGTTTGAAGTACTCTTTAAAAAAAATAACGGTTTTTTCACACATCGCCATAATTGGCCCATAACCATGTCAGTTAGGATATGTGGTATTATTTAAAAAAATATAAAGGTTTTTTTAAGCACCACCGTGTCAGTTAGGATATGTAGCCTAGTATTCTTTAAAAAAATATAATGGTTTTTTCACGCATCACTGTGTTAGACCTAACAACCGTGTTAGTTAAGTTACTCTTTAAAAAAAATATAACGGTTTTTTTCATGCATCACCTTATTAGGCCCAACAACCGTGTCAGTTAGGTTATAAGTACTATTTAAAAAAAATTAATAAAGGTTTTTTTAATGAATCACCGTGTTAGGCATAACAACCATATTAGTTAGCTTATGGAGTATTCTTTTAAAAAAATACAAAGTTTTTTTACCAATTACCATGGTAGACCTAACAACCGTGTCAGTTAAGGTTTTCAGTACTATTTAAAAAAAATAAAGTTTTTTTCACACATTACCGTGATAGGCCCAACAACCGTGTCAGTTAGGATATGTAGTATTCTTTAAAAAAAATATAAAGGTTTTTCACGCATCACCGTGTTAGGCCTAACAGCCGTGTCAATTAGGTTATATAATATTCTTTAAAAAGTAAAGGTTTTTTTACACATCACCGTGATAGGCCTAACAACCGTATCAATTAGGATATGTAGTATTCTTTAAAAAAATATAAAGGTTTTCACACATCACCGTGATAGGCTCAACATCCGTATCAGTTATGTTATGTAGTATTCTTTAAAACATTATACAGGTTTTTTCACGCATCACCGTGTTAGGCCTAACAACCATGTCAGTTAGGATATGTAGTATTCTTTAAAAAATATAAAGGTTTTTCACACATCACAGTGTTAGGCCTAACAACCGTGTCAATTAGGTTATGTAGTATTCTAAAAAAAATAAAGGTTTTTTTCACACATCACCATGATAGGCCCAACAACCGTGTCAGTTGGGATATGTAGTAGTCTTTAAAAAAATATAAAGGTTTTTTCAAGCATCACCGTGTTAGGCCTAACAACCATGTCAGTTAGGATATGTAGTATTCTTTAAAAAAATGTAAAGGTTTTTCACGCATCACCGTTTTAGGCCTAACAACCGTGTCAGGATATATAGTAGGCTATTTTTTAAAAAAATATAAAAGTTTTTTCATGAATCACCTTGTTAGGCCTAACAACCGTGTCAGTTTGGTTATGCAGAATTCTTTTAAAAAATTGGTTTCTTATCACCCAAAACCCGTGTTAGTCGTATTTTTATTGTTTTACCGATTTACAACACGTTACTGATTTTCGCCGGATACCAATTTTGAGGTTATGTTGGTTACTTTTATTTTAGATTTTATCGTACTTCTCGTGCTTTCATATTTTGGATTCTTGCTCTTGGGCACATAATAAAGCATTTTAGTAACAAAAATATCGAAAAATATAGGTTATGCTACACTGCATATTTACTATTTTTTCATGTAATGTAATTACACAAATATATATACTACCTTACAATTGGCACTCTGTGTATTGATTTTTTTAAATTTAATATTGAAAATTCAACACAAAGTAACAAATTAAAGTCAGTTTTGAAAAACATTTCAACTAAAATATTGAAAATGTTACATTAAAAACAATAATTTTGCACTAAATAAAACACAGATTAAGATTATTAAAATAGGATTGAATCTATGTTCATCTCAGGTACCTAAATCACATGTCCAGTAAATAACTAAAATTAACACATGACACAAAACTAAAAACTGATAATTATTTTGGGCTGGGTAAGTAGTATAATGACGTTTTGTAAAACGGGAATAGGCCTATATGTATCTCTGGTACTTAAACCATATTCGTACCAAATTTCATCTCAATTGGTCAAGTAGTTAAAGCGTGATTGAATAACAAACAAACAAACACACAAACTTTCAGAAATATAATATGAATTATATATATATATATATATATATATATATATATATATATATATATACATACAGATTGTAATATTGATTATGATAGTAGAATCCGAGTTTCAAGATATGGTAAAATTAAGAAAAATACTTTTGGAAATTGGCTTCTATCACGTCAGCAAGACAGCTGCGTGCCACGATTATTTATTAGTCTTGCCTCACCTTAAAGAAACGTATCATATCTTATAATAGGCTATTTTAAAAAAAAATGGTTTTACTATTTTGGTTATACTTCCGTAACCCGCAGAGAGTGCATACTAGCTGCACCTATTGAGAGGATTTAGACTTCCCTCGCGATACCCGAGTCTAACACACACTTACACTTAAAACACTATACTTACGACTTTAACACTTTACACTCACACTTACATTTAGGGAGGCGATAATAGCCTCAATGAACTTTTCGCCTTAAAATATATATATATATATATATATATATATATATATATATATATATATATATATATATACTTTCGTATTCTTATTTTACCAGGCCTAACATGTTGATAAGGTGATCAATTTTGACAGTTTGATCAAAATTGATAGTTCGTTTCGTTTAGCTCGTTTAGTTTAAAAAACAGTTCGTTTCGCAGCAAAATCCGCTAAACGTTTCAAAATGGCGACATTGAAAATATTAAAATTATAGCCAACTCGTAATTTTTTATTTAAAGATCAAAGTTTTATTGTTTAGTTCTGTTGAAAACAAAACAAATATGACCGCGGTCAGGGTTCATTTTCAATGACATTCAAAGACTCTAAGCGAATGAAATAAGATTTTTGAAAAATTGTGAGCTTCTCGTCCGTCACTTCTGACAGAACGTAGCGTGCCACGAACTAATACGAACGCCCAAGTATGTGAGAAAGTTTGTGCAACCTTCTATAAAAATATAACGACATGTGTACGGCTGACCTGACTTTCACCGGGCACTTTGCGCTTCTGGCAACAATTAATCCTGGCCTTTAGAATATCCTTAAATAATGCGCGACGTGGATAGAGGTTACATTGTATTGATGTTTCGCCATTTTGTGGAGCCCGCGTTACGTAACGAAATGTCATGAGAACTGGTCTGTAATTGGTAGGATCCCTATCGGATCGTGATCCGCAGATGTAATTCTATCTTTGGAAATATAACTTCGCAATGTTATTTTTGAATTTCGGTCAACGGTTATATAAGCTTCAGAAATGACATTTTCTTCGGCAATATTAAATTTAATTAATAACCTCTGCTCATTCGGCGCGGAAGCAGTAATTAATTACAGTGACGAAATTGAAATTTTACAAAAAAATAATTGTCTTTCTGGCGTAATGGAAAGTAATTTACTAAAAACTAACAACAACGAGTTACATTTTTGTGAACAAATATTTGATTACGTGACTCTAACAACAATTGCTTTTTGGTTTGTTACTCAGGATCAGATATCCAACTCCAAATAGCAAACACTCGAGTTCCCTCAAATTGTAATAGTTTTTTTTAATAATTATTTGTGCAACTAGCGAACAAAGGGTTACTTTTTTTATAGGAGAGAAAAATGTTTACAATTTTTTGTTGTTGATATTTTAAGGCGAAAAGCATATTGAGGCTATTATCGCCTCCTAAATGTAAGTGTGAGTGTAAAGTGTTAAAGTCGTAAGTGTAGTGCTGTAAGTGTAAGTGTGTGCCACTAAGACTGGGGTACCGCGAGGGACGTCTAAATCCTCTCAATAGGTGCACCATCTGCGGGGAAAATGTTTACAAAGCGGAAGTTGAAAATAAAAATTCCGCGCTCGAATTGCACATAACGTTTTCCTACAATAAGTATTTAAAGTAATAATTCAACGATAAAAATTGACGGTTCACACAAAGTGAGGTTATGTTTTCAAACTTCTTAACATAACTTAAGGCAGTGCTGCCACCAATGAACGGAATTAAGATGTACGCCGTTGTTCATTTAGTTCAACGAACGCGTTTGTATCTTATAAACCTAAATATTTAGGCCTACTGTAACGTATTCTAGCAACACGTAAACTACTGTTTAAAAGCAATAACCTAGGCAACGGTAACCTATGTAACGAGAAATAATAAGTTTGGAGGCGTGGTGTGGGGAAGCGGAGTCAGCTTCAAACCGAACCTAGACAGAGTCGATGCTACGCGGAGGGGAGACCGCTTGAATCCGCTCAGGTCCGTAACGGATTCAGTGGTCGCAATTACATTAAAAATTTCGGTTTTAAATGCGTAGTCCGCTCCGCTCAGAACAACTCCGATTCGCATTTGATGGCCACCAGACTTAAATAAATAACCAAAATATTGCCAACAGAAAAAATCCCTCAGTTATAATATTCACTCACGTGTAATTTATTTTGAACAATGTTTGTTTCAACCTATTTTTTAAACGTGTTTTAAATAGACATTGCAATTTACTAATACAATTTACTTGGTACGTTATTTAACCTGAAATAGTGTGTAATATGATTCATGTTCCACTAAACTTGTACAAATATGTAATGTTAAATATTTTAGTTGTTTTTGTGGAGTGAGGGAAATAAAAACAGTGAGATAAATCTAAGTTTGCCCATTGTTTTGGGTTAGCAAAGCAATATTTTTGTTCATTATTGTAGAAAAACTAGATTGCACATCAAAATATGTGTGTAAATTAGTACTTACATTTTTAAATTTCGTTAAACGCACGAAAATTAACTTTAACTGTACGAAGTGTGATGATCGTAAAATTCAGGGTATAGATTGACTGATTGACCTCTAAACCTAAAAAAAATTGATTTGAATGTCTGTTCGTGTGTGCACATTGCTCGAGGCAAACGAATTGACCGATGGCAATTTTGACGTACACTGTAATTTGGTCTGCACCCATATCTTGAAAGTGATTTGAGTGTTCAAAAACTTCTTTTTTGGTGAATAACCCTCCGATTCGTTATAGCCTATCCCAAAAAATCCGTTTAGCGAAATGTGGAAAACACACTGAAATAATCGGCTAAGTGTGTAAAAGAAATTTATGACTGGAAAGTAAACCGAAACAAAAAACAAAAAACAAGATCTCCGTTTTGCTTTTCCGGTAAATTTCTTCATTTCAGGTTTGCACGCAGTTATTGACCGTTATATAACCAAAATTAAAACAATATGTGACTAAATGATTTTATTAATTTGGCCTATTAGTTTTTTTAGTCCGTACTTTATGAACCGTATTACTTTTGGAGAAATAATTGAATTGTGAGAAAGTTTGTGTAATGCTTCATACCAATTATTAGCCTTGAATAATGAGCCAACGAAGTAGCCATCACGGTAAGACCCTAACTCGGGACTTACAATCAGCTCTGATCATGACTTCTAGATCATTTTTTGAGGGGTTGTTAAAAATTTTTAATGAACAGCAACAAAAATTGAATATGGCCGAAAAGTCAATTTTGTTAGCTTGAACAAATTCATTACCCAGAAATATCCGTCTAAGAGTTTCAAAATAGCGGCCATTTTTAATTTAGAAACAACATAAGTTTTTCAACTTTCACATTTTTCAAAATCTCTCTCTCTCTCTCTCTCTCTCTCTCTCTCTCTCTCTCTCTCTATATATATATATATATATATATATATATATATATATATATATATATATATATATAATACAAACACATATATATATATATATATATATATATATATATATATATATGTGTGTGTGTGTGTGTGTGTGTGTGTGTGTACGCGTGCGTGCGTTTTAGCACTCTCACGCGTTCGTAATTAATTATAACCCGATTTGGTTCAAACTTATCTAAACAATCAATTTTAATAAACCCTTGGACAAATTCATTAACCAGGAAAAATTTTCGTTGTTAACAGCAAAATTTTGAAACAGTTTCAAAATGGCGGCCATTTTAAGCTGAAAAAAATCATAACTTTTTTGTCTTAAATGTTTTTGAAAATAAGATTACACCATTATAACCAGCTTTAAAAACTGCATAAATTAGCATTCTTGATTTATTGAAATTAAAAATTTATAATTCGTTGATAATCAGAATTTACTTCCTTATTTTCAAAGCAATTTGAAAGCTTAAACTGCTGATATATGCAGATTTTAATGCTACTTATGATGGTGAAATCAGAATTCCAAAAAAAAGGGGTAAGATAAAGAAAAACTATTAAATTTGCCTCTATCACATCATCGATACAGTTACGGGCCGCGATTATTTTTGTATTAAGTGGGCCTTAAAACGAAAGCTTCCACTGAACTTCCCGTTTGTTCGTACTATTGAAATTTCCCATTTGATTTTTGAACCTTACAAACTGCGCAGTAAAGATACATAACGTTCTACTCGGAACGGCAGCGAGACAGATGCGTGTCGCAAAGTTTGCAAGCGCCTCCAGGATGAAGCGTTTGTTCACGGACAATCAGCCGCTCGGGACTGACGCGTGGCGGATGTTGTTTTACCGGAAATAAACGTGTTCAGTGCGGCAAAACATCTGATAGTGCCACGCATCGCTTCACCTGACTTGACTCACTGCTTCGGTAACTGCTCGGTTAAACTCTTTTTATTCTCTTTAGGTTAAACAGGTTAAATAAATCACACTAATGGCTCTGCCTGGTACATCAATCAGGTAGCGCTCTAGTGAAACTAAGTAAAATCAAAAAAGCGCCCCAAAAAGTTTTCACGGACGACTCATTCGGCGCAAAAACGTCCTTGTCATTACCCTTATTCTCAAATATTAGGCAACCATAAACATACAAGATCGATCAAAAACGAAGGTGGCAGATCTTAAACTGCAGACAGTTAATTCTAAACTAGAAAAACCGATTAAAATTACAGTTATAACTCTTAAAAGACAGACAGATGACTCTAAACACTAGGTCGGTTAAAAGGTTTGTTTTTTTGTGTTTAACGTTCGACTGTTGCGCACACTTGGGCTAATGCAGACGATGGGATGATTTATAGCTTATGAAAATGCCAAGCCCTGGCCGGGTATCGAACCCGGGTCCTCGGGGTGAAAGCCCAGTACGCTATCAACCGTCACCGAGGTCGGATAAAAGGTGACCAACATCCACTAGGCTAATCGAAAACGATAGGGTTACAGTAATAAAGTTATAAATCTCTTTATCCGTTTAAAAATATTTTAACCTATTTTAAAATATTTACATATTTTCTCGAACTAGAAAAATACTGATTTCTGAAAGAAAACACTGTTTAACGCAATGAAAAACATAAATATTATACATCATTAGAATCTGAAGAAACGTGTAGAACTCGGACAGTTACCGACAGACGCGAAGCTTTTGTTAGTTATATCTTTGATGAATATATAATTAGTTTAAAGATATTTCTACAAATATGTTGTTTTCTTTATATAAATAAATACGTGAACCTAGATGAGATATTATTTACATTAGTTATAGTAAAAGATCGGTTGTTTTATAATAATTCGTAACAATCAGCTGATTTCAGTGAACAGCTGATAGGCTATAAAAAGTTTCAGGTTGTGTTGTTAAAAACTAGCAATATTAACAATTAATATATATATATATATATATATATATATATATATATATATATATATATTCGAATGTACGAGTATTATAAACGGTTACAACGTGCATGTGTTCTTCAACTAAGGAAAAATACCGAAACCAAAACAACACAACGTTTTCATTTAATACGTTTGTAATGTTTTCGAAAAGGAGGAAGAAAAAGAAAGAAACAAAAATAAAGAGACGAAATTCCTTTGCTCGTTCGTTCCATATTTCCGTTACACTATTCCGTTTGGGTCACGTTTTTCTATTCACTCCTCTTACCATAGATAACGTGAAAAGGACACATGCATTACAAAAGTTTCACTACATTATAATTATTAATATAATTTTCAACTAAATTAAATTATACAGAAATAATTAAACCGTGATTTCAGTTTTGCAAAAGTTGTAAGTAAAACGGTAATGTAAGGACTAATTCTTGTTCAACTGATAATGTCACCAAGTCTTAGAGAAATTAGCAATGAAGAGATTTTTGTAATTATTTTGTACCTCATTTTTGTAACGCATAAATATTACAATTTCTTTATATTTTTTTTTTGTTTAACGTCCGACTATTGTGCACACTTGAGCTAATGCAGACGATGGGATGATTTATAGCGTATGAAAATGCTAAGCCCTGGCCGGGAATCGAACCCGGGACCATCGGGGTGAAAGCCCAGTACGCTACCAACTAGGCCACCGAGGCGGCTCTTCCAATATTCTTAACGATGGTAAGCGTAAAGTTAATATTGGAAAAATATTTTCAATTCAAAACAATAATTCCAAAGCTTCAATATGAATTATATAACCCTGTTAACGTAAAAAAAATTAGTATTTTTTTTTTAACTGCCTTTTAATCTACTATATCGTACCTAAAATCCAAATGTAGCGGTAATGTTACTTAGTTGGGTAAAACTTTATCCGATAGAGTTGATGGTCGTGTCTAGAAATACAAGGTAAAAACTAACAATGAATTTAGTTTTCAGATCAGAGACTGATTCATCCCTTCCTTCATAATCAAACTGTCGACGTCTTCTTACCACCCTTACATTTTGAAAGATAATTCTCCATATTTAACTGTTTTGCGAATTCATTAGCGACAATCAGTACTCTTTCAAATTCAATATCGCTTCTGAATTCTATTAAAAACTTTTTTTGTTTTGTTTAACTCTTTTACAGCATCGTATAAAAAGTTCAAAAATGTTTTTCTTTCGTACCACTTTGGCGTCCCCTAGGCCTTGTTCGCCTGTGTGACAGAGTGGTCACTGCTAGAAAAGGTAACGATATCACAGAACTGCTACTTTTTCACAGATAGTCAAATTTCACATATTTATCTAACAGTGAATGCCTAAGTTAAACTGTTACAAATTGTGAACTGAAATTTCCGAAATCTGTTCAACCAATCCGTGCCCATAGTTTCTTTTATTTCCACTAAGATCGCGTCGCTTTGTCCTGCGCATGCGTAATGAGTTCACAGTTTGGGCCTACCCATCTACACACTAACTGTGAACTATGAAATTTTCTGCGAAATTACTGAGACGAGATAAATATTGATATTGCTAACTGCGCGCGCACAGTTGTTTCCCGCCAGATTTAGCTTGTTGTTGGTATTATTTATTTAGTATAGCGAATGTTTTTTGCACAAGTAGTGTTGTGTAGAAGAATAATTGTACAGAAGAATTGTGCATTTGTGTAGATAAAATACCTGATTTTGTTTTTTTTCTGATTTATATTAGCCTATATGAAGAAGCAATAGCTGCATAACAGATCAGCCAAGACATTATTTCCAGTTCACAGTTTAATTTAACAGATATTGAAAACTAGGAGTATCAGTTTTCACATATAACAATATTTCACAGATAGTATCATCTCTAGTCACTGCCATCAATCCCGGAAACCAATCGCTTTGCGGCCAATAAATAAATAATTTTCGCCTACATTACACTCACATTCACTTACATTCAACCTCTAAAAACGCCGTCTAAGGTTAAACAATATAAATCACACATTGTTAACTTAAACATAAGTAATTACAATAACTTTATTTGTTTGTATTCCTCGTTGTCAAACACGTAAATAATTTAATATTAGCAATTTGCAAACAATTAACAATGATTTATTTCTTATTATTCAATTTACATTCGTCAAACAATGGGGATAAATGTACCCTCGATTGAAATTATTCATCGTAAATAATATTAAAAAAACATAATTTCAGTTGGTAACATTGTTTTCGGAGAAACTGAAACTTGGAACGAAATCAACTGTTTAGTTAAAAAAATTTACACTTTTTATTTAATAATAATAATAATAATAAATTATTAATAATTTTTTTAAATGTTATATAGCCTAGTAGATGCAAGATACTTTAACTTACCATGATCAACCCCTCAGGTATAAATTATGTAATAATTAAACAAACTTAACCTCAAAATTAACGTAATTATTATATATGGTTTATTAAAGGCAATTGTTCGTATTTTGTTTGAAAAAATACATTTTTATGCAACATTAAATTTTCGATGAACATTTTTCAAAGAAACGAAAAATTTTGATAGTTCTGTGATAATACTTATGATAAATACTAAACGAAATAATATGTAGTTTTAAATCATGACAGAAATATTTCTGCCTTTATTCATACAAGATGTGTTCAGAAAGTAAAGAGAATTTTAATTTTTTTGAGCAAAATATTTATTTATTCTTCTACATTGATGTTGTCGCGTTCAAAATAGTCCCCATTGGAGATTATGCACTTGTGCCAGCGCTTCTTCCAATCCTCGAAACACTTCTCAAACTCGATCTTTGACATAGCCTTTAGTTCTTTCAGCGATGCGCTTTTAATGTCATCTACGGCTGTAAAACGACGGCCCTTTAAGGTTCTCTTTATTTTTGGAAATAGGAAAAAGTCACACGGAGCCATGTCTGGCGAATATGGAGGCTGGGGCATCGTTACTGTACTGTTTTTGGCCAAAAATTCACGAACAAGCAATGAAGTGTGAGCTGGTGCATTATCGTGGTGCAAAAGCCATGAATTGTTTTTCCGCAGATCCGGGCGTTTTCTTCGGATTTCTTCAAGCAAACGGCATTGAACTTGTAGGTAGTACCCCTCATTGACCGTTTTATCTGGTGGCAGGAATTCATGATGCACTATGCCATTAATATCGAAGAACACAGTGAGCATAACCTTCACGTTCGACTGCACTTGTCGAGCCTTTTTCGGTCTTGGCGAGCCAGAATGCCTCCACTGGGATGATTGAGCCTTGGTTTCGACGTCATATCCGTAAACCCATGTTTCGTCACCTGTTATAATACGTTTCAGTAATTCTGCATCGTCGTTGACTTCGATTAGTGACTCCTGAGCAACTTCCATTCGCCACTGTTTTTGTACAAAATTCAACAATTTTGGAACGAATTTTGCTGCCACGCGTTTCATACACAAAACTTTGGAAACAATGACATGACAAGATCCAATCGATATGCCACCATCATCAGCGACCTCTCTAATTGTGATTCGGCGGTTGTTCATAACCATTTCTTTCACTTTTTCCACGTTTTCATCGGTTGTTGATGTGCTGGGGCGTCCAGGGCGTTCGTCATCTTCAACGTCTTCACGGCCTTCTTGGAAACGCTTAGGCCTATACCACTTGTAAATTTTTGCTTAACTCATAACAGACTCACCATAGGCCTTTGTTAACATTTCACACACTTTGTTACACTTTATTCAATTTTTTACGCAAAATTTGATACACATTCTTTGATCCATTTCTTTTAAGAAACGAAAATAGCCGAGCTCATAAAAACACGTTTAACCTTAGTGGCTGTCACAGGCAAAGTCAACAATGAAAACATCTGAAAGTTTTTCATACTTCAAGGGCATGTATACCAACATAATTAAAAAATGTTTTACAATCGGACTCTCCAAGCCCGCGAAATTTAGAAATTCTCGTTACTTTTTGAACACACCTCGTAGGTCCGCGTTTCACTTGCAGACAATAAAAAGTACACAGAAAGTATATTATGTTTGAAAAAAATCTTGATATTTAAGGTTATATTTACTTCAGACCCACAGATTGAAAAGTTTTTATTTCGATAGGTTTTTTTAGAAAACCGTTCACCTTTACAAAGAAAATAATACTTTAGGAAAATAATCTTTTTTTGTATCATTGTTTAAGAATAATGCCTAGAGAACTTGGCCTTACTTATTGTAAGGCCAAACCGACAACTTGGCAAGTATCGGTTTGACGTATTGTATTTGCAATCGTTAGTTAATTCACAAACACAGAGCTTAATTAATTAATTATATTCTTAGCACAAAACATATTTAAGTCAGCCTCTTATAATTGCATTTCTCGTCTCGTGAATAAATTACATTTTACGATCATATAGGCAGTAGTGTTGTCAAGGCAACTCGACACGCGCTATTGGAAAGCCACTCACGTTCTGCAGTCAGCTGTTTCACGGCCAAGGTCACATGACGCAGTAGTAACCTGGTTGTTATGACCTCACAAGGTCAAAGTGATCCTTTCGGTTACAACATCCTTATTGTCTCCGAAACTAATGAACACAACGGATGCATTTATGCAAATACCGTTAACAAATTTAAATAGGCATTTAGTGTAAAATAACAAAAGAAATAATAAATTATGCTCAAACTTTCTTACATTTTTTATCTAAACATTCAGTTCAGAAGCATTCGACAAAGAAAAACAAAATATTTTTTAGCAGATTTTCTTTTAATTTTGGTATTACATGAACGTTCATAACGTATCCAGTTTAAGATTAAATACTAGAGTTGTGCGTAAAATAAAGTTCCCAATAATTTTTCACAATGAAAAACATGTTTATTTGCAATGAATAATACATTTTTGGAAAACTTACACTTTTTTCTATTTTTCGACATAATCGCCGTTGGGATCGATGCATTTTTGCATACGGTGAACTATCTTTTGTATGCCTGAGTCGAAAAACTCTCCAGCCGCGCCGCGAAGGTAGTTTAAAACTTTTTCTTTCAGCTCCTCTCCGGTACTGAAATGCATCTCACCTACGTGAGAATAAACAAAGTTTATTCAAATTAGGGTAGAGATGGTAACCACTTGGGGCTAAGTCCGGGCTGTAGGGCGAATGTGTGACAGCATCCCATCGAAACTGGTTGATGAGTACGATTGTTACACAAGTGGTGTGTGGACAAGCGTTGTCTTGATGGAAACAAACTCCCTTCGTGAGCATGCCTCTTCTCTTGTTTTGAATCCTCTTGGCGAAGGTTCCTTAACGTCTCACAGTAACGATCAGCATTGATCGTTGTGCCGGTATCCATGAATTCGCACAACAATAACCCCTTTCCTGTCCCAAAACACGATCGCTATGACTTTGCCGGCAGACAGTGTTTGTTTGAACTTCCGCGGCGTCGGCGACTCTGGAGGTTTCCAATGACGTGATTGTTCTTTCATTTCCGGTGTCGTATAGTGTACCCAGGTCTCGTCCTCAGTGACAATGGAGTCCAAGCATTTCTTGCCATCGTTTTCGTAGGCGTGAAGAAATTTGCGGGCCGCATCAATCCATTGCCGTTTGTGGTCTGCTTGGGACCCATTTTGTACAAACCTTGCTATACCCTAAATGGTCTGTCAAACATTTTATCAATACAGGTCTTGCTGACAACAGGGATCATCTCGAAGAGCTCCCAAACAGTCACCCTTTAAACGTTCAGCATTGCTTCTTCCACTTTCGCAATTGTTTCGTCCGACGTCTGTAAGTCCGTCTTTGAATTCTCTGCACCATTTGCACACGTATTGTATGCTCATACATTTTTCTCCGCAGACTTCACACAGTTGGATATGAATGTCCACCGGCGCCGTGTTTTTTACACACAAAAAACGAATCACAGAGCGTAATTCACTTCTGGCGGGAGAAAGAAAAGACAACTAGATTATTAACGGCTACTAAGCCAAGACTGAGCGTCGCAGACCGATCGTGGAGTGGGGATTGGGAGTGGAGGAACCAAGCTGCAAGCCAAGGTCACCGGATTTCTCGTAACAAATTTCGCAGAGGCTACAGCCCCTTGGGAACTATACTTTACGGACACTCCTCGTATTAGAGGTTAAGGACTTTATACTTATTGGAAACTAAGCTCTTGGATTATAGTTCAGAAGACTAGTACCCTCAATGAATTTTAGCAGTCCACTGACTATTTCATTCTGACTAGATCTTCAACGTCTTTTTTCTGCTGTCAAGAGCCTCGAAATCGTAGATTATTTAGCCTGCAATTTCCTTTTTCTTCCTGAATAACCTACGCACGCTACCTCCCTAGTACATCCTTAAATCAAAATGCCCTATAATGAGTCCTATGGTTTTCCTGAGTGTCCTCTACCAAAGACACATACTGTTCCTCGAAGTCCTCCTAAAGGGACTCTTTTTAAAAGATGGTTACTACATGAATACCCTTTAAGATTGTCCCATCTTACCTGATAGCTTATTAACTAATCCATTGATAACACAGCAGCCAAATGCAGAAAACCCCCTACTGCCGGCAAATGCATTATTAGAAAGTAAATCGATGGAAAAAAATGACAATAGATGTTATAATTTTATTTACTGCACCAAAGTTTGAACAATATCTGACAAACAGATTTTTTTTAATGGAAAAATTCTATGGTTTTTCGTTCATAAATTCCGAACTGGAATTTTTGACATAATATCGACTGGTAAATTTTGCTTAAGTACTTTAAAAAAAAAAATTGACGCGAATTTAAATCACATATTTAGAGCTAAAATTATATTTCTGTTCATTTTTAAAAGTTCTCAAAAAAGAACTTTGAAACGATTAATTATTGAATAATGTTTACTCCAATAGATTGACGAAACAGGTGTTTGACTTTTTCCATAATCGTAAAACAAAACCGAACTGGTTTAAAGAAATTGAAAAAGACCTAATAGAATTAAAAATTACAGAAGATTCATTGTTTGACCAAACTGCTAAGATAATTACCAAAGACGAAAGAATAAGATTCCAAGATAAAGCCAAAATAAGACCTAAACCTGTCATTTCGGAAGAGGAGAGGAAGAGAAGATCGGAAAGAATGAAGAGCTACTGGGAACAAAGAAAAGTACAGCGCGCAAGTAATGAGAAGAATAATATGAGTGATAAGTGACAAGGCAAAATTTCACTTAAATCGGCCAGTTAAAAATCGACTGTCTTCTGCTGTTGTACATCTATCAAATTTTAAAGAAATTTTTTCACGAATATTTAAACTTTCTCATATATAAAAAAATCTATTTCATCATTCAAACATACGCAGCCCGGAACCAATCAAAAAATATGTTTACGGAAACATGTTTTGTATTTTCGTGACATTTTAAACAGAATTTTAACAATTGGTTGCCATGACAACAGAGCCTGTTATCGCGGTTCTAATGAATGCTTCACAAGATACTGGACCGTATGTAGGTGTGAACTAGGAAGCGGTATATCCATTCTAAGCCAAATTTCCCGACTATAGCAGCTGTTCCGGTAACTGAACATGATGTCACTTCCGTCAATTGTCTCTGGCCTTAAGCTTACACCGAGTTGCGGGTGTCTTGATACAACCCGCTGCTTCTTTTTTGCAATTCAGTTAGCGGTTCAGTTGGTGCATTTCAAACAGGACGGATATCAGCTGTTTTAGAGACACAGTGCGTATTTTTTTCGCGAATTAATCAGTATAATCTAAGATTAATCGTTCTTTAATCGAAATATAAAGAAAGATTGGTGATTGTGAAAAAAATTCTACCTTGAAATTCTGATTGATCATTCCGTTTTCAGGTTTTTTTATTTAAAAAATTGTTTTTTATATGGAGGTTTGTAACCACATAACTGGAGGCAAAAGTGATTGATTGATTTTATTGAAATTTAGCATATGTGTTCACGTCTAGAGACCAATTTTTTAACCTAAACATTTTTTTGAGTAAAATAACTGCTAAAACAAATTTTATCAATATAGGCTCTAACGTTTTTGATAAAATTTTGTTCGAATGAAATCCTTAAGTACTTTAACCAAACGTATAGGTCGCAATGTACCAAAATACAGTTTGTTATCTATTGAATTAAAATGAATATTTGCTTTACTTCTCAAAATCGGTTCAGTTTTAATTTTAACGATAAATTATGCCGATTATACGAGATTTTAACCTGAAGCTTTCGGATTTGATTTTTTGAAGGAATAATTTTGTACGAAAAAGTTTATTGCACCAAAATTTGTAATTTCATTAAATCTGTCCAGGTATTCGACGTTTCCAAATGATCGTCTTTTTCAGATTAATAGAGGAATCATTAATTAATAATTAGGAATTAATAAGTCGTAGGAAATTAGCAGTGGTTTGATGTCATAATTAATTTTTATTCGTACATTTTCTATTATTATGTAATTAGTGTATATAAAACCAAATACACGCCTTTTCGAAGTTTATCCCAACAAACATGCAACTTAAAACATAAGCCTAAATGATAACGTAACAACATGTATGCCTTAGTTTTTATTTTGGTTTGACCACTCACAGATCAACCCTGAAGGGTGTTTTTTAGTTTTTAGAATTTTAAAATATGCCTAAACATCTAGGCTTGTTTTAGTTGTATTTTTAGTTTTTCAGTTAGGCACATGAAAAAAAAGATGTTTCATAATCTCGAAACGTCGTGTATTGCTTTATATAAACAAATTATGACAATTATCAGAATAAACAGTAATAATAACATAAATATTGAATCAATAAATAATAATTTTAAAAACAATTATCGTTTTAGTACGTTATAGCAGTAAATAAAGAGTAAAAACTTGTGTGAATTTTGTTAACAGTATATTCTTAATCAGTTACTTGACCAGCGGCCCATGACAGGTAATTCCGTAAAATTTCCGTCAATTTATCCGGTAACCGTTATATTTAGGGAAAATGTTACTTGGCCAGCTTTTTGGAAATTGTTTGCTTTTTCTCCGTCAAGCGGTCAAAATTATGATAGGTCTTGCCATTCAGCCAGTATTACAGGAAATAGCTAGACGTTATTAAATCATAGGTCTAAACTGATACCTTCGTACCCAATTTCAAAATATCTGATCATTCTTTTCGCCAAAACTGCGTAGCAAACACATAACTCAAAAGCCAAATAATTGAGTTTGAATCGAAACCCAGTTTCACTCGGTCAACAATGCAAAATGGCGGTTGCATAGAAAACTATGCATTTTCTTTTTAGAAAATTGCCATTCGAAAATGAGATGTTAATCATCAAGGTAAAATCCAGACCACGGGACATTGAAATGAAAAACTTGGACAAATTCGTTACCGAGGAAAGTCTGTAAAAATGTTTCAAAATGGCAGCATTTCAAATTTTAAAAAATCGTAAAATTTTTATTTGTTTATTAGCTTTAATCCGGCGGAGGCAGTTGAAGTGAGCATCAACGATATGCAACAGTATGAAAGGTATCAACGGCGGGTTCAATGGTATGGGTTTAGCGATCCCACCTTACCTCTATCTCATATCACTGTCACTCATCTACTCAAGATACACACACGCGCGCGCGCGCACGAGAAAAGGGTGAAGCTGTAAACATATCTGCGAGGCAGCATTACACCGGAAAGTCTGGTTGCGACAATGATGGCTTCAGAGGCCAACTGGAGGGCCAATGCGGGAACGAAATCAGTGGTCATGAAGAAGTTGAGGGCTGAGGATCGAGAAAGGAGAGCCAACGCTGTAGAAGAGTAGCTAGTCAGCTAGTCCACCTTCCTATGAAGTAATGCCTGGCGGTTCCATGGGGGGGGGTTTACAGATGAGGAATGCTTTTGGTGGTTTTTTTAGTGGATAACAATATCTCTTAACTTGGGTTTGAAGTTGAGTTTGAACTTAATTTGTGTCCCACACTCTGGGGTAGTGACGGTACCCTACCCCAGGTAGTCTATAAAAGATTTTTCCCACCTTTTTTGGCATCGCAAACACACACACACACACACACACCTGGCTAACTCTAAACTGTAAAGCGAACCGTGCTGATGGAGTGGAATGACACCGGCCTAATAGTGTATCTAAACCCAGTGGCGTACGCAGGATTTTGAATTTGTGAGTGCCAACACTAAAAATGACTCCTCTTTTGTTTCCCTAGATATTTTTATTATTATTATTATTTTAAGGCTAAAAGCACATTGAGGCTATTATCGCCTCCCTAAATGTAAGTGTGAGAGTACAGTGTTAAAGTCGTAAGTGTAAGTGTTTGTTAGACTCGGGTACCGCGAGGGACGTCTAAATCCTCTTAATAGGTGCAGCTAGTCTGCATCCCCTGCGGAGTTCCCTAGATAACCTCCCCCTATCCAAATCTCACAATTTTTTTATGAAAATTGAGTTCTGTCACCCAAAAACAGTAAGTTTTTTTTTTATTTTTTTCTCTCCTCACGGCGAGTTAGATTTTTCTTTTTTCTCTTTTTCCTCCTTTTTACTGGCATTTCGGCACCTACGGCAACCACGATGCGCACGCCACTGTCTAAAACGGAACCCTGGGATACCTGGCGACCTCCCAGTGTATTTTTACCTATGTTTTTTTTTTGTGTGTTTAACGTCTGACTATTGTGTACACTTGGGCTAATGCAGACTATGGGATGATTTATAGCGTATGAAAATTTTACCTATGTATGCTGAGCTCTGTGCGGGTGGATATAATGCCCTTCGTTATTTATGTTCCAATGAGTATGAATGCAATCAGAACTCACCGCACAAAAAGCTGGTCAGACGGGGCAAAAGAGTCGAGAGTAAGGGGGAAAAATTGGAAGGCAATTAGCAGAGTATGAATCTTCAAGTACCTCAATAATAAATTGGGAATTGACCAATTAAAAGTGGAGGAGTTACCCACCTTGACTCCTTTCCAATTGTAAACTTTTTACAGAATTTACACAGACTTTATTACAGAGCGAAGAGGCTAAGGTTGCAGAGGGCGCTGTAACTGAGCACCTCAGGAATACAGAAAGGGGCGCAATTTACCTACAAAGGTCGCAGTGCAATAATAAACTTATAAAGCCATTCATTCGTTCAATTAGGGTTGAAATTTGCATTAAAAATATGGCCTGTAGAATTTTGGGTTTCGTATTTTAAACCTACTTTTAAAGTTAAAAAAAACTAATTTAAGTAAATTTTAATGGTGGTTGCAATGTTGAAATCAGATTTTCAAATGATTGTAAAATAAAAAAAAACGTTACAAAATTGGCTTCCATCACGTCAGCACCTGGGAATTCATTTGGACAGACGTCTGAATTGGCAGAAACATATTTTTACTAAACGTAAACAACTTGGTATTAAACTCGGAAATATGTACTGGCTGATTGGGCACAAATCCAAACTTTCAACCAATAACAAAATATTACTATATAAGACAATACTGAAACCAATATTGGATACAACTATGGGGTTCTGTTTGCAAATCAAATATTGCAATTTTACAATTCTTCCAATCTAAAATACTACGTTTAATCTCCAAAAATAATCCACAATCAACTTAATATTCTGACCATCACAGAAGAAATTGAAACTTACAGTAATATTTACCGGCATCGAATATTAGCCCATCCAAATGTTTTGACAAAATTTAATGATGAGATCGACAACACGAAGACTCAAGAGGAGAATACCTAGCGACCTGCCTGACAATCAACAGCTGAACTAACAGATATAACATTATGAAGCAATATTTTATTATTTATATAATCTCATTATTTGTATGTATCAATGGGTACATGCTCTCATGACATTATTTTAGTCATTATTTTAGTGTCATATAGACAGATTGTAAATACTAATAAAAAAAAACCACGTTAGCAAAGAGCTACTCGTAGCGACTTTTTCATAGAAAATGTCCTGCAATTCTTACAGTTTCTTTGTGGAACATCCTGTAGCGTATCTTTACAGAATCGTTGACAAGTTTTACTGACCGTGCAAAGAGAAATTCCTCCTACAACTCCACCGGTAGGCATGTGGTTTCTTTATTTATTTGTTACAAAGTTTTGACCAAATGCATTAACCGATTGTTTTGAAATTTTGCACGAAGGTAACTCATACAATGTCCGAGCGACGTAAGTGTTAGATTTTTTCCAATTTTCAACGGTTTCAAGATGGCAGCCTATGATTCAACGACGGCGAGTGTAAGCAATTTTGGCCGAACGCATTGCTTGATTGATTTGAAAATCGGTACGAATGTACATTTTTTATCATTAACTTCTTTTTGGTGATAGAGGTATCTGATTTAAAGATAACGAGTGTATTTGCTGGCTATTCCTTGTTATAGTGGCTGAACGGCAAGACCTATAATACGGTAATTTTGACCAATGGAGAAAGAGCATACATTATTTTATTTAAATTGATCTAATAACATTTTCCGTATATATTAGGTCAAATGTTAAATTGATAGAAAATGTTGCAAGTAGACCCTACGCCAGAGAGCTTTCGTGGAGGCAAATATACTGCCAGATATAATGTTTTTTGAACTAATAGTCAATTTCTGACCTACTATACAGTATTAGCCATAAATGTGAATCAAATCAGCTTGAAGTTATAAAAAATAAATACGGTCTTATTGAAGTAAATTTAAATATGGCGTCGAAGAATTAGACTGCTGTACTCCTGTACTCCTTGTTAAACACCCAATCAAATCGCCTTTTCACGTACTTCTGACGTCATCACACAATGTGTTTGTAGCTTCCTGCCGACAATCATAATGCCTAGTTGTAAGATAATCCGATAGTTCTATTAACCAAACTCTATTCGTGAATAACAGTGCCAGTTCTGGTCATGCTATACGTTACAATGACTATGCGTTTTAAAAACATTGATTTACTGACATTTCAAAAACATCATTCAATCGATTGATTTGGATATGCTGAACCGGTTATGGTTGGATGATATCTCACTTGGAGAAAGTTATATAGGGTGGAATTGGAACGGTCATTGTGATCGTATTCGTTGGTGGTTTTTCGCAAATTTTATTGAATAATAAGCAATCTGAAAATCTTTAACTGATGATTTCTTGTCGAAATTCGGTAATATGCTTACTGAATGAATGAACGAATTTCTAGAGTTAGGCCTACTATTGCATTGTGAACTTTGGTGATCTACGGTGTCCCTTTTTTATATACTGAAATTATCAGTTATGACCTAGTCTCTTCGTAAAGTCTATGTAATTCCCGTTCAAGTTGTCTTCCTCTTGACCCTCTTTAAAGAGGTATTACTCTATTATTCAGCAAACCTCCCAGGATGGTGCCAGGTATTCCAGGTTTAGTACACAGTTAGGCTCTCCATCAGCATGTGTCGTTTTACACTTTAAAGTTAGTCAAACTACGAGAAAGTAACGAGAATTTTTAAATTTCGCAGGTTTGGAGAGTCCGATTATCAATTTTTTTTTATTATGTTGGTACACATGCTCTTGAGATATGATAAAACTTTCAGCTGTTTTCATTGTTGACTTTGTCTGTGACAGCCACTGTGTCTTGAGTAGATGAATCAGACTAGTATGAGCTAGAGTTACGGTGGTTTTTTAAATTTTTATTTTAAGGCGAAAAGCACATTGAGGCTACTATCGCCTCCCTAAATGTAAGTGTGAGTGTAAAGTGTTAAGTCGTAAGTGTAAGTATGTGTTAGGCTTGGGTACCGCGAGGGACGTCTAAATCCTCTCAATAGGTGCAACTAGTCTGCACCCCACTGCGGGTAGGTACGGTGCGGTGGTATTGATAAGTCAGTCAGGTGCTCACCTCAGCTGCCTCCGCCGGATATATGCCTAACAATTCAAGGTTTCGAAAAAAACCCTAATTTGGTATCAATATATTTTTAACATTTTCTTAACACAAAAATAAAATTTTTAAATTTATTTTAGCAAAAACTAGAATAAAAATCTTTGCAAATATTTAACAATAATCTCCAGTATTGGGAATTTCTCAGATATACAAATGTATTTATTAAATGAAGAAATAAAAATAATTTCCAATGACAAGGGTGGTTTTTGTGGGGGTTTAATCTGCTCTCAGCACACCTGATATAATCATTACCGTTTCGCCTACTAAAAAACAATCAGAAGAAAATGGCGCTCATTAAAAATAATTGTGATGCCATAAGAAAACTTTAATGACCTTCACGATCTCTCATTCTACTTATAAAGTTTATTAAAATTACCTCTTGTATTCGAATTTACGAACATAAAAATAAATTGTGCAAAAACATTACACAAACTATCAACTTTTCAATAATTTGTTCAAAAAGTAACGTCAACAAAAACTGGTTTATGAGATTTCATTACAATTTTTTTGTACATGAAAATTTGTAACTTAAGTTGTCAAGTTATAAAAAGTGTAACAAATTTTTAACATAGGTCAGGGTTTATTTTGGTTTTTATCGATTTACTCCCGAAAAGTAAATTACTTCCATTTTAAATTTACTATACGAATTTGAGTTAGGTATCTCCATAAATGTTCAGAATTTTAGCATAATCTAAATATCTGTTTTTGAGAAATTTGGGCCGATTTCCCGGTTTCGCATATATATATATATATAGGCTAAACGCATTTATTGATAAGTATTTTTTCTTAGAATTACTAAATTTCAGCAAAATGTTATCGATTTATTTTAGCACAAAAATCGATAGCTTGGACAAGTTCGTTACAGAAAAATTCGATCAATTGTTTCAAAATGGCAGCAGTTTGGAATCTTTAAGAATTCGTGACCTTTTTATAATAATATTTTAAAAAAATTGATTTCACCAGCGTAATTACTTTTGTAGGCTACATAAGTTAGTATTTCGTATTTCGAATGCAATTTTAAAATGCTAATAAATGCAGATTTTGATGCCGTTTATGACTGTGAAATCAGTGTTTGGAAAAGATAAGATAAAAAGTTATTTCGGGAAGTTTCCATCGAATCAACTAGACTGTTACGTGCCGCGATTATCAAAGTTTTAAATTACGACGGCAGAAACCCCCGCATCGATTTTAAATCAACTTTTCCTGCATCGATTTTAAAGGCGTTTCATCGTCAAAAATGTATCCTCAAAAACGTGTTGTTCTACGCTAATAGTAAGGTTTGCGGAAGATACCAAGGTCACGAAGACAGAAGATGCGCGCCGACTTTTTAATTGTTGGAAAAACGCCGCAGTGTAATGTGACTTGGCATCTTCCCGGGCAATACCTTGACACGTTGCGTCATATAGCCTACTGCAATGTTGGCACCACTGGTGAAGGTTTACCTTCAGATTAAAATGATCGTATCGTAAGATTCACGGTTCTGGAGAATCGGTCATCGTTATCTATGGTTATACAGTCTTGAATAAGAGAGGAATGTCGAAGGCCTGATTAATTATTGTCGTTGGAAAACAAAAGAAGGATATTCCTAAACGATAAATATAATGATTAAAGGAGACAATTTCCTTAAACGTACTGAATTGATCATTACTGATGATAATTGCGGCACGCAGCTGTTTCGCTCACATGATGGAAGGTGAATTCCCGCAAAGTGACGACATTATAAAATAGCGAACTGTCAGCGGAAGCAGAAAGACGGACATCTAAAAAAAACATTCTCTCAGTTGTAAACAATACGTTGACATCAAAAGTGGTATCGTACATTCTTTCCAATCTAGACTACAAAATTTCTTTTACGAACTACAAACTAATCAAAATAAAAATTTTCAAAGAATTTCAATTGGAAAATAAGCTATCGGAAAATGTTCGCAGTTACGTGATTCAAACTTCGAGAAAAAATCGATTTCAGTAATTGGAAAATTTCGTTACCAACCAAAATCCGTTTCGAAATGGCGGCTATTTATTTTTTTTTAAATCACGACAATTTTTACCGTATTCTATTTTATAAATCTGATTCCGTAATCAGCGTTGAATTATGCGCAAGTCGGCGTTTTAATACGTTAAAATGCATTGAAACTGAAATTAGGAAAATTAATTTTTGACGGCGGTCAGGGTTCATTTTCGTATTTTCAATGCAATTTCACAATTTTAAATGCCAATTTTTCAGATTTTAATGCTGAATATAAACATGGAATAAATTTTCGAATTATTTTAAGTAAAAAAAAAATCGAAAATGTTACAGATTCATTTCCACACAGGCCTACTATCCAAAAATGAGAAGCGTACCCTTGGGGTATTATGGAATAAATACAGTTTTTTTTTATATGGATAAAGTTGGTCACCCTGCTTCTACAATAGGTTTTATTTTATTTATTGGTTGCTTTTACACTCCGTTAAACATTAAATTTTACAGTTTAAAATAATTTTCAGTTTTTTCCTAATGTAACCAAAAAAATGTCACGCCCCTACAGGTGCACCTGTACAAAATGTGGGTCCCCCTAGTGGGACCACGCGCTTCCATCACGTCAGCGAGATTATTTAACCCAAACACTGACCAATTACAAAATTATCCATCACAGTTGTTCTAATTATAAACATTTTTACGTTAAACTTAGTCAGAAAATAACCTATTATATTTGTAATGTTTAAAACGTGTTCTAATGTACAATTTTAGTTGTATAATTACGAGACACCCTCAAGCAAAAAGCTTTGTTGTTAGTCAACATCGATGTTATTTGTTCAGTGTAAATGTTTTTGGCATTCCAAACAGTAAAACCGTGTTATTTGATCCCGGAAACACGTTAAATACACTGCGTTGTTAAAATCACTGGTCAGCAGCTGTGTTGTTCCACTCTGACTGTGTTAGGCTAACTGTTACTCAGGATTAGTTAAATGCGTTGTAGCAATCCTGATTATAATAATCGTGGTTGTACGTAATTTTTTATCGCGAATTTCAATTCGAAAATGAAATACTTGAGCGGCCATCTTTGTAAAATTCAGACCTGGGACATTTAAAAAAGGCCCAACTTGTCTCAAGATTGCTATTTCAGGGGACGTTGAAACTATATATATATATATATATATATATATATATATATATATATATATATATATATATATATATATATATATATATATATATATATATATATATATATATATATATATATATATATATATTGCAGTCCAACTTCAGATAAAGATGCCAGATAAGATTTTGACGAAACGTCGTAGGAATATTTCTTCTAAAAATAATTGTTTCAAACGGATGTCCAGCGGTTTTAAAAGTAAAATGTAATTCACTTAAACACACACACACACACACACACACACACACACACACACACACACACACACACACACACACACACACACACACACACACACACACACACACACACGTACACACACACACACACACACACACAACACACACACACAGCACACACATACACACTAACACACACACACACACAATTACACACACAACACAACACACAAACACACACACACACACACACACACACACACACACACGTACACACACACACACACACACGTACACAATTACACACAAGCACACACATACACACTACACACACACACACACACACACACACACACACACACAATTACACACAAACAAACACAAACACACCCACCCACCCCCACACACACACAAACATACACACACTCACACACACGCGCACAAACACACACTCAGACAGACACACACACACACACACACACACACACACACACACATACACACACACAAATACACACAAAAACACATACAACACACACACACACACACACACACACACACACACGCACGCGTGCACACACACACATACATAAACTAAAACACACACACACACACACACACACACACACACACACACACACACACACACACACGCACAAACACACACTCAAACAGACAGACACACACACACACACACACACACAAATACACACAAAAACACATACAACACACACACACACACACACACACACACACACACACACACACACACACACAACCTAATTTTTTACTGTAAATACTTAGCTATTATTTTCTGTAGAAAGTTATTCTGGCAATAAAAAACAGTTCTGTGCACTTTTTATGCAGAATAAATTTTGCATTATTAGTGGTTAGCACACCGTGCTTTTATAATTTAAACTGTTTTTAAAAAATTAAGGAATCTATGATTTCCGCTCTAAAACCGTTTCTTGCGCACATCAACGTCGGTCGTCATGGCGCCATTCCCAGACGAAATAGGGTGGACAAAATCTGCAATACCGCTTCAGCACTGATACGTCGTCCGGTTGAAAGTCGTGCGAGTGCATTGTAGAATCCTAATCTGTTAGTTTGGCAATTTCTAGTACTTCTGTGCGTATAAGTTGCCTGCACAACTAGCCTGAATGTTCCATCTCAATAAAAGCTATGAAGCAGAAACTACGCTATCAAGACATGCCTTGGTTTAAACACTATTAGATCTTGCAAACGAAGCGAAAGTGCCTTCAATTATTTTGACAAGCCCATTTTGAGTTGTCAGAGAAAGTGAATAGCAAACATTTCTGTACTTGTTTGCCGAGGCCCCAGTCTACCGCTGAACTGCAACAATATGTAACGGAGTTTCTGCAATTGCAGAGCAAGTGTGCAGAAGATACAGAAGGCACTTTTGGTTGCGGAAGGACGCCAAATAGTGACAATATTTACTTAAAAAATGGCATAATTATGGAGTTATTTTAGCTACATTTCCAATGTTAAACAAAGTTTTCTTGTTCTTGAATAATATCATTTTGAAAATCATCATGTATTTTTGGCTCATACATACAGTGGTTTATGTATAAACAAACCAAATATGTGACGGTTGCATAAAAATCAGGGCATGAAATATTTGACCAATTATGATTTTCGACTATTAAATAATGTGTACTTTAATGGAGGACTTTAAATTCATTGAATCAATACAATCGAGCTCAAACAGGTTGTTTATCACCAACGAACGTATGCAGTGCAACGAACAATGAACGTATATGTTATCATTGTTACACAGGTTTGTTGGAAATTAGTTTCATAACAAAACAGATGTCGGTCAAATCTCTGTGGTCACTCGGCCTTGGTTATTACGATATCAGGGTATAATACGTAACGTGCCTAGGGGCAGGCTGTAAAAGTGCCTCAGGGGCATGATGAGTAAGTCTGTTGAAAGGTATATGGGTGAAAATATGGGTCATTTCATTAATTTATGTTATGATGTTATATTAATTTGTGTCTGAATTATGTTTCTCTAAATGGCTGAGCAAATAAACGTGGCACGCAGCTGTCTCGCTAACGAGATGGAAACGAATTTCCAAAATAAATTCCTTTCATTTTACTTTTCTAAATTATGATGTCAAAATAATTATCAGCTTAAAATTTGTATATATTGTCATTTTAAACTTATTTTATTGAAAATACGAAAATGAACCGTGACGCCAAAAAATGTATGTATTTAAACGTACATTGAAATTTCAAAATACTAATATTTTGTTTTTCAACTTTATAAACTATGATGAAAACATATTTTAAAACAATCGCACGAAACAAAAGTCACGAATTTTTTAAAATTTGAAATCACTGCCGTTTTTAAAACGTAGAACTGACTTTACTGGATAACGAAATAGTGTAGGCTATTATTACCAAAATTGATTTGTCTGCCAAGTTTGAATCATATCGGATTAAAATCGCGAAAGTGAGCGTGCTCACACACACACGCGCATGCGCACACGCACACCTTGACCTTGCGTTGGTTATTGAAGGGATGTTTCTGGAAGAAGTCGAAGTTCGGGCCAACGAGCCAAGTCGATCCGGAGATGGCTGACATCTATGGGTCTGCAGCTCGTCAATCATAAGACGGAGGTCGTGCTTGTGACCAGCAGGAAAAAGAGGGAAACAGTAACGCTAACAGTTGGAGATATACAGATAAGTTCCGTCCCAGCCCTTCGACACCTTGGTGTGTGGGTGACGCAAGACTCTGCTTCAGGTAACATCTTCAGGCAGTTATTGAAAAGGCGGCTAGGAGGCCCAAGACAGGCACGCTGCCGACTCCTGGCTGGGGTAGTAAACTCAGTGCTCCTTTACGGAGCACCGATTTGCAGCCAGGCTATGACGGTCGCAAGCTATGCGCGCAAGATTAGTGCGGTGCACCGCCGTACGTTGCTGTCTATCGTGAGTGGTTACCGAACAGTTTCCTATGACGCTGCATGCGTAGTGGCGGGCGAACCCCCAATGGAACTGATGGCTGATGAAAGAACGAGACTGGTGCAAGCGAAGTGCTGAGCCGCGCTATAGTCATACAATGGCAATTACAGAGGAGCGAAATCGGACCCTGGGGGCATGGCAATGACAGTGGGACGAATCAACAAATGGTGCATCCAAGATTAGTGTAACAGGGAGCATGGGGAGGTGGACTTTTATCTCACACATATGATCACTGGGTTCGGTTGCTTCCGATCTTACTTGTTCCGTTTCAGGCTGGAAACAGATTCGGCTTGTTCCTTCTGTCTTCCAGCAGTGGAGGAAGATGCGGAGCATGTGTTTTTCCGGTGTCGGAGATTTGACGAGGAAAGGATGAAGCTGCAAACATATCTGCGAGGCAGCATTACGCTGGAAAATCGGGTTGCGGCAATGATGGCTTCAGAGGCCAACTGGAGGGCTATTACGGGATTCGCTGCAGTGGTCATGAAGAGGTTGAGCGCTGAGGATCGAGAAAGGAGAGTCAACGCTGTAGAAGAGTAGGCGTTCGGTCCACCTTCCAGTTCACCTTCCCACGAAGTAATACCTGGCGGTTCCGTGGGTAGGTTTACAGAAGAGGAATGCTTTTGGTGGTTTTTTTAGTGGGTAACAAAATATCTTAACTTGAGTTTGAGTCCAGACTTGAGTCCCACACTCTGGGGTAGTGACGGTACCCTACCCTAGGTAGCCTATAAAAATTTTGTCCACCTTTTTTGGCATCACAAACACACACACACACACACACACACACACACACACACACACACACACACACACACACACACACACACACACACAGTTCAACAGTCTCTCAAAAAGTGATCTACAGATCAGAATCGGAACTAATTTCAACGTACTGGGCGTGGGGCGCTCCAATAGCTCATTTTCCAATACAGTGTCGCTAATAAATCATTGTGTATACTGATACAATTTCATAGCTATACTATAGCGTATTGCTTATGAAATAAGTAGAGGACGGGAAACAAATTGTCTTAATTGTTGAATAATTCAGCCTATACAATCATGCTGCATTTAACGCATTCATTAAAATAAATATTCCCTTAAGTACTAACGCAGCAATTAACGTAATCGTTACTTCTTGCTCCATAACGCCAAATACTTGAGGAGGTTTGTTTAATTGACAGTTAAATCGCTAGCGGATTTGGACAAAACTTATTGTATTACAGTTATCCAATTTCCTCCAGTAATTTTGTTAAGTTATGAAACACGGTAGAGGATGTTCTGAAACTACGGAAGCTATAAAAGTGGCATTAACTTTTACTATCTTTGGTCGGTGCGTGTAAAATGTACCGTGTTCAGAAAATGTTGAAAATAAAGTTAATATAACTTTCGTATCATCTCATAACTTGTATTAGAGAAAGTATTCCAATATGCAAATATTGTTTTTTTTTTTTTTTGATATTTGTTACTTTTCGTGTACATAGAAAAAATGTACGGTATTTTGAAAGTACGATCATAACTTATTCTCAGTTTACTAACATAAAACATAATTTACCAATTATAAGATCTAAACACCTAGAAGTTTAGGTAGGCTATATGTTAAATTTAAAAAATAAAAATATACACCAAATTTAGATATTTTTCCGCTACCATTACAGAAAAAGCAGCGTATGACGTGATTATTCTAAATTTTTTAAAAAATTTATAGTTTAGTAACAGTAAAAATTGGTTAAAATAATAGCTGTTTACTCAAGTAATGTGCACTGGTCAAAATCGTTGTTTTAATAAGTTTGTGATGTACGGTATTGTACAAAAGAAAATGAATCTGATGCAATTAATAAAAACCCGGGAAATGAGCCTGGGTTCTAAATGGAGTCATCAGTTTTATTAAAATTTTTGTTCTACTTGAAAAATTATATTTTTACATCAGTAGGTAAACAAATAAACCTAACGGCGGTCAAAGGGTATTTTTGAATATCATTCCACCCTAAATTATTATTATTATTTTTTATTTTAAATTTGTTACCCCAACTTGAGTTATGGATAACTGATCAAAATTTCATGAATAAATTCTCAGAATTTTTGTAGACTTTTAATTTTTTTACTTAATTCCTTAACCCCTTTTTGGATGTATAGAAACCCATAAGTTTCGTATCGGTACTAATGGATTACATTTAGGAAAATTTTATCAAAATCGTTAAACAGAAAATTCAATTTTAAACGGTTTTTTCAACGAAAAATGAAGTAATAACTTTGTTTTTTATTTCTGATATATAGCAAAACAAACTAGCATGGTAAATTTCATATAAATCGGTCGTTTAGTTTTTGATTATGGATTTGTAAGAAACGTAATGCTATACGTGCTATTTCCACAAAACAAAACTGCACTTAGAGATGTATCGGACGTGGTTGATAAGGCCTGCACAATAACCTACATTTAGTCCGACTTTGAGTATTTGAGCAAAGGTCATGTTTGACGACCTTGCTTTTTTTTAAAAAAAATTTTTTAAATAAATTTGCTTTTTTAAATAAAAATATTTGTTTTTTTCGCACACGCGCACAACGTTTGTAATTATACTATCAGAAGAAGAAAAAAATTTGGTGATTGTGAAATACCGTATTCAGAGAATTTGACGTCTCGCTGTATGTCTGCCCGTCTAGGTGCATCTCTAAAGATCGGTTTTGGTAAGGTTTGTATTGTGTCTCGTTTTTCAATGCCTCAGGACAATTTTTAAATTTAAAAACCATTTTTGGACACTTTTTTGTCTTGACTAATATTTGATGAATATTTTGCTAATATTTTATCTGAAGAAATGTATTTCTAACGTGAACGGCCAAAGTTTAACTCACCTAGCGAGGTTATCCCAGTAAGGCAGGACAGAAGCAACGCGCACACGCACACACGCGCACCGATGTACATCGTGCACCGACCTACGAGAGACTGAGACTTCACTCGATACTTTCACCTTCATCCGCAAATTGTTTAAGTTTTTATTTGTCCATGGACATCGCGCCACGACGGGAAAGCCTCGCTTTGGACGTTTTTTTATTGTTTACAAATCTGAACGCGTTACAGGTACTTTCCTCGCTTGTTGCGCAGGACCGGGGAAGAAGATAGGTAAACATGTATCTAGATGGCTGACAGGAAGCGGAAATCACGTGTAGTTTCCGAATCCGAAAACGTGTTTATGTCAAAATGCAAGAACATATATCACAAATAATTTGTGTTGTTTACAAATACTGTCAAAGAACATTTTAGGCATGCTCAAAAAGCTACCGAAATAGGAAAAAATCTAAAACTTTTACATTTTTTCTCAAATATTACATTTTTTAAAATAAATTAAAATCTAAAACGAACCACAAAAATAGCAAACAAAAGCCTGTCAGTAGGCCTAATTAATTTTGTTAAATATTTTTCAGTGAAACACTTCAGAATTTAAACTCTCAAAAAAGCATTACACAAACTTTCTCACGCGCAATCATTAGCGAATTTCCGTTCGAAAATAAACTATAAACCGGCCATTATGGTAAGACCCAGACCCTGAACCTTGAAAATAAGCGCTGATCATAACCTTTAAATCACTTTTTGAGGCGTAGTTAACCTGTAAATATACATCTTTTTTAAAATTACGCTAGCAATTTTAGTCCGATTTGATTCAAACATTGGCGTATTTGATAACAGTTTGGCTAAATTCGCCAACCAGCGAAATCCGTTCATCAGTGTCAAAATGGCGGCCATTTTAAATCATTAAATCATGAAGTTTTTTTCTTAAATACTTTCGAAAATCTGATTTCACCAGCGCTTAAAATTGCAAAAATGAACATTCTGCATTTTCAAAATATTAGAAATTAAGAATCGACAAAATTGGTTCGTTTTTGTTTTTCCAGTGCAAATTTAAAGTTTAAAATACTGTTATATGAAGATTTTAAAGCTGTTTATGATAGTGAAATCAGTTTTAAAAAGTAAGATTTTTTGGAAATTTGCTTGCATCACGTCATCGAGACAGCTGCGTGCAGAGATTGTTTATCACTTGCTGTGTGTATTGATGGTCGACGATAGGTAAAACTCTAATACAGTTACTATTATCAGGGTACAGCCTTGTTCCCATACACCAAGGCTAAGTAATCATTTAGGCTGTTATTAGCAACGAGTTGTTTATTTACAAACAAATTGAATGTACACACACAATTTACTGTCACTAGTGGAATAGTGAGACCAATTACTCAAAGTGATTAATTAACTATTACATCCTCAATGATATATATAAAGCCTAGAAAACATATTGTGTTCGTTAGAAAAATTCGACATTCCAATTAAACAGTTCGACATTCTTGCCAGAAGTGAAAAAGGTGATTTTTACGAGTGTATGTACGTTATTCCACCTAGAGCAAAATCAACTATTCCGATTTTCTTCAAGCATTTAAACTAGCTGATTCTAATCTTCACTCGAAAGATGTATAACGTTTTGGCTTTATGTCGTGATATTAATTTTTAGTTTTTTAATTTGATAATAAGCTGTTATAGCGTCCATCACGGTAAGACCTAGGCCCGAGATCCAGAAGGTCATGAGCGACTATGTGAAATATAGATTACTTTTTGAAGGGTATATGTGTGTGTGTGTGTGTGTTCGCAATTTCCCTCAACACATTCAAAATGGCGACTCTTTCTAATCTTCAAAAATTATTTTTTTTGTCCTAAAAATATTTTTCTCTAATTTTACAGTCGCAATCAGAGTTAATTACTAAATAAATTTTAAAAAGAAAGCAGGATAAAGAAATTCGCTTCTATCAGGTCAGCGATACAGATGCGTAACGCAAATATTAATTGTATAAATTGTTAATTATAACGACAATTATTTGTTTTTTTTTTGTTATTTTAAGGCTAAAAGCACATTGAGGCTATTATGCCCTCCCTAAATGTAAGTGTGAGTGTAAAGTCGTAAGTGCAGTGTTGTAAGTGTACGTGTGTGTTAGATTCGGGTACCGCGAGGCACGTCTAAATCCTCTCAATAGGTGCAGCTAGTCTGCACCCTCTGCGGGGACAACTAATTGCTATTTAGTTTTTTTTTCTTTTATTAGCTCCATAATGTCAAAAACTACTAACAAATCAGCTGAAATGATTTCGATCAATGTTTCTTCAATTGTTATCCACAAGAACTGAGGTAAATTTACGACTCTGTATAAAAAGAAAGAAAACATTTGTTTTGAGTGTTATTGATTAGAGGATGTAAATTACGTCTGATTTATCAAAATCAGTTCACCTGAGTTTGATTAAAAATGAAGGTAAGTAATTTAAGACAGTAAAAATGTGAAATAAATGAAACAATAAAAACAAAACATAACCACCGATAAGTTTTTTTTTTTTTTTGGTTTTTCCGAAATAGGCTATACTAAAAAGGTTGTGAATTCCTATAAAGGCTAAAATTCTTCAAGAATTAAAAAAAATATACTCTCTTAGCCAAAAAATATCTTGTGGACCGCGCGAGCATATGTGTGTGTATGTGTGTGTGTGTGTGTGTGTGTGTGTGTGTGTGTGTGTGTGTGTGTGTGTGTGTGTGTGTGTGTGTGTGTGTGTGTGTGTGTGTGTGTGTGTGTGTGTGTGTGTGTGTGTGTGTGTGTGTGTGTGTGTGTGTGTGTGTGTGTGTGTGTGTGTGTGTGTGTGTTTATTTATTTATGTTTGTGTATGTATGTGTCCGCACGTACGCGCGTGCGCCTTACCCAATTTCAATGAAATTCACCGGTTTACGATTAATAATTTCTCAACGACCATTTTGTCAACAAAAACATTCAAATTAAGGTTTACGTGTAAAGTAAAAACACAGTTTAAATTCATTGCTTTATTTCGACCTTGACAGGCCATTTACAAGTGCTTTACTAAGATTACTAAGCTAAAATTATACAAACCCAGCGTCGCCAACTTACCAGAGTGAAATTATGGACTAAAACTAACGTACGTTGACCATATACGACTTCGCATATACATATTTTTATTGATCACCTTCCGAATATTATATTCCTTTTTTATTATTTATTTGCAAACTTGATATAGGCACGTTAATGTGATGTAATTTATAATTATTTAGTAAACATCGTGTGGAATACTAAGTGTCGCGTATACGTTGCCTAATACTCTGTCGCACGGTTTTAGTAGTTTATCTATGCTTTAGAGGAAGAATATATATAACATGGTTTAAAGCACAGTAATACAGTGAAAATAAACAATGCTAAATTGGCGTTACAGAGTGTGTCAGAAGAATTATGTAATAGAGGATACAAAGGTAAACTCTAGTACATTTTTTTTTTAATTGTATTTTAAGACGAAAAGCACATTGAGGTTATTATCGCCTCTCTAAATGTATGTGAGTGTAAAGTGTTAAAGTCGTAAGTGTAGTGTTGTAAGTATAAGTGTGTGTTAGATTGGGGTACCGCGAGAGACCCCAATAGAGTCCTCTCAATAGGTGCAGCTAGTCTGCACCCCCTACGGGGTAAACTCTGGTACAGTAGTACAACGTAACTACTGGCTCTGGTGAACCACAACTATAATTCTGAAATAGTGAAGGACTAATTTGCCATTAAAAAACTGGCTAAAACCAATAACGTCCAGTTGTTGTCGGCTTCAGAACATCAGGGCATAATGGGGACTGAAGAGGTAGATCGGTGTGACAGAGTAGGAGACGACCCCACTGCCCCAGGAGGAGTTTCATTGCCTCAAAACCTGCAAGTGGAGTATCTTATACTCTAGCGCTCAATCGTGTCTCTCAATGCGTTTCTAGGGAACACCAAAAATCTTTGGGAGAACGAATGATCTTAAACAAAGAGGATATTTGAATGTCCAACTAGATCCCTTATGCGCGATGCATTTAATCAGAACAGGAAGGACCTGCCTAGAGTGACGGTACTTCTGACGGGTCACTGAACATTGCGCAGTCATCTACACAAAATTGGTTTTCAAAAAATCTTTTGCGTAGGAAATGTGGTTACAGCTAAACAAACAGCTTAAAATATACTTTTGAACAGAAAACGATTTGAATCCCTCGGCACTCTGTGGAATGGGGGGACAGAAATTGGAATATGGCAACATCGTCCGAAGCATCTCACGGTTCTCTTCCTGAAGTTGGATTAGGTTGAATCTGTAGAGGAGGGTGCACAGTAAACTACATAACTGAGTGAAAAAACCATCATGGAAATCCTAGTCCTATAGTGGAAAAAATAGTTTCGCTGAACACGTTTAAGCTCCACGTGTACTCCGCTAACATTTTAAACTGACAAAGTGTACATCTTTGTAAACGTGAAAAATCATTTTTGCTCATGTGTACACATGTATTGTTAATTTAAAAAGGCTTTAGCATACAAATACGAGGGTTGTCCGTACAGTAAGGTTTTCAAGGCGCTATAGCCGCTACGAACGTTGTTACGCGGGATCCGATGGCTTGCAGCTTGGTTACTCCACTCCCAATCCCCACTCCACGAGCGATCTGCGACGCTTAGTTTTGGCTTGGTAGCCGTTAAAAATGGAGTTGCTTTTTCTGTCTCTACGCTCTGTGATTCGTTTTTTGTGTGCAAAAAACACTGCTCCGTTGGACATTCATATCCAACTGTGTGAAGTCTACGGAGAAAAATGTATGAGCATACAACACGTGCGCAAATGGCGCAGAGAATTCAAAGACGGACGTTCATGACGAACAGCGTTCTGGACGGCCATCTGTTTCGGACGAAACTACTGCGAAAGTGGAAGAAGCAATGCTGAACGATCGAAGGGTGACTGTTCAGGAGCTTTCCGAGATGATCCCTGATGTCAGAAAGACCTGCATTGATAATATTTTGACAAACCATTTAGGGTATAGCAAGGTTTGTGCAAAATGGGTCCCAAGCAGACCACAAACGGCAACGGATTGATGCTGCCCGCAAATTTCTTCACGCCTACGAAACCTATGGCAAGAAATTCTTCGATTCCATTGTCACTGGGGACGAGACCTGGGTACACTATACGACACCGGAAACGAAAGAACAATCACGTCAGTGGAAACCTCCAGAGTCGCCGAGGCAGCGGAAGTTCAAATAAATACTGTCTGCCGGCAAAGTCATAGCGAGCGTGTTTTGGGACAGGAAAGGGGTTATTTTTTACGAATTCATGGATACCGGCACAACGATCAATGCTGATCGTTACTGTGAGACGTTAAGGAACCTTCGCCAAGAGGATTCAATACAAGAAGAGAGGCAGGCTCACGAAGGAAGTGTGTTCCCATTAAGACAACACTCGTCCGCACTCCGCCTGTGTAACAACCAATTTGGATGAGATACTGTCACACATCCGCCCTACAGCCCGGTCTTAGCCCCACGTAACTACCATCTCTTTCCTAATTTGAAGAAACACGTAGGTGGGACGCATTTCAGTACCAGAGAGGAGTTGAAAGAAAAAATTTTAAGCTACCTTCACGGCGCGGCGGGAGAGTTTTTCGACTCAGGCATCCGATGGTTCATCGTATGCAAAAATGCATCGATCTCAACGGCGATTATGTCGAAAAATAGAAAAAAGTGTAAGCTTTCACTCACAAATACATTTAGGGAGGCGATAATAGCCTCAGTGTGGTTTTGCCTTAAAATCACAAAAACAAAATTTTGTACGTAATGGCATTTTTTCATTAACAACTGAAGGCATAATCCTAGCAACTATTTTAATCAATTTTTCATTTTTAAATCTATATAAAACCTTTACATTTAACCTTTAATTATGCTCAGTATTTGTAGTAGAGCTTAGACCACTTAAAAGTTGGAATATAATTAAAACTCTACCTCGAAGGAGAATCGATCAAATTAATAATTACCGATGAACCAAGTACAATTAATGATCAACCAAGTGGAATCAGGCTTCACTAACGACAGACCTTTAAAGAGATCATCTTGAAGAATTTGTTTATAGTTGTTTATGCTAGTTAGGCTAATGACAACCAGGGATGAAGAAAAAATAATTCTGCAGTTCGGAATGTAACGACATACGAGTAGCACGTATCGTTTGACCAAACCAAATTTCATAGTATGTATTTTAATCGTGTAATTATGTTCAGTGTTTGTGACGTATGTTTTTAATGTTTTGTTTGACATTGTGACGACCTCGACAGAGGAATTTAAAATTTTGTGTCACGGCCTGAAGATGGAGCAATAGTTTCGAAACTGTAGTAATCTTTACGAGGTGAATAGATAGACCACTGACGGGAAGAATAAGTCATAATCCTAATTACTTTAATATGTGGTACGGTGGCTATTTTGCAGTAATGAGAAAAAAGAAGTTTTATGAGAAGACCACGTTTGTAAAATATGGCAGATTCCTTTTGGAACACTCTGTATACATGTAGGTAAATACCTGTATATGTATGTGACCTTAGCAGTCCACACAAGGTCAACAGAAACCTGACACGAGCAAATAACTTAGTACAACAATGATGTAAGATGTCTGTGTCGTATTGTAAAGCAAATGAAGAATGTGCATTTAAAATTTAACAATGTCTAGATTGTAGACAATATAGCGTATGCAAAATAGGTGGTATGCAACGTAGGTGGTATGCAATATAGCGTAAGGTGGCGTACAAAGAGATACGAGAAAACATTGTACGACTGTGTTTCTAAAAATAAACGGAAGAGCGCTGCGCTGGGCTGTGCTTACTAAGCACGCATTTCCCTTCTATGCTTGCGTTGGGCTACTCGGTGCATTATATGACGGCGCTCCTCTGGTTTACAATAAACTTTTTGTGATGGTTGATTTAAGCGAACAGCGTGCGACTGAAATTTTGTTTCCCTTTCGAGAAACATGCCGCAGATATTGTTGTGATGTTGAACACAGCTTACACGACAGCGTTATGAAAGTACGAGTGGTTTTCTTGTTACAAGAAAAGGAAATGTCGATTGATGACAAAACTCGTTCTGGAGTCTGTCAACTTACCGAACGGATGAAAATATCGAAACAATTCTTGAATTTGTGCTCGAAGAACGACGACGGAAAGGCCAAAGGAGAGATGGATAAGTTATCTGGACTCTGTAGTCGCCTCGGTGGCCTAGTTGATAGCGTACTGGGCTTTCACCCCGAGGACCCGCTTTCGATTCCCGGCCAGGCATTGGCATTTTCATACCCTATAAATCATCCCATCGTCTGCATTAGCCCAAGTGTGCACAATAATCGGACGTTAAAAAAAAAAAAAAAAAAATTATCGGAACTCGGCTAAGCGATTATTGACGGAAGATTTGGCAATGCGAAGCATGGTTGCAGAATTTGTGCCGGGTTCTGAATGATCAGCAAAATGAGCGCCGAGTGGAAACATTCAGTGCTTTGAAAAACAGTCCCAATGTAACCTAAACTTTTTCCAAAGTGATTACTGGTGACGAGACGTGGCGTTGTTCTTACGATTATCAAATAAAATAACAGTCATGCCAGTGGAAGATGTCATTGTTACTTCATTGGTGACCACCAAATGCGGAACGAAGTTTCACTTTTTTATGTAAGTGCGGCCACTGAAAGCGTAACAAAGCTAAGCGGAGTCGAGCGGAGTCGCTGGGCTCCGAAGTAGCTTCAGATTTGACTAGGATCGATGTTGACACTACTCCACCTCTCCCACCACGCCCTAAACTTATTTCTCGTTACCTAAGTTACCGTTACTTAGGTTACCGTTACTTAGGTTACGGCTTTTAAACACTAGTTTCCTAGGATGTGTTACAGTAGCTCTAAATATTTAGATTTAAAAGATATCCTTGTTTTAAACTCACTTAATTTCGCTACCGGTTGTCGTTCACCTTCAGCTCAACACAGCTCCGTTTCGCATTTGGTGGCAGCCAGGCCTGAAGTTCTTCAAATGAAATCAAACTTGAAAACAATTTTTCATGTGAGGGGAATACTGTATTTAGGTTCCAGGTCAGAAAGTTGATCAAGTATTCTATTTAAACCTTCAAAGCGTAACAGTGAGACTTCATTTGTGGGAAGCGGTGAACTGCTTCTCTACCACGACAATGCTGCCACGCGTGGTCAAATAAGTGGTCTGTTTTGGGAGAAAAACAACATGACTGTCTTGCCATTCGCTCTTTATTTACCTAACCTCACTCGGTGCGACTTCTTTTTGTTTCCACGATTGAAAAAGGATATGAAAGGACAGCGATTGAAAAACATAAAAAAGGTGAAGAAAATGAGGGAAAGCGAACAGGTATCAAACACTCAGATTAGTTTGAAAAATGTTTTAAGAATGGAATCACAGATTTGACAAGAGTAATTTGTGTCGTGAGGAAGATGATCAAGTTATTTTATAAAAGGAACATATATATATATATATATATATATATATATATATATATATATATATATATCTTCTTGTTTTAATACCAGTTATATTTGGAAAATCCTTGCATATTAGTCAACATTGCAGTGACTGATGCCACTCGAGACTGGCACGACGGTTTGTGGTGACTGATGAGTGCGGAGCTCGTGCAAGTGTGGTGGGGAAGTGGAGCACTCTTTAGGTGGTTAGGATTTATTTAATGTAAATTAAATTACGGAGATTTTGAAACTGATTAGGATAGTAAAAACTGCTTAGAATAAAAGTACGATAAAAAAAGATTACTTTTAGCAAATATCTATTGAAAAATGAGCTGCCATCACGGTAAGTCCCAGACTCGGAAACTTCAAATGAATCCTATTCTGACTTACACTTTTTAAGGAATTATATATATATATATATATATATATATATATATATATATGTGTATGTGTGTGTGTGTGTGTGTGTGTGTGTCTTAGAACTCTCATCTTCGGTACACAAATCAGTTTTGGTAATAGCTTGAACAAGTTCGTTATCCATCAAAGTTCGTTCAGCAGTTTCAAAATGGCGTCCATTACAAATCTTGTTGAAATTAATAAATTTGATTTCAATGACATTCAAAGTTTGTTATCAAATTAATTTGAACGATTAAAATGCTTAGATAAATGGATGACAGATGAATTTTAAAATTAACAGGTATACTGTGGAGAATTACGATGGTGAAATAAGAATTCCATAAAAAGTTGGAGATAAAAAAAAAACTATTTTTGAAAATTTGCTTCCACCACGTCAGCGATACAGATGCGTGCTGCCACTATTTTATAAGTACCCAGTTAATTTATTTCCCGATTACGCAAAATTAATTTACGCTAGGCTGTTGCTGGACTTAGCTTCCAACGTGACGTCACGCTTCAAATCGCTAACAAAGACATCAAATTAATTAGGTCAGTCGGAACAGTCCTGAGGCAGGATGTCAACACGCCATTACTGCGCAGGAGCAGGACGTTATGTAAGCAGGACGTTATGTTTTACACGACCACAAAGAAATGGTTATTGCAATTGCTTGTCTTACTGTAGATTACGCTTACTGCACAGCCTTGGTGATCTCATCGTTACTTTGTTGCGGCTTTAAATCAATATAACATTTGGGTTAAGTGCACTGACAAGGGCCGTGTATTGCGTAAGAGAAGAAGAAGAAGAAACGATGACAAAACACTACACCGAACGTTTCGCACCCAATTTATTGAACACGCTGTCGGTACTTAGTGAAAATCCTTTATGACAAAGGAAAAATTTTTAATCGCCCACGCATCTGTCTCGTGCTTGTGATGGATGTGTATTTTCTAAACGTAACAAGTTTGTGTATCTTACATTTCTTAACCTAATAGTCGGCTTAGCTGAAGTGGTCAAGACACTGGTCAGCTTCTTGCGTCTCTGAACTTGCGCATTTCAAAGTGGCAGGTTCGAGACTGCGATTCTGCCATAAGCTTTTCCGTTAACGTATACTCATCCCCATTAATCTAACTGGCATATAGACCTAGTATGGACGTTAAACAAAAATTACTTTAAACATTTTCGAAAATCTGATTTAAACTTCAAAAAGAACGTTAAAATCTGTATTTGGAATTTTCAAGTTACTTTGAAAAATGAAAATGAACTCTGACGGACTTCTAATTCATATTCAACGGAATTGGAAAATTAATATGCTAATTAAAAGCAAATTACGATGGTGGAATAGATTTCAAAAAAAGTTTTGGATAAATAAATATGTTTTTTTAATATTTTGAATTACCGCCATTTTGAATTGAGTTTGCCAGGTAACAAACTTGCCTTAGCTGTTAACAAAGTTAAGCAAATTTTTCAGTAAAAATTATTTTTTTTTTTAACGTCCGACTATTGTGCACACTTAGGCTAACGCAGACAATGGGATGAAAATAGCGTATGAAAATGCCAATCCCTGGCCGGGAATTGAACCCGGGTCCTCGGGGTGAAAGCCCAGTATGCTATAAACTAGGTCACCAAGGGCGGCTCAGTAAAAATTTAAACAATTTACGTAAAACTACGACACAAACTTTACCACATTCAATTTCATCAAAATATCAGGATCTGATGTTAAAATTAGAATACTGAAAAACATCATTACTTTATAAATCACTCATTCACTCACTGATCACCGTATCTAAAGAACGAAAATGTATACAAATTTTAAATTATGCATGATGGCTTCCTTTATATTATATATGTGCAATAACGCTGGCTTTTTTTTAAATATCTTTTTAAGTGGTTTAAAAGACTTCTTTTTACAACGTGAAAATTGCAGTTTTTGCACTATTTTTAACAGGAAAACATCTCAATGAAACTTTTTTAGTTGATAAATGGACCTGTGACAAGGTTTTAGTTGCACATCTATTTGCAATTAAATGGCGGACACTAAAAGTCTGATTTATTTGTCTGTTACGTTAAAATGTTTTGGGACGCTTTTCATTGTAAAAGGCTTGACCGATTTCTTCTTCTTCTCTGTTAACAGGCAAAACTAAGGACCACGCAAATATCACTTCATTTCCTTCCTCTTCCTTCATTCCCTCAGAGTGCTTCGACCTTCTCTCCTCTGTCCATCCTCCCCTGCGCTCCTTCCTCTTCTCCACAAGCACCTTTATATTTGTAAGTCTTTTGCCTAAATTGGTTTCTGTCCTGACAGTCCTTATCCGTGATTCTTAGTCTCCTGAGTTCTTCTTTCATCTGCTTGATGTATCCTCCTTGACTTCAAGTTGAATATCTTGTCAAAAATTTGTTTATTCATCCTCGTTGGATCCATTCTGACCACGTGTCCATAAAACCTCAGCCGTCTTTTCCTGATCGCTGTTTCCTGGTCTTCTATTCCTTCATGTATCTCCTTCTGTAGTTTCCCTGTACCACTCTTGGGCCGTAAATCCTTCTCAGTATTCTTCTTTCAATCTTCATTAGTTTTTCCAGATTTGGACTTGACCGATTTCATTGAAAATCTTTAATTTTTTTATATATAATTTTGTGAATAGGTAATAACCTATTCATAAACTGTCACACAGGCCTACTTATTTAAAACGCCTGGTTTATTTTAAAACGGCGTTTAAATACTAGTTGCAGAAGCCAAAAGGGTTTTCTGCATAATGTGTAGTTTTTTTTCGAATAGCCCATTTAGAGGGCACGCTTAATCAACTTCTTAGTCCATGCTTCCTTCATTTTCCTTGAGTGGTTTTCTCTGTCCTCTTGCGTCCACTCTCTTCCTCTCCTGCACGTGGGTCTTTTATTCTCACGCAACTCAAGTTGCCGTATTGTACTTTTGAATATTGCTCTGTCTCCTATAATTTCTGAGTCTATTGCGTTGTTTGCCAGGTCCTTGTCTATCTCTGTGAACCAGGTTATCTTGTTCCTGTGCTTGTTTAATATTGTGAAGATCTGTTTAGTTAGTCGGGTGTTCTCCATTCTGTATATGTGTCCGTAGAATTGAAGTCTTCTTTTCCTGCATACGTCTGTTATTTTTCTATTTTGGAATAAAGCTCTCCATTTGACCTCTGTTTATATTCTAACCCTGTGTTACTCTTTGGACCCAATATTTTCCGTAAAATCCTTCTCTCCATCTTTCCTATTTTCTCTTCGTCCTGAGCTGTGTGCAGTTTAAGTGTTTCCACCGCGTAGAGGACTGCTGGCCTAACTACCGTTTGGTAGTGCCTTAAGTTTAGTGTTCCAGGATAGGGATTTTTTGTTGTATACGTTTTTCGTGAAAAAGTACTCTTTTTCCAGTTTGAGTAGTTTGTTTTCTAGTGCCATTTTATCGCTATTGTTTTGTGTTATCCACTCCCCCCGGTATTTAAAACTGTCGGTTTTGGCTATTGTGTTCGTGTTTATCTTGAGATGGCTAGGGGCGCTCTTGATGTTTGTTATATATTGGGTCTTCTCAAACGCAATCCTTAGTCCAACTTTAGCCGCTTGTCTCTGGAGTTCCATTATTTGTTCTTGTGCATGTTCTATCGTGCATGTTCTTGTGCATGTTCTATCGTGCATGTTCTTGTGCATGTTCTATCGTGCATGTTCTTGTGCATGTTCTATCGTGCATGTTCTATCGTGTCTGTGATTAGCGATAGTGTAGTAAAACTAATGTGTAGTTTAGTTATTTTGTTTTTTTATTGGAAAATCTAACAAAATGAAAATTTCTAAACACACTGGCTGTAAGACAAATTTCTGCCTGACTCGTTGCTACGTTCAGTGCTAATTGTGTCCGCTACCCATTGCAAAATAACTGACTTGTTTCAAAGCATATATTTTTGTTAAATACAAGTTAGGCATCCTCAAACTTTCTTAAGCCTACTTGAAATAAAATGACGGTCACTAAGAAAGATTAGTTTATTTTAAAACGGGATATTTCCACAAGATCTAAACTTACTATAGTTTAAATTAATAGTTTCTTGTCAACTGTCAAATTAATCAACTGTAATTTTTATTACATGAAAAATACCGCCCAGTTATTTTATAGGCTTACTTAATTTTAAAGTGAGAAAGTCACATCAAATACTTAGAGTGAAGAACACAAAAATGTTTTTATTAAAGCCAAGAAAACTATTTACATCAAATCTGAAGAAATTATTCAAATTTGTATTAAGACCACACAGATGTTGCAGTACTCTATGAAATATTTCTAAGTACAGCGTAAATATTTTCTAAGCACCCTGTGATCGTATGATCGATGGCGTCACAATTAGGGCGTTGTATGTAGCATGTACCAATAACGTGATTGGTTCCTCTATTTCCTTTTATCACGACGTAAGCACTTCAAAACCCACTGACCTTCTCCAATAATTTACAGCGTTATTTAACAAGTTACTTTTTGTGTGTAGGGGGGGGAGGTGTTTGTGTTTTTCGGTATCTTGAATAAAGTTAGAGATGATACTATCTGTGATACATTGTTATATGTGAAAACGGAACTGCTACTTTTTAATATCTGTTAAATTAAACTGTGAAATAATGTCTTGGCTGATCTGTTATGTGGCCATTGCTTCTTCATATAGGCTAATATAAATCAGAAAAAAAACAAACAAAATCAGGTATTTTATCTACACAAATGCACAATTCTTCTGTACAATTATTCTTCTACACAACACTATTTGTACAAAAAAATTCGCTATACTCAATAAATAATACCAACAAGCTAAATCTGACGGGAAAGAACTGTGCGCGCGCAGTTAGCAATATCAATATTTATCTCGTCTCAGTAATTCCGCACTAACAAAAGTGTGAACTGTGAAAAAATTTCACAGTTCACAGTTAGCGTGTAGATAGGTAGGACCAAACTGTGAACTCATTAAGGTTGAACAGATTTCGGAGATTTCATTTCATAGTTCACAGTTAGTAACAGTTTAACTCAGCCATTCACTATTGGATAAATATGTGAAATTTGACTATCTGTGAAAAAGTAGCAGTTCTGTGATATCGTTATCATCTCTAGATTAAGTGAGAATAGAATAGATGAGCTAAAGGTACGATTTGATCAACGTACAGCCCAAACTATAAAATCTAGAGACTTGAAATTTTGAGGATACCTTCGTTTTAATATGTAAGCGCGTACTAAGAAGGATTTTGCAAAAAATGGATTTTAATCCATTAAACTACTTACCCAGTCCAAATTTAATAAACAACGTACAGCCAATACTATTATAGCTAGAGACTTGAAATTTTCAAGGTACATTCTTACAACAATGTCAAGGTGTACTAATAAAGGATTTTTCAAAAATATGATTTTAACACCATTAAACTACTAACCCAGTCCAAATTTAATAATCAACGTACAGCCAATACTATTATAGCTAGAGACTTGAAATTTTCAGGGTACCTTCTTACAACATTGTCGACATGCACTGAAAAAGAGGTGCACTGAAAAACGATTTTCCAGTATGCAGCCCCTAAAGAGGTAAACATGAGGTACAACAATTTTTATTGAAAAAATATGTTTTTCATCTGATCTTCTTAAAACGTAACATAGTCACTCTTAAGTATAAGTAATGAAATATATTTTTCACCTTTTCCCCAAAACGCATCCGCTAAAGAGATTGAAAGAAGGTATAAAATATAAAAAAGGGGTACAATTTTGAATTGAAAAAATATTTGTTTTATCTTATATTTTAGAAATATGCTATGAAACACATATTTTAACATTTTTCTGAATTCATCCCCTAAAAGAATAAAAATGGAAAAGAGTTATCATGGGAGAAAAAGAGTGCTTGCATTGGAGAAAAATATTTTTTATCAAATTTTCTTAAAAGTAAACAAAATATTTTAAAACACGCAATTCAGTCTTTTTCCCCGAATTCATCCCCTAAAAGGACAAAAATATAGAATAGGTATAAATGTCTGTATTGGACAAAAGTATTCTTGATCAGATTTTCTTAAATTCGAATGGAACACGTTTGAAGACAATAAAACAACATGTTCAGGTTATAATATTTTTTCATATTAACTGTAAAATAATCACGAGTTTAGATGATCACGCTTTTATTAATATATTTTTATGTTTCTAAATTATTACATTACTGAAACAGTTTAAGTTTCGTGGGCGAAGCCCCGACGGGTAATGCTAGTGTAATATAATTTTAAAAAACCTAAAATCAGGATCAGCGCTCATACTGGACTGTATACAATAACATGTTGTAAATGATACAGGTACAAAATAACAGTTCCTAGAGCCGTGTTACAGATTGCTCAGCGACAGATGACACTGCCGGACAAAACGTACCGTGAACATTCCTCAGCCTCGGTCTTCCTGGTGTCAGTTTACGTGAAATAATTTGCGCCAAGTGGCCACACAATGGCGGCCAGTTGCCACACAATGGCGGCCAGTTGCCACACAACGACATATCGGAAATCTGCAGCAATTTGCTTGACAACTTAACCACGCGTCGACGGGAGAAAGCAACGTCAAATATTTTCTGTTTTCTGAACACAACCTGGATTCATTCCGATAGGATTCAGAAAGCGTTGTTCGATTATGGTCTTTTGACATTTTTTTACTAATCGAAGCCTTTACAGTTTTTACTTACTGGTTGATTTAAGCAATTTAAATTTTTTTTTGTAGCAATGTTGGCAATGTTTTTTTTGTGACAAGGTTGGTATTGGTTTATCCTGTTCCGGTTCATATTAGATTTAAACATGTACTGACAGATATTTCGTTCTTCAATAAAACAAAACAAAATAAATTACGATCAAAACTTTACACAAACTTTCTAACAATACTGAGAAAAAATTGATTTCGAGGAATGAATTTCTCAAAATGTGTTAAGAAATTTTTGACACTCAAGTTAGTGAACCTTTTTTTTGACCAAACAGGAAACCCGACAGCATTTCGGGATAATTTTGTTTTTCTCGATTTATTTTCGAATAGTAAATTTCTTTTACTTCAGATTTAAGACCCTCTACACTGACATCCTTTATGAATCCTAAAATTTAATCAATTTCAGTCTGTTTCGATAGCTTTAGAACTGAATTACTTTATGAACAATATTTAGCAAAATTTAATCAAAATCTTAGTGCCGATTTTGCTTTGTGAAAAGTCTGTAGGACCTACTTTGGTTGCCTCTAATATATACTAAACATTCCTTTAAAGAGTGCATGTGGAGGATCGGTGTGCAGATTCAAGAGCGAACTTGCGCGCCTCTATGTCCTGCGGAGTGTTCTGGGTATTATTGGCTTTCATTACTTCAGCAAGACACTTGCTTGCCTAATACTCTTTGCGTCATTCCAAACTTTGCTTCCACAAGAACGCTTTACAGCATTTGGAACACTCAAGGTGGTGGGGTCAGTGCACATTTCACAGGCGTTAAACCATAGCAAAAGCTAAAATCACTCTATAATTGCCACGGATATTAGGCACCATTTTTGCAAAGGTTATACAAACACATGCTTTCACCTTCTCCACGTCACGCTTTGTATTACCACTATCGATACTGACTTTGTTTACATGTTCACTAACCTATATCGAGTTATCAGTAATCGCAATGAAGAGCGTGTCAGGATTTAAATGAACAAGTGACGCAACCCGTGTTGCATTAGCTTTCCCAAGCCCAGCAGTAACCACGCGCCTAAACTCGCGTGTTCACAACTATCAGAAAATTAAGGCCGCTTTTAAAAACGTGAAGGTCACTCGTTGTTTGTAAAGGTTGGACTTTCTCAGACGCAAAATCAAATTGTCGCGGCACGCAGCTGTTTCGCTAACGTGATAGAAACGGATTCTCAAGGGAAACTAATGTCTGTTATCGAACCAAGAGTAAAAATCATGTATCATGTTTATTTAAATTTTAATTACGATAATTTGTTCGAAAACATAACTAGTTTTTGTTTTTGTTATTTAAAAGTTCATTAAGGCTATTATCGCCTTCCTAAATGTAAGTGTGAATGTAAAGTGTTAAAGTCGTATGTGTGGTGTTGTAAGTGTAAGTGTTTGTTAGACTCTGGTTCCGCGAGGGACGTCTAAATCCTATCAAAAGGTGCAGCTTGTCTGCACACCCTGCGGGGTAGCTAGTTTTTAACAACATAACCTAAAACTCATTACAGCCTGTCAGCTGTTCAATGCAATCAGCTGATCAATACGAATTAATATAAAACATCTGATTTTTTTACTATAACTACCAGTATAAAAATTAAATTAATGATTCATTTCATATATCGACATCAGTCAAATTTCTTCGTAGTTTCCGTAGTGTAGTGGTTATCACGTGCGCCTCACAGGCGCAAGGACCCTGTTTCGATCCCGTGCGGAAACACAGCAAATTTTAGTTATAATTAATTTAATACCACACTCGGGACGCGAAAAATATACTATTATATATCAATTTAAATTTGTGCACTCGAATCAATCACACAGCATCAAACAACACAATCAGCCCGACACTCTTTTAAAAACTAAACGCAATTTTGACTGCTTCACGGAGAAAGAGCATAAAATTTCCAATAAGTTGGTCCGGTAACATTTCCCCTAAATATTAAGGTTACCGGTTAAAGTGGTGGGAGAAGACTGTCAGAGCGCTGTCGAGGAGCGGACAAAGAATATATTGCAAGATTTACTGTTGTTTGAACCACCAGTGATTAGTTTATTCAATGTATTTACGTTTATTGAATAAGGATTAAAAGGTTAAGACGGCACGTACATTTACATAAATTGGACGAGAATAGAGTGACTGAAACATCGGCAGGAAAAAAGCTGATAAACTCCTACAGAGGTGGATAGAAGATGTACAGAATGACCTTATGACAGCAGGCGGTAGACAGACACGATTGGAATGCCATTGTCAAGGTTACGTCTCTACAAGGACAATTGTACAATGGAGTAATGAAAACATTTTGAACATATGTGCTTACATGATATTTAATTTTAACTGTACAAATTATAATATTTCACTTTTAAACTATTCAGTGTCGTATAATATTGTGAACTATGTGTACAATATAAATATAAATATATCAACATAAAAACATAAATTATAATATGCAACGGAAATGATTTCACGCTATTGTGACGCGTGGATGAAGGTGATGTTTATTAGCACAGCTGGTTTTACATACAGCTGTTTCTCTGATAATAAGTAATACTGTTTTAACTGGTTATGTTTATTGGTATTGTTTAAGAATTTATAATTTTGGAATAAAAGCATTATTATTGTAATTGACTGTGTTTTATTTAATACCATGTTTGTTATTTATACTGTATAAGCTTAGAATGCGCAATGAGACCGAAGACCCAAAGGATGCAGGAGCAAAGGATGCAGGAGCAAAGGATGCAAGAGCAAAGGATGCTGGAGCAAAGAATGCTGGAGCAAAGGATGCAAGAGCAAACGATTCAGGAGCAAAGGATGCAAGAGCAAACAATGCTCCTGCAAAGGATGCAAGAGCAAAGGATGCAGGAGCAAAGGATGCAGGAGCAAAGGATGCAGGAGCAAAGGATGCAGGAGCAAAGGATTCAAGAGCAAACAATGCTCCTGCAAAGGATGCAAGAGCAAAGGATGCAGGAGCAAATGCTATGCAGGAGCAAACGATGCAAAGGATGCAGGAGCAAAGGATGCAGGAGCAAAGGATGCAGGAGCAAAGGATGCAGGAGCAAACTATGCAGGAGCAAAGGATGCAAGAGCAAACGATGCTCCTGCAAAGGATGCAAGAGCAAAGGATGCAGGAGCAAAGGATGCAGGAGCAAAGGATGCAGGAGCAAACGATGCAACAGCAAACGATGCAAGAGCAAAGGATGCTGGAGCAAAGGATGCAAGACTATGCAGGAGCAAACGATGCAAGGAGCAAACGATGCAAAGCAAACGATGCAAAGGAGCAAACGATGCAAGAGCAAACGATGCAGGAGCAAAGGATGCAAGAGCAAAGGATGCAAGAGCAAACGATGCAGGAGCAAAAGATTCAGGAGCAAAGGATGCAGGAGCAAAGGATGCAGGAGCAAACGATTCAGGAGCAAAGGATTCAAGAGCAAACGATGCTCCTGCAAAGGATGTAAGAGCAAAGGATACAGGAGCAAAGGATGCAGGAGCAAAGGTTGCAGGAGCAAACGATGCAGGAGCAAACTATGCAGGAGCAAACGATGCAACAGCAAACGATGCAGGAGCAAACGATGCAACAGCAAACGATGCAGGAGCAAACGATGCAAGAGCAAAGGATGCAAGAGCAAACGATGCAGGAGCAAAGGATGCAGGAGCAAAGGATGCACGAGCAAACGATGCAAAAGCAAACAATTCAGGAGCAAAGGGTGCAAGAGTAAACGATGCAGGAGCAAACGATGCAGGAGCAAAGGATGCAAGAGCAAAGGATTCAGGAGCAAAGGATGTAAGAGCAAAGGATGCAGGTGCAAAGGATGCAGGAGCAAAGGATGCTGGAGCAAAGGATGCAGGAGCAGAACCCCTTCAATATCATAAAACCTGAATCATAAAAAAAGTAATAATTTTGAAAACAGTACATTAAAATAATCTCGACACGTCTTGCTGTCGTTATGGGAACGTTTTTAGAGTAACATCAAGTAGCTTAAAAGATCATTTCGATACTTTTTTTCAATAGCTTAAGTAAGTTCGTGACAAAGCAGAAACCCTTTCATCCGTTTCAAAATGGCCGAAGTCAGTATATTAAAAAAATTATAACTTTTTATTTTATATATTTTAAAAATATAATTTTAACGAAATTATATAACTATTTATATAATTATATAAATTAATATTTGTTAATTTTAAAATGTGATTGAAAATGCTACAACAACCCGGTCGTTTATGCAGAAATTTGAAAATTAAAAATTTGCTCAATTTAAATTTACTTTCAATTTAAATTTGTCAATTTGTGTAGATTTCAAAGTTGATTATAACGGTGAAATCTTTCAATAACGTGTAAGGTAACAACGTTATCACTTTTATTATTATTTTTTTAAATTTTTGTAAGAAGAAAAACACATTGAGGCTATTATCGCCTCCCTATATGTTAGTGTGAGAGTAAAGTGTTAAAGTCGTAAGTGTAGTGTTGCAAGTGTAAGTGTGTGCTAGACTCGGGTATTGCGAGTGATGTCTAAATCCTCTCAATAGGTGCAGGTCTACACCTTCTTGCAGGGCAAACAAATTTTTAATAGCCGAAATGGCTGAACGAATATTGCTAAGCAGCAAACGTGCCTGACCCAATTTAAAAATCTGAATTTACACGTACTGTATTACATAAATTGTAACGATCTCTTAAAACGTTTTTCAGTAGACAGAATCAGTAAATATTTAATTACTAACATACGCCGTTACTCAGGTTGTCAGAATAATTTGTAGGTTATTTCTTTAAATAATAATACAGCTGTTTTGTGTTATAAATCTGCTGTTTGATGCTATCTAATTTGCAGTTTTACTTTGACCTTTGACAAAACAAGTTTTTAACGAACGAGTCTAACACCGATTGCTTTTTTTGCTGTAATTTAGATTGTTCTACTAAAAAACTTCTCTTTTTTTAAGAAAAAACAATTTTGTTTGGAAATTGTATATCGGTTCATTAAATTTTAAATATTGAATAAAATAAAATGTTTAATCAATCTGTTTATGACAATCACATATTTTGTAAAGTAGATGTTGAAATAACAGGAGCAATGCCTTCTTAAAACATTTATAAATAAAATACTGTAAACATGATGATTTATTTTTAAAATATCAAGATTTGGAAACGTATTAACAGATTTTGCAGGGTAACAATATGTCTAAACTAAAAATAAAAATCAATTGTTGTAGAAAGTTTGAATCAAATTAAATTCTAAGAAATAATAATTACTTATATACAATCAACATTTCTAAAGAAACTTGAGAAGTGTTCTATTAGTCAGGATCGGTGAACATCTCAAGGTCATGTGTAATTATATCGGCTTTAATAGTTCATTTGATAATGAGCTCATTTCCATAACGTCTTGTGTAGCTAACAATAGAAACATATTTACACGTGTAAGTTAACAGTCATTGTTGTTACTAATTAGTAGACTTACTCTAACAATGTTTGGTCTGCAGGTTTTGGGACAAGGTTTCCATCTCGTGACTTGCGTTTGCAAAATCAATTTTTTTTTTTAAACATTACACAAACCTTCTAACATTAAAAATGTTACCATAGATAACCTGTTCTGAAAATTGGTAAGCTAACTAAAATTCACTAAAAAATCAGAGATTGGTCGAATTTTGAGCTAATATTATTTTCAGTTAGAATAAATCGAAAAAATATTGACGACTGATGGAGTTTATTTTCCATTTTTCTATTTACACCCGAAACGTAAATTTCTTCTATTTTCAATTTACTAAAATAATTAAAAGTAATTGTTTTCATAACAGAGCAATCATTCGCGAAACTATTTCGTGAATTCGATTTTTTTTTTTTTTTTTGGTTTTTTTTCTTTAGCTCCCGAAAAGGATTTTCAAGGAGATATGGCGTGTACGTTTTGTTTGGGTATTTGTGGGCTAACATTTTGGCAAAAGTAAACAAACAGTTTAAACCGAAATAATTAAAAAATTATTTATAGGTTATAATTACTACAAAACTAAACAAACATGCCAATAACGAAATAAGTTGATTCGTATAGTCTCCAAAGTAGATTCTCTCTCTCTCCCTCCCCCTCTCTCTCACTCCCTGACTCCCTCTCCCTCCCTCTCTCCCTCCCTATCTCTCCCTTTCTCCCTCTCTCTCCCTCTCCCTCGCTATCTCTCCCTCCCTCTCTCTCCCTCTCCCCCTCTTTGTCTCTGTCTCTCTCTCTGTCTCTCTCTCTCTCTCTCTCTCTCTCTCTCTCTCTCTCTCTCTCTCTCTCTCTCTCTCCCCCCCCCTACAGAAGTTGAAATGTAGAGACAGACGGTTACGTTTTTTCACTGTAACTATAATTATGAACTATACTGTACGGTCACTAAACTGTACTTCATTTAGTTTGAAAGTTATAGACGGTTACGTTTTTTCACTGTAACTATAATTATGAACTATACTGTACGGTCACTAAACTGTACTTCATTTAGTTTGAAAGTTATAGGCGGTTACGTTTTTTCACTGTAACTATAATTATGAACTATACTGTACGGTCACCAAACTGTACTTCATTTAGTTTGAAAGTTATAGACGGTTACGTTTTTTCACTGTAACTATAATTATGAACTATACTGTACGGTCACTAAACTGTACTTCATTTAGTTTGAAAGTTATAGACGGTTACGTTTTTTCACTGTAACTATAATTATGAACTATACTGTACGGTCACTAAACTGTACGGTCACTAAACTGTCATTTAGTTTGAAAGTTATAGACGGTTACGTTTTTTCACTGTAACTATAATTATGAACTATACTGTACGGTCACTAAACTGTACTTCATTTAGTTTGAAAGTTATAGACGGTTACGTTTTTTCACTGTAACTATAATTATGAACTATACTGTACGGTCACTAAACTGTACTTCATTTAGTTTGAAAGTTATAGACGGTTACGTTTTTTCACTGTAACTATAATTATGAACTATACTGTACGGTCACTAAACTGTACTTCATTTAGTTTGAAAGTTATAGACGGTTACGTTTTTTCACTGTAACTATAATTATGAACTACACTGTACGGTCACCAAACTGTACTTCATTTAGTTTGAAAGTTATAGACGGTTACGTTTTTTCACTGTAACTATAATTATGAACTACACTGTACGGTCACCAAACTGTACTTCATTTAGTTTGAAAGTTATAGACGGTTACGTTTTTTCACTGTAACTATAATTATGAACTACACTGTACGGTCACCAAACTGTACTTCATTTAGTTTGAAAGTTATAGACGGTTACGTTTTTTCACTGTAACTATAATTATGAACTATACTGTACGGTCACCAAACTGTACTTCATTTAGTTTGAAAGTTATAGACGGTTACGTTTTTTCACTGTAACTATAATTATGAACTATACTGTACGGTCACCAAACTGTACTTCATTTAGTTTGAAAGTTATAAACGATTGCTAAATTGAGAAAAGAGAAGCCGCGGTTTTATTTAACAGTCTAAAACGAAACACGTAACCTTAAACTTATCACCGTCAAATTTATAGGCCTCTTAAAATATTAACTTGTTATAACGGTATCAGAAGTAACTTCATTTTTTCTAAAATTCCGATATAACCTTATTTTAGCAACAATAAATACTGCAACTTTTACTCGGCTTTAAAAATTATTGTTTTGTACAAGCGCAAAATCTTAACTGAATTGCTTGTAGATAATGTTGATAAAAAAGTAGATAAGTAGACGGCACCTGCAGGTAAGTGCCGTCAAAAATACTAATACTGATGAAAGTATTAGTATACACACATACACTCTCGTGACACGCGCGCGGACAAATATCCAATTACAGAAACATTTTTTGTACCCAAGGGAATTAATGCAATACAACATCATAATTAGTTGAAAAAGTTTAACTGGGTTATAAAGTTACCGAATGGATCAGGAAAAATGGATTTTATATTCGAGTGAGATTATAAAATAATATTAAAAATTAGTAAAGTTTAAGAGAAAAAAAATATTATTTTTCTAATAACGCATTTTTTATTACTAACACATTTATGTGTTTAAATAACAACAATTAATTACTCTGTATTTGTACATAAATTACGGTAGCAAAAAAGCAGGTCTTTTAATTAACACCTTGTGCTTAGTAATAATTATACGTTTTACAAAATAGGAAAGATAACAATCCAATTACAAATCTGCAATCGCTATCGTCTCCAGTTCTACGTGTAGTGGAATAGACTAAACATACAGCATACAACTCAGACTTATAATGCGAGTTCACTATGTGTATCTGCAGAGTGTAAAACATTAACAGTTGAGTCGTGCTTTCATCAGTATTAGTAGTTTCGACTGCACTTATCTGCCGGCTGGCTACTTTTTTTATCGACCTTATCTACTGGCAATTCAATTACAATTTAGCTCTTGTACAAAAGGACAATTTCTAAAACAGAGTAGAAGACTGCGATATTTATTGTTGTTAAAATAACGTTATATCGGAATTTTTAAAAAAATATGACTACTTATGAGGCCGATATAACAAGTTTATGTTTTCATATCAAAGTAAAACATTTTTTACTGTCACATAATCTTTCTATAAATTATTATTGACTGCAATTGTGATTTAAAATTTTCGACCAAATCTGAACATGTAAATTCATTCTCTGCTTGCTGCGCTCGCAGCTTACCTCTAACGCTCTGCAAATACCATCATGACTATCGATTTTTAAAACTTTCTGCTTTTGACAGCAACCATGTCACAACAAAATCCATCTGAAGTGAAATCTCGTCTTCGGCCGTGTCAGTGGGATGGCAAATCTGCAAACTCACGCAACTGTGTTGTGATACAAAGACACTTGACAGCGGCGGTGCAAAAATAGCAGAGAATCAAGTGTACGGTCACATGTTAGAAATAGATGCAGCTTATTGGAGAACTAGAAGTGAATCAGCTTTCTCATTATACGCAGTCTAGCGGACGTGAAAGAAATCGATTTTGAGACTGTCAAAGAATTATTCATTTCATGGTTCCCTTAATCAAAAGCAAGTTTTATTTAGATGTCTATGTTGCAAATATGACAAGATATTTTTTAACTTTTTTGTAAGAAAATGAACAAGCACGTGAATTCCATTAAAGATTTTAATAACTTTGATATAAAAATCCTGTTTGGCACGACTGACGAGAATATAGAAGAACTCGTGTCAGATAAAAACCGTCTCGCTGACTCAACGTCGTTCTGTTTGTAAAATTAAAGGACGGTAATGAGAACCCGTTATGTGTTTTACCTTTTTGAAGCGTTAGCTTCTTATACCGCGTTGTGCACTTTGTATTTATCACCATGGAGTGATTCGGTTTCATCGAGTAGGCTTACGTGAGTAAGTAACGCGAGTAGGGGAAGTATTACACAGACCCGCTCCAGTTCTCAGCTCTTCTCCTTTCTTTCGTCTGCCGGTTCTGACTGAGTTGGTCGCGTGCGTATGTATGTTTTGTACCTGTATGTACATACAACGTGTATGCTTCTCCCTATCTCTTTCTTTTCTCTCTCTTTCTCTCCACTTTTCTTCTTCTCATGGTCTTGTCTTGCGCGCATGTAATGATGTTGTATACATTGTGTATATTGCCAGCAGCAATGTGTTCAATGGTATACGGTTTATATTCAGTAATAACACATGCGTTTGATTTTTTTTTATATATTCTCGAGGCTTTAAATATCTTATATCTATATTTTCTATGTTCTCGAGACGTTATATCTACATTTTTTTAAAGAGGCTAACGCTTCTTCCGACAGTCCCATTGACTGTACCAATTTTTATTTTACCTTTCTTAAAATTCAATATTTATTTGAATAAGAAAGGTAAATATTGAATTTTACCTCGCAGTACCCGAATCTAACACACACTTACACTTACAACACTACACTTACGACTTTAACACTTTACACTCACACTTACATTTAGGGAGGCAATAACAGCCTCAATGTGATTTCGCCTTAAAATAACACACAAAAAACATACATATATATATGACTGTATTTGCAAAAGTAGCAATTATACAGGCCTGAAATCTCCATACCCTCATCTAGTCAGCCCCGTAGTTCATTTTTCACTTATAACCTATCTTAAGTAAAAGCATAACAGTTAAATTTTAACACAGTATCAGTTCCTCAGAATATTTTTAATACCACGATAAATCACGTGACCTGCTAGAAATCGTTTTCGGTGCGTGACACGGTGACGCAGTGTTTCTGTTCTGTCGAGTCATCGTCACCTTAATCCCGAACTGGATGCGTACAATGGCTCGGGTGTCCACTACAAGCAAAGACAACATTTAGAAAGTATTATTATGAGAAGTAAACACAACCGCGACACTTTCCCGCCGTTATTGCTTACACTTTGCTCGCCGACGTAACATGTGCTCACATCTTTCAGACAGTTGAGTCGTGCTTTCATCAGTATCAGTAGTTTTGACGGCACTTATCTGCAGGCTGGCTACTTTTTTATTGACCTTATCTACTAGCAATTCAGTTAGGATTTTGCGCTTGTACAGAAGAACAATTTTTAAAACCGAGTAGAAGACTGCGGTATTTATTGTTGCTAAAATAAGGTTATATCGGATTTTTTTAAAAAAATGAAGTTACTTCTGATACCGTTATAACAAGTTAATATTTTAAGCGGCCTATATATTTGACGGTAATAAGTTTAAGGTTACGTGTTTCGTTTTAGACTGTTAAATAAAACCAAGGCTTCTCTTTCTCAATTTAGCAATCGTTTATAACTTTCAAACTAAATGAAGTACAGTTTGGTGATCGTACAGTATAGTTCAAAATTATAGTAACAGTGAAAAAAATTAGATTTTAAAAATTTGTTTCATAGATTTATGCGTAAACGTCTGTCTCTACATTTTAACTTCTGTGTTTTATCTTCTCTCTCTCTCTCTCTCTCTCTCTCTCTCTCTCTCGCTCCTTCCTTCAAACCCCCATATCAAACAATTATGTTCAATAAAGGTTTTACTGTGTCCGCTTGTTGTTGACGCCCTCGTACAGTTTAAGTCCCCGCTTTAAGGAATTATACAGTGTTTGTTATTTGCTGTATGAATGTGAATGTGAATGTATTTTTGCTTTTGCAACAATTTTGAATTGTATTTTATATTTCGTTTGTTCCAAGATATTTCTTATTTTTATTTGTTAATATTATTATTATTACTATTATTATATATATATATATATATATATATATATATATATATATATATATACATATATATATTATTTGTTTATATTTAATGCATATTTATTTTGTTTTTATGTTGTTAAGAGGAAGAAAAGGACCTGATAGTCCTACTTCCACCAATTTTAATAAGCACAAAAGTTCAATTTAGCAATATTTCTCTCTTTCTCTCTCTCTCTCTCTCTCTCTCTCTCTCTCTCTCTATACAAATATATATATATATATATATATATATATATATATATATATATATATATATATATATATATATATATATATTCCTGCAGGGGATGCAAACTAGCTGCACCTATTGAGAGGATTTAGAAGTCCCTCGCGTTACTCGAGTCTAACACGCACTTACACTTACGACTTTAACACTTTACACTCACACTTACATTTAGGGAGACGGTAATGGCCTCAATGTGAATTTCGCCCTAAAATAACAAATATATATATATATATATATATATATATATATATATATATATATATAGATAGATAGATAGATAGATAGATAGATAGATAGATAGATAGATATATAGATAGATAAATAAGTAGATATAGATATATTTCTCTATCAATCTTTAGTTTCACAATCGGCTTTTGTGAAAGGTTTTTTCACAACCGATTTGTGATTGATAGATCTATCTATTTAACTGGCTGTCTATATATATATATATATATATATATATATATATATATATATATATATTTATTTTATTTATCTGTGAGTACAGATTGCTGGAAACAAAAATAATTCTATGATATTGCTGTAATTGTGTTTGGTTTGCCCGCTAGAAAACAAAATTTCTCAATATCGGCTGTAACGATTTTGCTCAGACGTAAATTATGAGAACCGCAATGGAAAAATAGTCAAAACGTCATTCGTGTTCAACAAGACGATGAGCTTATACCAAGTTATGTTTTATACCATTAATGTAACAATAATATCACACTTACAGCGCATCAACATGACCTTAAGGATTTCCTTATTACGCTTTTAAACGTACAACGCGCAAATAACCCGAACTGCCTTACGGTGCTGAATACAAATGGCACAATACTAAAGCTAAGATTGGGGCTGTGGAACAGGTTACTGATTGGTGAGATGGATTGAAAGTGTTAAACAGAACGGTAGTGAGGCAATGGACTGAATACAAACGTGTACAAATATACACGAATTAAGTAAACTGCTAATGAAATGAAATTAGATACTTTTACAAAAGTAAGCCTACACTAAAAGGGAAAACTCATAGTGGACTTCTAATAGTTAATAGGTAGTTTTGAAAACAAGACTAATAGTTAAGATTGCTAATACAAATAGTTATAAGGCAGGATTATGAATATCTAGAATAGAATGTAGGAAATTAATAGAGGAATTTGGGGGCTTGAGGTAAACCTAAACAAAATGGAGGACAGAGCAGGGGTCTTTTATTGGAACAAAAAAAATCAAGGCTGTACAACTTACAAGTTATTGGGAATGACAGTTACCATCATTGGATTACCGATAAACGAATGTAACTCATTGGGAAGAAGAGAAATAAGATAGGGGATCAACATATATCAAAAATAAATAAACATAGAAAATATAATACAATTATAAAAAGTATAATTTCATATGAAAACGAAATATAGCCACTGAAACATAACACAAACAAACGTATTGAAGCTACAGAAATGTACTAACGGGAACAGATAAAAAAATGTATCAATCCCTGGTGTGAAGACGACATCAAGATTATACAACTTCCATAGTTTGGTCACGTCCAGATAATGGACGAAAATCGACTTCCCAAAACTGATTTTAAATTATAAACTACACGGTCGTAAAAAGAGGAAGACCGAGACTTCATTGGAGAGAAGGATTGATAAGGACGTGAGAGAGAGGGTTGGATCAAGATCTGTGAAATGATTGGGGGAAATGGAAGCTAGGATTCAGAAGACGTTGAAGAACGTTTTAAGCCGAGAAGAAGAAGATAGTTAAAAACTGGTTATTGAATGCTAATAGCCCCGCCGGTGGGTGCAGACTAGCTGCACCTATTGAGAGGATTTAAACGCCCCTCGCGGTACCCTAGTCTAACACACATACACTTACAACACTGCACTTACGACTTCAACACTTTACACTAACACTTACATTTAGGTAGGCAACAATAGCCTCAATGTGTTTTTCGCCTAAAAAAAATGAATAGTAATAAAGGACTAATCAACATTATTTTTCCTGTTTAAACCAAGATGTTTTCCGGGATCTTAAAATGTCATCCAATCCTGATCCTTTAACTTGCCCTCCGTACTTTATGCCAGTTAGCCTAGTGAGGATGAAGGATCGGCGTTATCGGAAGGAGTAATGCTTACGGCTGTTAATACATCTAGTACATGCACAGTACGAGACGCAACAGACTGACACGTGTCTTAGCCACCAAGCACTTCGTTAAATATTGTGTGTGTGTGTGTGTGTGTGTGTGTGTGTGTGTGTGCGCGCGCGCGCGTGTGGTTGTGCGGGAGCGTGTGTGTGTGTGCGTGTGCGTATGTGTGCGTGCGTGCGTGTGTGTGTGTGTGTATATATGTGCACGCGGGTGTGTGGGCGCGCGCGTGTGTGTATAGTGCGCGCGCGCGTGTGGGTGTGTGCGCGCGCGTGTGGTTGTGCGGGAGAGTGTGTGTGTGTACGTGTGCGTATGTGTGCGTGCGTGCGTGTGTGTGTGTATATATATGTGCGCACGCAAGTGTGTGCGCGCGCGTGTGTATGGGTGTGCGCGCGCGTGTGGTGTGTGCGCGCGCGTGTGGTTGTGCGGGAGCGTGTGTGTGTGTGCGTGTGCGTTTGTGTGCGTGCGCGTTTGTGTGCGTGCGTGCGTGTGTGTGTGTGTATATATGTGTGCACGCGGGTGTGTGAGCGCGCGCGCGCGTGTGTGGGTGTGTGCGCGCGCGCGTGGTTGTGCGGGAGCGTGTGTGTGTGCGTGTGCGTGTGCGTGTGCGTATGTGTGCGTGCGTGCGTGCGTGTGTGTGTATATGTGTGCACGCGGGTGTGTGTGCGCGCGCGCGTGTGTGTATGGGTGTGTGTGCGCGCGCGGGTGTTTGTGAGCGGGTGTGTGTGTGCGGATGTGTGTTTGAGCGCGTGGGTGTGTGTGTGTGTAAAAGGGTGTGTGTGGTGCGCGATAGGGTGTGTGTTTTTGTGTGTGTGTGTGTGTGTGCGCGCGCGCGCGGGTGTGTGTGTGTTTTGGCACTGTCTTGCGTTAGCAAGTTCTGACCCATTCAATTTGATTCAAACTTAACAAAAACATTTATAATAATATTACTTTAGACAAGTTCCCTTACATAGCAAAGTCCGGCCGACAGTTTCAAAATTTCAGTAAAATTCCATCAATATCGTTATATATATATTTGCACGATTATGAAGTAGCTACATATGCTAAAAAATTTTCGTCAAAATCGTTAGTTTCGTTTAGTATTTAACAATCTACATAGTGGATAGACGTGGAAATCATGTTTTGTTTTTACTCGGGAAACCTACAAACGAATGTATGCATCAAAATAACAAGAACGATTTGTTCCGCTCACCATTCTTTCTTTATGCCATTCTTAGTTTCTTGAGGAAATTGCATCTACTTCCGTTCTTGCTGAAGGGTGACTCCATTTATTATGCATTTCCAATTACCCCGCATAGTATATCACACACGGTAAACACGATTAAATGTCCCATTCCACGATATATCTCGGCTGTAATTTCGTGTTTCGCCATGTGCACTCGTAGCTCAGTCGGTAGGTTAGCGGACAGTTCAATATAAGCAAGACCTGTACGCGGGTTCGAACATAGTTCACTTACCCCTTCCCCGATAGACACACATTATGTTGAATTCAGGACGAAAGAGGTTAGTGAATATTTCGGACCACATAACTACGGATGAATGAGGTAACAAATCATGTAATCGCGGAACGCAACAGTCGCACTGGTGTGACAAAGCATTTTTCCAGAATTTATATTTCCTTTTTCGAAATTCTAATTTCAAGACCATAATCAGCATTAAAATCTGCCTGTTTAGGATTTTAAATTTTAGAATTACTTTTAAAATACGAGAATGAACCCTGGTTGCTGTAAGAATGAAATTGTCCAATTTCACTGGATTTCGATAATTCGAAGCGCTGATTTTGCAGTTTTAAAGCTAATTACGATGCTGAATTTAATTTTTTTTTAAAATTTAGTACAAAAAAGTTACGAGTTTTTAAAGGTTTGAAAAAAGAGGCATTTTGAAACTGTTAAAGGAATTTTTGTGGTTAAGAAAGTTTTCCGAACTGTAACTACAATCGGTTTTTGTGTTAAGTTTAAATCACACACACACACACACACACACACACACACACACACACACACACACACACACACACACACACACACACACACACACACACACACATATATATATATATATATATATATATATATATATGTGTGTGTGTGTGTGTGTGTGTGTGTGTGAGAGAGTGATCTAGAGGTCAAGATTAGTTCATTTCACGATCCCTGATCTGGATTTCACAGCGATGGCTGCATCAATAACTCATTTTTCCCATGGAAAATCGCTAAAAATATCAAAATACAGTATTAAGAAATGAAAACATATATAATCTTTCTTGCATGCAGCTGTTTCACTGACGGGATGGATGTTAATTACAAAAAAATATATAAAATAATAATAACACGTTTTAAAATCGAACGTTTTAAAATGCAAATTCTTTTGTGTTTTACAAGAAAAATACAAAACAGATCAACGACTACCGCAAAATGCATATTTTTTATCCTGCCCTTAAAAAAAATAATTTCACTGCAGCCAATCAGCGTTAAAATCTTCATAAATTAGCATCCTAAGTGTTTCAATTACATAGGAAATAAAAAAGTTAACATTATGACTATTCAATATTTTCTACAAAATTCATACACAGTTTTGTATTTGTATGTCATAGAGTTCATTTTGTATTTGTATTGTAAAATACAAACGTATTCACTAGAACTAAAAAAACTTTTATGATCATGAGAAGATTATTAGTTCCCATAACACTGTAACTAATGGTTAATTCACATCTTTTAAAATAGTCAATAATTTCAAAAACTAGTCATAAAATGTTTTGTAGAACAACTCATATTTCCATCGCTTCTACCAGTTTTTTTTAAAGTAATCTCTTCCCACAAATAAAGGAGAGAGTGATTGTTGTTTACTCCAGACTAACCATTCTTTAGTAAAGGCAAAAGCCTCGTAAAACGTGGAAACTTTGTCCTGAATGTCTTCCGGTACAGTCTGATTATTCATCAGCTGTACTTCCAGTGTTAGTGTTCCTTTCTAGTGACCACTAAAACCAGTTTTGTTACCGTTTTCATGTATTTAATATAGCCAAATCATTAGTTGTGTTACAGTTTTCTTGTATCTAATATAGCCAAATCATCAGTTTTATTACAGTTTTCTTATATCTAATGTAGCCAAATTATCAGTTGTGTTACAGTTTTCTTTTATCTAATGTAGCCAAATCATCAGTTGTGTTACAGTTTTCTTGTATCTAATATAGCCAAATCATTAGTTGTATTACAGTTTTCTTGTAACTAATATAGCCAAATCATCAGTTGTGTTACAGTTTTCTTGTACCTAATATAGCCAAATCATCAGTTGTGTTACAGTTTTCTTGTATCTAATGTAGCCAAATCATCAGTTGTGTTACAGTTTTCTTGTATCTAATATAGCTAAATCATCAGTTGTGTTACAATTTTCTTGTATCTAATATAGCCAAATCATCAGTTGTGTCACAGTTTTCTTGTATCTATTGTAGCCAAATCATCAGTTGTGTTACAGTTTTCTTGTATCTATTATAGCCAAATCATCAGTTGTGTTACCGTTTTCTTGTATCTAATATATCCAAATCATCAGTTGATGTTACAGTTTTTTGTATCTAATATATCCAAATCATCAGTTGTGTTACAGTTTTTTGTATCTAATATAGCCAAATCATCAGTTGTGTTACAGTTTTCTTGTATCTATTGTAGCCAAATCATCAGTTGTGTTACCGTTTTCTTGTATCTAATATAGCCAAATCATCAGTTGTGTTACCGTTTTCTTGTATCTAATACAGCCGAATCGTCAGTTGTGTTACAGTTTTCTTGTATCTATTGTAGCCAAATCATCAGTTGTGTTACCGTTTTCTTGTATCTAATATAGCCAAATCATCAGTTGTGTTACCGTTTTCTTGTATCTAATACAGCCGAATCGTCAGTAGCGTTACCCCGTGTTCCTGTGTCTATTATGGCAATAACATCACATGTGTTAGCGACTTCCGGTAACTACTTCTAACAGATTATCAGTTGTGCTATACTTTTTAATAACTACTAAAGTGAGTTTTCCCCTGTTATTTTCTGTTAGATCTCCTGTTAGTTTCTGTGGCCTTAGTAGACCACAATATTTTCAAACATCCAAAAAACTAAAAACTAAGAAAATATTTCCTGCATTGGATAGTCACTCTGATATTTAGAGCACATTAGTGATTCGAAAGTTACTTAAACAATTACTCTAATTACTTATTTACCGTTAATGTACACAAACAGCTGTAGGAAAGTGTAAAACCGATCTAATCACCCGATTACAAAAGTAATACTATATTCAAAAGTTACTTGAAGTATTTATTTTGTTAATTTAAAAATTAAGTTGTAAAAAAATGCTTTAACCTTTACTTAAGAAATTATTTACGAGTTTCCATCACCGAAGTAAGCAGTATTACGCGAAAATAATTTTGTAAATTACTAAAATTGGTATGAATGAAACCATAAAAAGCCATAAACTATTAAATTTATATTAATTTTTTATCTCAAAAATTTCGCTTCAGTAAAATTTAGTGTTAGGCAATATTGAAAATACATAATTAAGTTTTATATTCACGCTATATGACGAATAAGGTAAGTATAATCTATCGTGAAAAACCGGTTTTTGAGATTTATTTCGCCTGAATTTTAAAATAAAGATTTTTACTTGGATCTACTAAAACACCTGTACCTATCAGGGAAGAATAAACTAACAGAATTTATGGCTTTTTTTACTACTTTAGTTCAAATATTAGTAGACCTAGCAGTATTTCTTAATTAATTAATTGCCTGGTCATCGCTTCACAATAGCGCTGTTAAAGTTTTCAGCCAATTTAACCACATTTAGGAAAAATTTTACTGGAAAAACTTGATAGGAAACTTTATGCTCTTTCTCTGTGAAGCGGTCAAAATTACGGTATGTGTTGCCGTTCAGCCCGTATTAAAGGAAGTAGACAGCAACTGTGTTAATCTCTGTTAAATGAAAGAGTGCCTTTTTGAAACGAAAGTGAATGGAAAAAGGCTTTATACAAGGTGCATACGTACTAAATTTTTAAAAAATCGGTCAATGCGTTTTGTCAAAACAGAGAAACAAACATTTAAAACTAATTATGTTCAGTATAATGATTTGCCTTCCCTAGCTTCATCAATTCTACTTTCGTTGACGCGTTTCGGAGAAACTCCTTCTTCAAAAACTATATCTATACTGGTCACCAATATTATGGCCAGTCCTATTTATAATTTTATATCTCCACCTCGTACCCCTCCTGTATTCAACATGTGCACATTAAACCTGACGTGCTCGCTTCTGATTGGCTCTTCAAAATCATACGTTTTCGCTCGCTTCTGATTTCAAACTTTCTCTTCAACGGTCATCCCTCCTGTTAATTTTTGAAAATTTTTAGATTTTTAAACGTAATATCTGCTTGCGACGATATCTGTTCATTTATTATGTTCTCTTTAATTTAGATTTAAAAAATTCCAAGTTCCCTAAATGTTTATATGTCTTCCTTTTTCTGCCATATGTAGTACCTCCATGGAGTTTTCTATTTCTCGAGGTATGTGTCCCTCTTTTATTAAATGTGACGCATAATTTGAATCACTTTTGCCGTATTTGAATGATATTACATATAGATCATATCTATATGTACATATTACATATAGTTGATATCTATAAGAATGTTGATCAGTATAGATATAGTTTTTGAAGATTGAGGTTCTTCTAAACGCGTCAACGAAAGTAGAATTGACGAAGCTAGGGAAGGCGGATCATTATACTAAACATAATGACAATAATCATAGCAGAAAAGAAGAAGAATATAAAAAGAATTTAAAACTAATGCCGACTTGACTAGTTAAAACAGAAATTTAATTGCTTCGATCGATCAGTTATTGGCTGAAAAATGTATTTCGGTAATATAAATTTCGTTTCAGAGTAAAATCCATTTAGTTTTAAAATGGCGGTAATAAAATAAAAAACATCCGTTGTTTTTATTTAATCACCTAAATCAGCGTTAAAATCTCCTTAAATTAGTTTTTAATAGTATCAAAATTGATAAATATATAATACATTTTTGTTAAAGAAAGAAAAAACTAAAACTTGTAAGTATTTCAAAATGTAAGTATAAAACATTTTACATTTCAGACAGTAAAAAATAACTTTTTCAAAAGTAAAAAGGAAAACTATTCAGGTTTTTTACAATTTCCAAAAATGTAGTACAAGAGATCTTAAATCGAGCCGAATTTCACGGTCTCCGTTCAGATCTTATCAAACTGGTCGTTTCAATACCTCATTTGCCAAAATAAATTCGCTAGTTAAATTGACGACAAAACTATTAACCTAGTATTTTAAAATTTCCCGCTAAATATGTTGGTTTCTTAGTGTAAAAATCGAAATTATAACAATCCGACACATACATTTTGTGTTGAAATCTTTTAAAATTGCGAATTCAATTTCCAATAAATGATAAAACAGGTCACGGATGAGTACAAAACGTATCTTCACGAAGTTGTAATACTCGAATAAAACTGCATAATTTAAGTACTGCCACCGATTGAAACCCTTTCCTTACCCCGGTGTTGAAATCTCCCAACACAGTAGCAGTCACGTAACATATGATGACATAGGAAAAGATACTCTATCTGCACGTTTTACAAACACAGTCAGTTCTTGCATCCGAGTTGGGACAATTATTTCAACTCGGATTAGAGTAAACGTGATCAAATCCTTTGGATGTTTGTACAGTTCAATTAATTTAGTTATAATCTACGTTTATCATATATATTTATGAATCTGAATTATTAACGAATTTTTCAATGGAAAAATAAGCTATTTATGGAAGAATTAACTATTTAAGCACCATTATGGTAAGTCCAAGACCCAAGACCTTGAAATGTGTACCCATCCCTGACAACTACATCATATTTTGAAGGGTCGTTAAAATGTTTAGAAATTAAAAAATCGTTCAAAATATCGACAATTATAAATCTTTGAAATTCGTACCTTTTGTGCATTATTTAAAAAAAGTCTGATTTCACCGTAATCAGCGTTAAAAAATTAAAAAGCCATTTGAATTTTTCAAAATCCTTTGAAATCAAGAAATTTTTTTTCGGCGGTCATGGTTCATATTTGTATTTGCGATGTAATTTAAAGTTTAAAGTCGTAATAAATGCTTTAATTATAATAGTGAAATTATAATTTCAAAAACAGTGAGACAATGCAAAATTCTTTTATATGCGCTTCTATCACGTCAGTTAAACCGCTGCTGCCGAAATTTACCTACGATCATAGCTACGAAATTTCACCTTGTATAACTTAAAGTCAACGCTATTGTAACACTAACGTTTTCAAACTTTACTATTTGAACTAGTTTGAAGACATAATGATGGCCTACCATTCGTGCGGAAACTATTTTAAATAATTATATGTTAGATGTTTGTTTTGACTTTAATTATTATAATCAGCTGTGTTTTCTAGGTTACGTCAGGTGATAAATCGTCTTCAAGCACGCCTTTAGTTAGAAAATCCAAAATCTTCTCTAATATTTTCACAATTTTTTTTCAAATATGGTATTTAAGTGACCAAATAAAAAATATGAAAGTCCTGCTTTAAGGACTTTAAGGATCTGGTCGCTTCCTCACGTAGACGTCTTTCTGTGCGTAAAGGTAGAGCTTGTCACCCTAGTTTGTGGAGGTTTGATCAGATTAGATTAAATACTTGAGGTATAGATTACGATCAAAAGATCTATTGTACAACTAAACCTCTTGTATTCTAGTTCATTAGACTGGTACCCTCCTGAGTTTTAGCAGTCCACTGATAGATGTCCTCAGGGTCCTGGAAGCCAAACACTCTTAGCCTCTTGCTGGCAAGAGCCTTACGCTCCTTCGTGAGATTATCGTAGATCGTAGAATACGTGGCCTTTAGTTTCACCTAATTTCCTGCATAGCCCACACAAATTTTTACAGGAAAACATTCCTATCCTTTTCATTGTACCCTTAGTTCACGTCGCCAGATCATTGCCTTGTAAAGTTTTATTATTTTCCGGAGTTTTCCTCTGCCCAAAAAAAGTAAATCATTTTTAAGGGATGTTTTCAAAAGTTATTAAGTGACTTCTTAGGGCGGGGTAACGTCACGCATCACGCTCTTATATATATTTTTGTTTCAAAATGTATTTTTGAAGTGAAAACTTGTATGTTCGCTCCATTATATTACTTACCCAGTCCAACTTAATTATTAAGTTTTGTGTCAAGTGTTAACTGTGTAACAGTGACGTTTTATACGATTATTATATATTGGTAGGTGTGAATAATAATATTAAAATTATTTTAAACGCCATTATACTACTTACCCAGTCCAACTTTATTTAGTATTTAGTTTTATGACAAGTGTTAACTGTGTAACAGTGACGTTTTATACGTTTATTATATATTGGTAGGTGTGAATAATAAATATTAAAATTATTTTAAACGCCATTATACTACTTACCCAGTCCAACTTTATTTAGTATTCAGTTTTATGACAAGTGTTAACTGTGTAACAGTGACGTTTTATACGTTATTATATATTGGTAGGTGTGAATAATAAATATTTAAATTCCATTATACTACTTACCCAGTGCAACTGAATTATTTAGTATTCATTTTTGTGATATGTGTTAACTGTAGGCTACAACAGTGACGTTTTAATAATCTATCTAATTCATATTATATTTCTGAAAGTTTGTGTGTTTGTTTGTTTGTTATTCAATCACGCTTTAACCACTTGACCAATTGAGATGAACTTTGGTACGAATATGGTTTAAGTATCAGAGATACATATAGGCCTATTCCCGTTTTACAAAACGTCATTATACTACTTAACCAGCCCAAAATAATTATCAGTTTTTAGTTTTGTGTCATGTGTTAATTGTAGTTATTTACTGGACATGTGATTTAGTTACCTGAGATGAACATAGATTCAATCCTATTTTAATAATCTTAATCTGTGTTTTATTTATTGCAAAATTATAGTTTTTAATGTAACATTTTCATATTTTAGTTGAAATTTTTTTCAAAACTGACTTTAATTTGTTACTTTGTGTTAAATTTTCAATATTAAATGTAAAAAAATCCCTACACAGAGTGCCAATTGTAACGTAGTATATATATTTGTGTAATTACATCACATGAAATATAGTAAATATGCAGTGTAGCATAACCTATATTTTTCGATATTTTTGTTACTAAAATGCTTTATTATGTGCCCAAGAGCAAGAATCCAAAATATGAAAGCACGAGAAGTACGATAAAATCTAAAATAAAAGTAACCAATATAACCTCAAAATTGGTACCAGGCGAAAATCAGTAACGTGTTGTAAATCGGTAAAACAATAAAAATACGACTAACACGGGTTTTGGGTGATAAAAAACCAATTTTTTAAAAGAATTCTGCATAACCAAACTGACACGGTTGTTAGGCCTAACAAGGTGATTCATGAAAAAACCTTTATATATTTTTTTAAAATAGCCTACTATATATCCTGACACGGTTGTTAGGCCTAAAACGGTGATGCGTGAAAAACCTTTACATTTTTTTTAAGAATACTACATATCCTAACTGACATGGTTGTTAGGCCTAACACGGTGATGCTTGAAAAAACCTTTATATTTTTTTAAAGAATACTAGGCTACATATCCTAACTGACACGGTGGTATTCTTTATATTTTTCTAAAGAATACCACATATCCTAACTGACATGGTTTTTGGGCCTATTATGGCGATGTGTGAAAAAACCGTTATTTTTTTTAAAGAGTACTTCAACTTAACTGACACGGTTGTTAAGTGTAACATGGTGATGCGTGAAAAAAACCGTTATTTTTTTTTAAAGAGTACTCCAAACCTTAACTGACACGTTTGTTAGGCCATGGTGATGCGTGAAAAATCTTTATATTTTTTTTAAAGAATACTGCATAAGTTAACTAACATGGTTGTTAAGCCTAACGCGGTGATGCATTAAAAAATACCTTTATTTATTTTTTAAAAAATAGTACTCCAGAACCTAACTGACACGGTTGTTGGGCCTAATACGGTGATGCAGGAAAAAAGCCTTAATTTTTTTTAAAGAGTACTCCATAGCT
>CM040190.1:13974545-14053674 GCA_022606455.1 Callitettix versicolor
TTAAAGCACTGACACATCGTATTTACAAAAATCGATTAGCAGCTGTCTCGATAAGTGATGGACTCGAATTTACAAAACATTACAAAATTTAATATACGTTTATAAAAACAAAAGTGTTCGTTTGTCCGGTATAGAAGTCTAAACTCTTGCGTGGACTGTTTTAATAATTTTGCATACGTGCACTTTGTCAGGTGCATAATGGGTCAGGTTTTTTCAATTTCATTCGTCAAAATGCAGTAATAATTGCTTAATATTGCAATGCAGTCTTATGCGGGCAGAAGCTTACACTGCCTTCTATAGCCGGCCTGAATAAATATATTATTAATCAATCTATGTTATTAATAAATCATTCGATTATACAAAGTGTGTTCAGAAAGTAATGAGAATTTTAATATTTTGAGCAAAATATTTATTTATTCTTCTACATTGATGTTGTCGCCTTCAAAGTAGTCCCCATTGGAGATTATGCACTTGTGCCAGCGCTTCTTCCAATCCTCCAAACACTTCTTAAAGTCGATCTTTGAGATAGCCTTTAGTTCTTTCAGCGATGCGCTTTTAAATGTCATCTACGGCTGTAAAACGGCGGCAATTTAAGTTTCTCTTTATTTTTGGAAATAGGAAAAAGTCACACGGAGTCTGGCGAATATGGAGGCTGGGGCATCGTTACAGTACTGTTTTTGGCCAAACATTTACGAATAAGCAATGAAGTGTGAGCTGGTGCATTATCGTGGTGCAAAAGTCATGAATTGTTTTTCCACAGATCCGGGCGTCTTTTTCGGATTGCTTAACCAAACGGCGTTGAACTTGTAGGTAGTACTCCTTATTGATGTTTCACCTGGTGGCAGGAATTCATGATGCACTATGCCATTAATATCGAAGAACACAGTGAGCACCTTCACATTCGACCGCACTTGTCGAGCCTTTTTCGGTCTTGGCGAGCCAGAATGCCTCCACTGGGGTGATTGAGCCTTAGTTTCGACGTCATATCCGTAAACCCATGTTTCGTCACCTTTTATAATACGTTTCAGTAATTCTGAATCGTCGTTGACTTCATTTAGTGACTCCTGAGCAACTTCCATTCGCCGCTGTTTTTGTTCAAATTTCAACAATTTTGGAACGAATTTTGCTGTCACGCGTTTCATACACAAAACATTGGAAACAATGTCATGACATGATTCAATCGATATGCCAACATCACCAGCAACCTCTCTAATTGTGAGTCGGCGATTGTTCATAACCATTTCTTTCACTTTTTCCACGTTTTCATCGGTTTTTGATGTGCTGGGGCGTCCAGGGTGTTCGTCATCTTCAACGTCTTCACGGCCTTCTTGGAAACGCTTATACCAATCATAAACTCTTGCTTTACTCACAGCAGACTCACCATAGGCCTTTGTTAACATTTCACACACTTTATTCCATTTTGTACACAAAATGTGATACAAATTCTTTGATCCATTTCTTTTAATAAACGAAAATCGCCAAGCTCATAAAAACACGTCTAACCTTGGTGGCTGTCACAGACAAAGTCAACAATGAAAACAGCTGAAAGTTTTATCATACTTCAAGGGCATGTGTACCAAGATAATAAAAAAAATGTTTGCTAATCGGACTCTCCAAGCAAGCGAAATTTAAAAATTCTCGTCACTTTTTGAACACACCTCGTATACTACTGTATGTTAGATTTAACATAACCTCAAAATTATAAAATTGTAAGATATTTAATTTGTGACTAATGATTTTTGATCGTTAGATCAAAATAACTGTTTAGAAAATCGGTATGGACTGAAAAATGCAACAGTACTCCAAATGTTTTCGCCATTTTAGACTAATACAATAATAGAATTTATTGAAACCGAAACGATTGATTCGAGTTCATGGATCATGACTGTTCGATATCTGTACGCTACTTAACATTTCAAAGAAGCATACACATATTTATATATAAGGATATATACAGGGTGTATCCAAATAAACGTTCCAAAAATAAATATGATTCACCAGAAGAGAACTAATAAAGCATTTCATGTAAACATTAAAATTACGGAAAATTCTTCAAGATTAAAACAGCCACAAAATATTAAAAAGTTAGTCACTCTAAAACAGTTCAATGCGTGACTTTGGTTATTACTTTTTTAGTTAAGCCTCTATGAGGTAACGAAGGCATGCTGAGTTTGAATTTATTTTTATAAAACCGTTTTAGAGATATAAAATATTTTGTTTAAACAACGAACAGCTTGTGCCAAAATCAAGAAAATGTATTATCTGAACTTTATTTAAATTTTTAAGTTAATGTTTTAATTCTCGAGAGATTGTCGATTAGTTTTGAATCATCTTGTATATTAGGGTGTATATTGACGACCACTTGAAAACGTTATGAGGTAGGATTGGCACTTAAGGGATTGGGCCTGGCCTAAAGGTGATGAGATATGGATCTGCTCCATCCGCAGGCTTGAAATACCAGGTGTAGGTGTATCATTTTAGAAAATCTGATTTGATAATCATAAACACCATTATTTTGCACAAATTATTTTGCATTTAAAATTTTTAATTTTCAATTGAAAATATGAAGCACAGCTTTGTTTGTTTAATGAAACGGCGGTCAGCGTTTGTTTTCATTGTTAAGTAAAGTAAAAATATATTTATGATGTTGTTACTTTTTGGAAAACAGCCTCCATCAAGTCATAAAAAACAGCCACTGCCACGATTATAGTGTTATTATTTTGTAATGAGATTTTATAAAAAAATAAATTTAATTCTCTATTAATATTACATACTAAATATTTGAACTTATGTTCGTAAAGCTCGCGAGGACACGCTATCTAGCGAGGTGAAAGTGAGGTTCCCACGCGTCTTCACACGCTTAGCGGCAAGCGGAAGCTGTTTTCAAACGAAACACAGATTCGTCAACTTCTGTCGCGCATTTCCCATACGTGCGCAACACGTGAATGACACGCGATTTATAATCTGTGATTACGTTTGCGACAGGTATAACCAAGACAACCGTAAAAGTTATTTGCAGTGAGACTTTTAGGTTTTCTTGTGAGCGTTTGAGAGGACCCGGGTTCGATTCCCGGCCAGGGTTTGGCATTTTTATACGCTATAAATCATCCCATCGTCTGCATTAGCCCAAGTGTGCACAATAGTCGGACGTTAAACACCAAAAAAAAAAAGTGAGCGTTTGTCTGTCAGAAACGCAATACTGAATTATCGGTCGGAAAAGGTCCTTTAGTCCTTTAGGTCATTTAGTAGCGAATTTAGGCAGGACGTTGTTAGTTGCCTTACCTTTTATCCAGTTATAATTTGTTTTTACTTTCTTTCTATCCTTGGAAGGAAATGGGTTTGCTGTAAGTACAGAAACTTATTACAAACTTATTTACATATTGATGAGTGCACGTAGTTTAGTCGGTAAAGAGTGCACTGTTCATTATGAAAATAAAAAATATATTTCCGTCCATGGCACTAAAAGGGTTAAATCTTTAAAAAATGAAGGTAAGTAGTCAGACGGCTCAGAAGTACTTGAGCCGCCTCGTTGGCCTAGTTGATAGTGTACTGGGCTTTCACCCCGAGAACCCGGATTCGATTCCCGGCCAGGGCTTGGCATTTTCATACCATAAATCATCCCATCGTCTGCATTAGCTCAAGTGTGCACAATAGTCGGACGTTAAAAAAAAAAGAAGTACTTGAATAGAGAATATGCCAGGCCCTTCGAGGGCAAGGTTAGGCTGGATACTAGTGCTGAGCCGCGGTATAGTCATACAATGACAATTACAGAGGAACGAAATCGGACCCTGGAGACATGGCAGCGACAGTAAAACGAATCAACAAATGGACGATGGACATACCAACTTATAGGTAACATCCAGGATTGGTGCAACAGGGAGAATGGAGAGGTGGACTTCTATCTCACACAGATTCTCACTGAGCACGGTTTCTTCCGAGCTTACTTGTTCCGTTTCAGGCTGGAAACAGACTCGGCTTGTCCTCCAGCAGTGGAGGAAGATGCGGAGCATGTGTTTTTCCGGTGTCGGAGATTCGACGAGGAAAGGATGAAGCTGCAAACATATCTGCGAGGCAGCATTACACCGGAAAGTCTTTGACAATGATGGCTTCAGAGGCCAACTGGAGGGTCATTGCGGTATTCGCTGCAGTGGTCAAGAAGAGGTTGAATGCTAAGGATCGAGAAAGGAGAGCCAACGCTGTAGACGAATAAGCGGTCAGCTAGTCTACCTTCCCACTACGTAATGCCTGGGGTTCCATGGGGTGGGTTTACAGAAGAGGAATGCTTTTGGTGTTTTTTTAGTGGGTAACAATATATCTTAATTGAGTATGAGTTTGAGTTTGAGTGCCACACTTAATTTGAGTGCCACACTTTTTCCACCTTTTTTGGTATCGCAAAACACACACGCGCGCGCGCACGCACACACACAAATGAACGCTTTTTTCGCGATGGCTGTTACAATGGAAATTTGCTAATCAGCTGATTAACCAAACGAATGATTACGCTGAGTGTGACTTATGCCTAACATTAGTTCTTTGTCATTTTTACTGCCTTTACTGTTTTTCTTTCATAAGAATTAATTATTACAGATACAGGACCTAAACAATTGGATTTTCTCAATCTAAAGCTTTTTCCAACGTTCAGGTGAATTCCATTCGCCGGTTTCGTGAAAATGCTTAATATTTGCTTTGAATACACGGTTCGTACAGTCGTACGCGATGACGGTTTTGAAAGTAACCGATTTGAGATATCGATGGATTCATTTGTTTTCAGACTGCTGTAGTAAAAAAAAGTAGTTTTTACTTGTATGTCTGTAGAAATAAAAATTCTAATGTAAATCTTAAACCGTAAATTAGACTACTATCAAACGTTTTAAAGAAAACTTGGCAAATGTTTAGAGTCTTGTAGCAATTGGTTTAAAAAAGACTGCTACAATAACTTATTTTCCAATGAAAATTCATAAATAATTTTTTTTTAATTTTCCAAGTTGTAAGTTTTTAAATTGTAACTCGAATGAAAGTAAAGAAAGATGTAAACGAGTCGATAAATTAATGTGCAAGTTAGTTAACAAGAAATATTGTGTTTGTGAAATACAACATCCACAACCGCAGTCCAGGAATGGGGATGATTCCTTGTTAGGGGTTTACTTAAACAGTGCTGTTTACCTCTGCATTGCATAACCTCTGAGGCGACGCTGAAGATTAGTTAAAAATGGCGGCCATTTTGAAATGAATGTGAAGATATTTTAATACGGAAATAAGGCGTGGAACATTACAACGAAGCTATAGGTTACATTACCGTGGACGGGGATGGGACAATAAGTAAAATAGAGGGCGCTTCGCTACAACTAAGACGCAGGTTCGAGTGTAGTTACCACTGTTATTTTCCATGCGTCTTCATTAGTTTGACTGGCATAAAGTGATATTAAACTTTTTGAAAATATACGATAACTAGGATCAGGCTAGAAGAGATAGATCAGCTTATTGACATAAAGCAAAGTTTAGTTAAGAGAAAATGCGCGATAGTTTAGTTTAGCTCTGTCTTACCTCATCTTACTACTACACTATAAGTAGTATGTAGAACGTATTCGCGCGGAGGCACTGAGACAAGCACTTAATGGTTTAGCGTTCCCACCTTACCTCTAGCTCAAACTAGTGATGGGTTGCGATTTAACAATCTGTTATTTTTTAGCTGCTAAATGGTTTTAGCATTAGCAGACTGCTAATCACACTTAAAAATAACAGATAATAAACGAACTACAAACTGTTAAATAACAGGGTTGGAGCACACTGCTTCCGACCTGCTACGGTGCTAACTGCTAACGTAACTGCAGCTGCTAAGCTCTACTGCCAACTGTTGAACCTAAACGTTGAAGCTTCTAATCTAACTGTTGAATAGCAGGGTCGTAGCACACTGTTTCGGATCTGCCAACTGCTAACGTCTACTGCCAACTGTTGAACCTGTTAAACGTTGAAGCTTCTAATCTAACTGTTGAATAGCAGGGTCGTAGCACACTGTTTCGGACCTGTCAACTGCTAACGTCTATTTCTAACTGTTGAAGCTGCTAATCTAACTGTTGAATAGCAGGGTCATAGCACACTGTTTCGGACCTGTCAACTGCTAACGTCTATTGCTAACTGTTGAAGCTGCTAATATAACTGTTGAATAGCAGGGTCGTAGCACACTGTTTCGGACCTGTCAACTGCTAACGTCTATTGCTAACTGTTGAAGCTGCTAATATAACTGTTGAATAGCAGGGTCGTAGCACACTGTTTCGGACCTGTCAACTGCTAACGTCTATTTCTAACTGTTGAAGCTGCTAATATAACTGTTGAATAGCAGGGTCGTAGCACACTGTTTCGGACCTGTCAACTGCTAACGTCTATTTCTAACTGTTGAAGCTGCTAATCTAACTGTTGAATAGCAGGGTCATAGCACACTGTTTCGGACCTGTCAACTGCTAACGTCTATTGCTAACTGTTGAAGCTGCTAATCTAACTGTTGAATAGCATGTTTGTAGCTCACTGTTTCGGACCTGTCAACTGCTAACGTCTACTGCCAACTGTTGAACCTGTTAAACGTTGAAGCTGCTAATCTAACTGTTGAATAGTAGGGTCGTAGCACACTGTTTCGGAAGTGCTAACTGCTAACGTCTACTGCCAACTGTTGAACCTGTTAAACGTTGAAGCTGCTAATCTAACTGTTTAATAGCAGAGTCATGGCACACTGTTTCGACTGTTCCCGACCTGCCAACTGCTAACCTCTAGGGCCTACTGCTAATTGCTAGACCTGTTTAACTTTGAAGCTGATAATGTAACTGCTAAACAGGAAACACATTGTCAGTGTTTCTTTCCATTAATTGTTGTTGACTACTGTCCTGAGATTCAGATTGCATATCAGTATCGTATTTTTCTTTGTTAACTGTAAATTTAAATGAGGGTGTTTTTTTATAAATAATAAATGTAACACAAGTCGAATTTGTACTTATAAAAATTATAAAAATATAAACAACATTATAAAAATATTTAGCTTAAAATTATATTTTTAAACATAAGAATTATAGATTAACAAGTAATTATTTGTCCTTCAAACACTTATTTTTCGATTTTTCACACAATTACAATTACAATAATATATTATATAATAAATTACAATATTATTTATTATAAATAATGTGATTATAACAAAAATAAACATTATCAGATCCATTATGATAATCTATAATAAAATACTTGAAATAATACCAACAAGAACATTTTAATTTATTAGGAACATGAATAAGTAAGAGAAATCTAATAAAAGATAGGCCTACATAGATAGCCTACATGTATTAAAATACAATAATATTTTTTAAATAGCATTTTAATTAATTATAAACATCGAACATGACCCAAATCAAATTAAAATTAATTTAATTTAATTTTTTAAAATTTAAATTATTGTTATATCATAGGTTTAGAAAAGGGTGCTACAAAATATATTTCATATTACTTGACAGTGCGTGAAAGACAAACCGAACACAATTAATTGCATCTTTGAACTTAGCGTGTTCATTGTAATTTCTCATTATCGTCAGAGATTTTTTTCACAAATCCTATAGACAAATTAATAGTGCAGGAAGGGTAGGACAAAACGTGCCAACTGCACCCTCACTGTATTTGCTTATCTGTCTAGATAAGGAATAAAGAATAAAGTTGTGACAATATTATTCAAGTTGCTTTTTCCTGCTAAGCTCGTTGTTAGCAGTCTAGACAATTAGCAGTTAGCAGTTGTACCTGTTATTTTTAACTGCTAATTCTAATTAGCATTAACAGAATTAGCTGCTAAACAAAAATAGCGCTTTTGCCCATCACTAGCTCAAACTGCTTTCCACTCAAGAAACGCATACATACACTACTACTCTTGGCTAATTGTTAAGTGTAAAGCAACCCATGCTGATGAAGTGTGTAGCATCGGCCTAATGGCGTATCAATTTTTTTTTTTTTTTTTTTTTGTGTTTAACGTCCGACTATTGTGCACACTTGGGCTAATGCAGACGATGGAATGATGTATAGCGTATGAAAATGCCAAGCCCTCGCCGGGAATCGAACCCGTGTCCTCGTGGTGAAAGCCTAGTACGCTATCCACTAGACCACCGAGGCGGCAAATCTGATGATATTATCAGTGTGAAAATGTCTGTACGTCAATCATTTTAATTATGCTTCAAGGTCAAAGTAATAGATTTTATAAAATTAGGCTATTTTCTCACCGGAATGTTCACGAAAATAAATGAATATGAAGAACTTTGTGTAGGTTTTTACAACATTTATTAAAAATAGTTCCGTTTCTGTATAAACTATTTCAAAACATTATTTATAAATGCAAAACATTTTGTACAATGTTTGTGCGTCCTTCACTTTAATTATGCTTCAAGGTCAAAGTAATCCTACAACAATGAACTACAAAAGATACTAGCCGTACCGCTCGGGGCTCTTTAATCCGTCTGCCATTCTTCTACTTAGCCTTTGTTTCCATTTGTGTTTTATTTTAGCTTTGATACATAAATTGGAAAACAACACTTGTATTTTGTACTTTTGTTTCCTTTTAGTTAAAAACAAAATCAAAGTGTTTATTTTCTAACTTTACGAACATTTTAAGTATTAATTTTGGTGTTTGTCACTTTGTGTATGTGTACATCGCTAAATGGCTTCACCAAGTTCGCTTTCTATTTATAGTTACAAATTTTTTACAACCATTGTTTAATTCCACAAAACAATCGTTTAATTAACGATTTAACGATTGTTTAATTCCACAATCTTCAAATCCTTTTTGACTAGAATTGCCATAATAATTAAAAATATATTTGAGTTTATAAAAACTAAAGTACGGTATTAATCCACTATATAGTTGAATTAGATTACATTTTTCAGGTTACGAGAATCGGGGCCTATCAAAGGACTTCTTGTGCCGCTAGTAAGTTTTGTATTCCAGTTCAGTAGACTGCGACCCTCTACTGGGTTTAAGCAACCTTTCAAATGAGTTTCTACTGGAGCACCTTTGGTCAAAAACACATTGCTTCCAAAACTGGTCCAAAAACTGGTCTATGTTATCTTTTCCATCCTGCATAACCTGCACGCTGTTTCTCCATAGTACATTCCTATGCTGTTCAATCCTCTTTAATCATTAACTTTACGAACATTTGATGTATTAACTTCGGTGTTTGTCACTTCGTGTATGTGTACATATTTAAATGGATTCACCAAGTTTGCTTTGTATTTATAGTTACCAATTTTTCACAACCATTATTTAATTGCACAAAACTTTTTTTTGTCTTCAAATTGATTTTTTACTCAAATTACCGTAACAGTAACAAGTATATTGCAGTTTATAAAAAGAAAGTGCAGTTTTAGTCCACTACATAGTAATCAGTATATAATAATCTACTATATGGTATTAGATTAGATTTTTGAGGTTACAAGGTCCGGGGCCCCCGGCACACGATCAAAGGACTACTTATGCTACTAATAAGCGTCTTATATACCACTTCAGTAGACTGGTGCCCTCATTGGGTTTAAGCTGTTCCACTCATTCTACTGGAGGAGTTAAAGGCCCTGAAAGGTAAAAATTCATTACCTCCTACTGACCTATATTTCCTTGTACATCCTCACCCACACACGGTTTCTCCGTGGTACATTACTATCCTGTACGAATCCTCAGACTCTAAGTGCTCTATAGTGAGTCCCCAGGTTTTTCTGAGTTGTTATTTGCCCAAGATCTTAATTTGAACAATCCAAAATGTCTTTTATTTAAATTTTAATTACACCATCTTGTCCTACATGACAAAATGATGGTAAAATCTTATTTATCGATTTTGAGGAACTAGACGACTCTTAAGAGTTTTTCGAAAGCTTCTTGCCGTATTTTTGAGTTACTGGAATATTTTTGTAAATGTTTCATTTATAATAAAAATGAATTGGTCGCCAGCTCTTTATCGTATTTTAATTATTTTTTTTTAAAATGACAATGATACGATATTCACATTTTATAGTTACAAAGGTAAGATAATATATTTCCAAAAAAAAAGGTTAATGTTTTCAAGTCCGCTATTTTTAAGATGTTTAACACTACGTAAAGATTGTGTTTAAGACTACGTAAAGATTGTGTTTAAGCTATAACGAAATCATTTTATGTGCAAAGTTTTAATGATATCAGCCTGACATTTTGAAGACAAATGTTAAATGTTTAAAACGAATTTTATAACATATTATTGAAATTACGATCGGTGCACATTTAAGGTCTTCGGTCGTGTGTATCATCTCTAACAGCTCTTTCTCGAACACAAAAGCCGCCTCGGTGGCCTAGTTGATAGCGTACTAGGCTTTCATCCCGAGGACCCGGGTTCGATTCCCGGCCAGGGCTTGGCAACTTCATACGCTATAAATCATCCCATCGTCTGCATTAGCCCAAGTGTGCACAATAGTCGGACGTTAAAAACAAAAAAAAATCGAACAAAAATTCTTTAATATCACTGGGTAACGCCTTCCAATTCGTGCTTATGCAACTAATCATACAGACAAGCATCACCTATAAATTGTAATCATATATAAGCATCACCTATATAAACTTGTAATGAATTACCTTAAAATTGTAAACACTTTATACGCGATATTTCTATAACAAATACGATTCAAATCTATAACAATATAAATAAGCTAATAGCTAACCTTGCTTGTTCAAGGAAGAACGTTAAAACAGCTGATATTTGCAAAGAATAAACTTTAAATAAAATGAATTACAATTTAAATGAAGTAATATGTAGGCTTACGTTGTTAAAAAAAGTGCAAGCAATTCTTATACTTAAATAGCGTGACTATATAGCTGACAAACATATCAGAAAAACCCACCAATATTAATTAATATCACACGATTTTTTTTTCAAGGCGAAAAACACATTGAAGCTATTATATATATATATATATATATATATATATATAATAAAAATTATAAATAATAATAAATATATAAATGTATAAATATACTGTTTATTCCTATTGCCTCCTGCTTAGGCATCCAATGACGAAAATTATATTTTGTCTATACTGCTTCATTGAACAAAATTAAGACAACAAGTTGTAAACACAAACTTGTATACAGAGCATTGACTATATATATATATATATATATATATATATATATATATATATATATATATATTTCTTAAGGCCAACAGCACATTGAGGCTATTATCGCCTTCCTAAATGTAAGTGTGAGTGTAAAGTGTTAAAGTCGTAAGTGTTGGGTACCATGAGGAACTTCTAAAATTCTCTCAATAGGTGCAGCTAGTCTGCACCCTGCTTTATATATATATATATATATATATATATATATATATATATATATATATATATTATTATTATTATTACAAAAGCATTTTGGAATGAAATACATCAACTGATAGATTTATTAAAGGTTTGGTCTTTGTGTCCTTATACGTACACTGAACAAATTCGGATTCAAACGAAATGCAAAATTCCATTTGAAGAACGCCAAACTCATAAGGGATAAGTATGTGTGTGTGTGTGTGTGTGTGTGTGTGTGTGTGTGTGTGTGTGTGTGTGTGTGTGTGTGTGTGTGTGTGTGTGTGTGTGTGTGTGTGTGTGTGTGTGTGTGTGTGTGTGTGTGTGTGTGTGTGTGTGTCTGATATATATATAATTGCAAGTTACCGATTGAAAGCAATAAAAATGAAAATATAATTTATCACAATAAACCCTTAGTTATTTTTTGTGTGTTTACTCTTTAAAACAAGTTATTAGAGAACATAAATTATGCTTATGTGTAAATTAAAAAATGTCAAGTTGCCAATTAAAATAGTAAAATTTAATTTCAACTTAACTTAATAAACTCTTACTTGCTCCTATGTGTGCTTAATGTATAATTGAAGTAAACAATACAACTTTAAATTATACTGTCACCTTACTTGAATGAAATAACAGTGATTGTATAATTGAGCATATAAACTTTTACTTATTTTTATGAGTAAACGTTTTAAAGCAAGTCATCAGGAAACATAAATTATGCTTAGATGTCAATTAAAGAATTTGCAAAGTACCACTTGAATTCAATACGAATGAAAGTATAATTTAACATAATGAAATTTATGTATTTTTTTTAATGTTTAATATTCAAAGCAAGTTATTAGAACACATAAATTACGTTTAGGTGTCAATTAAAGGAATTTTCCACCAGTTGTGCGACGGGGTATAAAGTTGGAGGAGTTCAGTCAGGCGGTTCAGTCAGCACAATGGCTTCTTTCAAGAGCACTGCAGTGATCCTGTTATTCCTGGTGGTTATGGTGTCCATCACCGTCGATGTAACTTCCGGCAAACGTGAGCAACCTTTATACTTCCTTTACAGTATGAAACTTAAAATGATACGGTTACAATCAGTAACTTGGTATTTTATGATACAAAAATCATAATCAGGCTCGCTATTAAAAAAGTTTAGAACTACGTTTACGTAAATCTAAATTGTAGGATGTTGTAGTTTTCGTATTTCCTTTCACAAAAAATCACTTAAAAAACATTCTTGCGAATTGTGTTCTTCAGGATTTAATTGTTTTTGAAAATATTGTTTTTTGAAAATTTTATACAAATATCTGTTTCGCCTTGGATGTTTGGACGTCTGTTTGTATGACCGATTTCGATGAAACTAGGCATGCAAGCCTGATTAATTAGTCCTACTTTTGTTTTAATTACTTTTTTAATTAATTATTTTGTCTAACGTTTTCTTTAAATATTTTGCTTTTTTAAGACACTAAAAATTATATTTTTTACCCCACCAAATCCTTAAATTCTAAAATGAAACCAAGATTATTAAAATAAATTTTTATTCATTGATAAAACAAAACAAAAAGAAAAACAGAACATTTTTTTAAATTTTTTAAATGAATTTTTTAATTTTTGTAAGCATTTTAGTTATGGTTTCCAATGGGTAAATTTTACCAATTTAAAATGAAAAAAACTTTTGGCACACTGTGAGTTTTTACTGTAAACAAAAAATTTAAGTTCTAAAGGTTTTTTTGTATTATATTGCGAAAAGTACATTGAGGCATTTATCGCCTTCCTAAATGTAAATGTGAAAGTAAAGTGTTGAAGTCGAAAGTGTAGTGTTGTAATTGCAAGTGTATGCTAGACTCGGGTACCGCGAGTGAAGTCTAAACGCTCTCAATAGGTGCAGCTAGTCTGCACAACACTGAGGGGAAATTCGATTGCCTCATATGATTAGGCAGTTCATGGAAGTGGTGCCTTATATATCACTACTAACAGTCTTATTGCTCAACGTGTGTTTTCCAGTTATAGCCCCCCGACTAATATACATTTACTAATATAAATTTACTGATTAATATTGAATATTTAAATGAATCTTACTTCATTCAATTTTATTTAAAAAAACACTTTTTGTAGCTTATGCTATAAGTTTATGATTTTGCTGTCTTACCAAGCAACATTTATATATAATGGCTATTACAAAATGATTTCTTTAAAGTGTCTTTTTTTTCTTTAGAAGTGTCTTTTCTTCTTTGAGAAAAGAAAATATTTTTTTTAATGTATATATGGCGGCCCTTAAAAATGTCACTTTTTTCTATTAAATTTGACTATTCATATATTGTACAGTATTTTGTGTTTCTTATCAAAGTTCATTTTTCAGCAATGGCAGAAGAAAACTCCGACTTAAGGGACATTAGTGGAGTGCTAGGTAATGTTGCCTCTGTGCAAATTAATTGTTAACTGTTTTGTTACACATGGCGTGAGTTTTCCTGCTTGTGCTATCCACTGGCTTTCTTCAGTTAATCTTGCACAAAATGCACTTACTGTATTTATCTTCCAGATTTCCAGAGATTTCCATGAATGAATAATATTATAAAATATTAGATATTTCGGCGAAAAATTTGTAATTTTAATATTTCTCTTCTTACTCTCAGTATCTTTATACATTTTATATTAGCGTTTAAATAAAAGTTTACAATCGACCTATCGTAATTTGTATTAAACTTTTCATGAATTATTGTTTTAAAATTTTAAGTAATATTTAGCAACGAAAATGAAATCAATTACGGTCAGGATTCGTTCTTCGTTTTTGAAATTTAGAAACTGTAAAATGTTAACCCGTAATATGATACTGTAATTAGATTAAATGTGTAAGTTAAATATGTTATACATTCTTTGAGATATTGAAAAGTTACAATTTCAAATGGACGAAAGAATAATGCCAGGAAATCTGTACATTTTTTTTTTCAATAAACGTTTTTCATGAAGTAATGGATTATACTATATTCCGGCTCGAAAATCGACTTTTTTGGGTTTTATATTTTAAAAAATTAGTTAAAAAAAACTATTTATCTTGTTTGAGAAATTCTAACGATAATGATAAATCAAATGAGAAGGAATGCCACGTCTCATAAGAAAATCGTGTACTTTAATATCCAGTAATGACGTTAATGTTATCTTCATGCTTTATACAGTAAAATGCGTTCTGGAATTATACAGTATTTGATTTTCTCGGAAACGTTTCTAAGGATTTTAATATGGTAATGGCGTGTACAATTATCCGGCGAAAAAAATCTCGGTCACATTTTTACTTTTAGCGAATTCCTATTTTGATTATAAGATTTGGAGCAGCCATCATGGTAAGATCGAGTTCCGGAACCTTGAAATGAGCACCGATCCTGACTTCTAGATCACTTTTGAGGAGTCGTTTATGTACGTGTATTTTAGTGAAATTTTTGTAGTTCGTGCCGCCTCGGTGGTCTAGTGGATAGCGTACTAGACTTTCACCCCGAAGACCTGGGTTCAATTCCCGGCGAGGGCTTGGCATTTTCATACAATATAAATCATCCCATCGTCTGCATTAGCCCAAGTGTGCACAATAGTCGGACGTTAAAAAAAAAAATGTAGTTCGCCCGTGTTTTATTCCTGTTGAACGAAAATTAAACACGCTTGAAACAAACTATCGACATTGAATTCACGGAACTCATTTTTACCTACGTTCTTGTGAACACAGTCTTAGCAGTTTTTTTTCTTAAAAAAAGATTTTTTAATAATTTCAGGTGAGAGGTTTGTGAAATTAATTGCACAGTTTGTAATCACTTTTCTAGATATTAATTAAATCGAAGTTTTTTTCTGTAAGTAACCTGACTTAATTGCTTCCTGTTTGACCTCCTTACTTAATTTGTTGAATTATGACCAAGCTTATGATTTTCTCGTTAAACAAATTTTAATATTTCATAACAATCCTTACAGCTGCTTTCGAAAGGACATTTGCACGCATTAATAGTCCTGCTAGAATAATTCATTAAAATTAATTCTCGAAGCTGACAGTCTTGCATTCCATAAATATATTATTATTATATTCATTTTGCGTTATACTAATTTCATAATTAAATATTCTTTGCTTAGGAGTAGTAGAAATGAAGAGAGACATAGAAGATTCCTTGTTGCCGCAAAGAGCCCCTAATACCAAAAGCAGAACTGGTTAACTTCTCAAAATAGGTAAAGTAAGGATATTTATTACTGAAATCACAAACACCATATATTTACATTACTAATGAAAATGGTTGTAGAGTGTATGTGTGTGTGTGTGTGTGTGTGTGTGTGTGTGTGTGTGTGTGTGTGTGTGTGTGTGTGTGTGTGTGTGTTTGTGTGCGACATACAGGCAAATCTACGACACACAGAAATCTATAATTTCTTAACGTAGGTGGTCTGACAACACGACAAAACCCACATTTTAAAATTTTTAATTGTTTATTTTTAAGGCTTAAATGTAGTAATTTTAAAATCATTTATATATACGACTTAATCACTGACTTTATAGATTATGTGAAGACTAAATTCTATGTGGATCGTTATACTTATTCCATTTATGTACACGTTTAAAACTTTAAATTAATTTTAAGAAATTAATTTGTAAGTCAAAAAGCCATTTAAAATGTTCGAAATAGTGAAAGTTGTACACGTATTTATATCATATTGATATAAACATGATTTAAAACAATAAATTAACATAAAGAATTTTATAACGAAACCTGTTATAACAGTACGCCTATATTCAAAGTAGTTCCAATAAAACAATCACTTTAACGTTAGAGGTGTGATTACAGTAAAGTGTGCATGACTAAAAGAATAAACTAACATAACAAAGCAATTATTTAACAGTAATGTATTCAAAATGGTTAAAATAACTTTTTTAAAGAGCATAACGTAGCACATTTAGAACTATTGTATTATTACTACATTGAAAATAGTTCGAATACAACAATATAATTTCAATGTTATCATACCAAAGGGTATCACAGCACATGATTAAAATAACAAAATAAAGCATATCTAGTTATTTAAAAATTACTATATTCAACAAAATTCTAAAAGAGTTAAATATAAAAAATATCACCATATTAACAACAATACTTTAAATAACATGGGCTAAAGAGTTTTTAAATTAATACTGGTTTAAATATACTGTACGTCCCATAAAATTCATAACCAACCTTTCAACCTGGCAGAATACGGTGAACCTGTAACAACATATATATTTAGTATATACTGATTATAATAATTAATAACACAGTTTTCTTTCATGAATATGACATCACAACTCTAAACGTCACAATAACTTATCATTAAGTTAAAATTAACAAAACAAACAATTTATTTAAAAAATGCCTAAAATACATTGTATGTTTGTGTTGTCTGGAAAAGTCAAATATGTATTCGCTAATTTTATTTCTGCAGGCAAATGGGTTACATTTAATTATATACGTTAACTATTTTTTTCAGGAAAAAGAAACAGAAAAGTGAAGATCAATTCCAACTACAAAATTAACACAAAAATGGGTTTGATTTGGAAAAATAATCTAATATCATATTTTGTTTTCTTTTATCTGATTATATGTAACATTAGGCCTATACGTGAACAGAAAATAAATGTATTTTGTGGATAAAATGTTGTTTTATTTACAATACGTAAATTAACTGTATTTTATACATAATGTATACATTAAAATCAGTTTCAAAAGTGTTGACTCTTTATAAAGATTTGCCACAAAATAGTTTTCACATTAGTGTTTTTTTTTTTTTTTTTTGTAAAAATAAGTATTGTCTTTATTTGTCAATTTTATTTTACAAAAATAATTTTTTTTTAAATGAGTGATACCGTATAAAATATTCTTAATACAAAATGTTTTTATAGTTGTAATTGTTTTTTCCTCAAAAAAGTTACATTTATTAAAAATTTATTTTTATAAATTAAGAACTTATTTGTTACCTACAACATTAATCTGCTGTTGCTTTTATGTTGCTCCCAAAAGTTTAAAAATATTGGATTATTTGACTCCTCATCACAAACAATATCTTAAACATGGAAGTCAATCTATCCTAAAGTTTTGTTACGACAAGGAATTATTTGCATCAATTTTCTGCTTTTAATATTTCCTGACGTTAAGGTATGCCGATGGCATTTTTTCATTTGGCGTTCCCTAGCCATGAGAAGCGTCGCCTGACTTCCAATATGTTGATTCCGTTCTTCTTCGCCTAAATTTTGAAATTCATTTATAAGTTTTCTTTTCTCATTGTTTTTCAGCTCCTTTACACTAAGAAAGGATTTTGCAAAAATTTGATTTTGACGCCATTAAACTACTCACCAAGTTCAATATTAATATTCAACGTACAGCCAATACTATAATAGCTAGAGACTTGAACTTTTCAAGGTACATTCTTGCCACAATGTCAAGGTGCAGTAAGAAAGGACTTTTGCAAATATATGTTTTTGACGCCATTAAACTACTTACCCAGTCCAATTTTAGTAGTCATCGTAAAGCCGAGACTATAAAAGTTTTTGAAATTTTCAGGGTACTTTCTTAAAAAAATGTCAAGGTACACTAAAAAAAGGATTTTGCACAAATTTGATTTTAACGCCATTAAATTACTTACCCAGTCCAAATGTATTAATCAACGTACAGGCGAGCCCATTATGTTTAGAGATTTGACATTTGCAAGATATCTTCTTAAAACAACGTCAAGGTACAATAAGAAAGGATTTTGCACAAATTTGATTTTAACGCCATTAAAAAACTTATCCAGTCCAACCTTAATAATCAACGTATAGCCGAGACCATAAAAACCAAAGATTTGAAAATTTCAGGGTTACCACAACGTGTAGGAGTGAACTGAAAAACGATTTTCCAGTATTCCACCCCTAAAGAGGTAGAGATGAGGTACACCAATTTTTATTGAAAAAATATATTTTTCGTCTCACCTTCTTAATACTTAACATAGTCACTCTTAAATTTGAGTAATAAAATATATTTTTCACCATTTCCAAAAAACCTCATACCCTAAAGAAATTGAAAGGGGGTAGACAATGTAAAAAAGTGTATAGAATTTTGCATTGAAAATATATTTGTTTTTTTTATCGAATATTCTAGAAGTATGCTATGAAACACATATTTCAACATTTTTCCGAATTCATTCCCTAAAAGATTAAAAATGTAAAGAAGAGGTATAATTTGAGAAAAAGAGTGTTTTCATTGGAGATAAATATTTATTATCGGATTTTCTTAAAAGTAAACAAAATATTCTAAAACACAAATTATGTTACACGTAATTCAGCATTCCCCCCGAATATATCCCCTAAAAAGACAAAAATATAAAAGAGGTATAAATGTTTGGACTGGAGGAAAATATTTTTTATCAGATTTTCTTAAATTCGAATGGAAAACGTTTGAATAAAACAACATATTCAGGTTATAATACTTTTTCTTATTCACTGTAAAATAATCATCAGTTTAGATGATCACACTTTTACAAATATATTTTTTTTTATGTTTCTAAATTATTACATTAGTGAAACAGTTTACGTTTCGTGGGCGAAACCTTGACGGGTAAATCTAATATATATAATATATATATATATATATATATATATATATATATATATATTTAATTATTTATATATATATATATATATATATATATATATATATATTTATAATTGCAAGTTACCGTGTGTATAATTGAAGTAAACAAAATAACTTTCAATTATACTGTCACCTTACTTGAATGAAATAACAGTGATTGTATAATTGAGCATATAATCTTTTACTTATTTTTATGAGTAAACTTTTTAAAGCAAGTCATTAGGAAACATAAATTATGCTTAGGTGTCAATTAAAGAATTTGCAAATTTCCACTTGAATTCAATAAGAATGAAAGTATAATTTAACATAATTACGTTTAGGTGTCAATTAAAGAAATTGTCCACCTGTTGTGCGACGCGGTATAAAGTTGGAGGAGTTCAGTCAGGCGGTTCAGTCAGCACAATGGCTTATTTCAAGAGCACTGCAGTGATCCTGCTATTCCTGGTGGTTATGGTGTCCATCACCGTCGATGTAGCTTCCGGCAAACGTGAGCAACCTTTATACTTCCTTTACAGTATGAAACTTAAATTGATACGGTTACAATCAGTAACTTGGTATTTTATGATACAAAAATCATAATCAGGCTCGCTATTAAAAAAGTTTAGAACTACGTTTACGTAAATCTAAGTTGTAGAATGTTGTATTTTTAGTATTTTCTTTCACAAAAAAATCAGTTGAAAAAACTCTCTTTCGAATTTTATTCTTGGGAATTTAATTTTTTCTGAAAATATCGTTTTTTTCAAAATTTGAAACAAATTCTGTTTCGGCTTGGTTGTTTATCCGTCTGTTTGTGTGACCGATTTCGATGAAACTATGCATGCAAGAAAGATTAATTAGTCCAACTCTTGTTTTAATTTCTTTTTTAATTTTTTTTGTCAAACTCTCTCTCTTTAAAATATTATGATTTTTTAAAACACTAAAAATAATATTCCCCCCTAATTCTTTAAATTCTATAATGAATTCTAAATGTAAATGTAAATGTAAAGTGTTAAAGTCGTAAGAGTAAGTGTGTGTTAGACTCGGTTAACACACGTCGTTTTAGGGACGTCTAAACGCTCTCAATATGTGCAGCTATTCTGCAAACCACCGAGGGGAAATTCGATTGCCTCATAGCCGTATATGATTAGGCAGTTCATGGAATTGGTGCCTTATATATCACTACTAACATTCTTATTGCTCAACTTGTGTTTTCCAGTTATAACTACCTGACAAATATTGATTTACTACCGAAGAATATTGAATATTTTAATGAAACTTACTTCATTCAATTTTATTTAAAAAGTCACTTTTCGTAGCTTATGCTATATGTTTTATCCTTTTTTTCCTTATCAAACAACATTTATATTAAATGACTATTACAAAATGATTTCGTAAAGTGTCTTTTTTTTCCTTAGAAGTGTCTTTTCTTCTTTAAGAAAAGAAAATATTTTTTTTAATGTTTATTTGGCTGTCCTTAAAAATTTCACTTACTTTTTTCTATTAAATTTGACTATTCCTATATTGTACAGTATTTTGTGTTCCTTATCAAAGTTCGTTTTTCAGCAATGGCAGAAGAAAACTCCGACTTGAGGGACATTAGTGGAGTGTTAGGTAATGTTGCCTCCGTGCAAATTAATTGTTAACTGTTTTGTTACACATGGCGTGAGTTTTCCTGCTTGTGCTATCCACTGGCTTTCGTCTGTTAATCTTGCACAAAATGCACTTACGGTATTTATCTTCCAGATTTCCAGAGATTTCCATGAATGAATAATATTATAAAATATTAGATATTTCGGAGAAAAATTTGTGATATTAATACTTTTCTTCTTACACTCAGTATCTTTATACATTTTATATTGTGCTTAACTAAAATGTTTACAATCGACCTATCGTAATTTGTATTAAAATTTTCATGAATTATTGTTTTAAAATTTTAAGTAATATTTTGCAACGAAAATGAAATCAATTACGGTCAGGATTCGTTCTTCGTTTTTGAAATTTAGAAACTGTAAAATGTTAACCCGTAATATGATACTGTAATTAGATTAAATGTGTAAGTTAAAAATGTAATACATTCTTTGAGATTTTGAAAAGTTACAATTTCAAATGGACGAACTAATAATGCTAGACAACAATTGTTTAATCTGTTACAAAAAATGTGATTTTTAATTTTTTATTTTGAAAATGTTTATTTGAGTGATGCTATTGTTGTTATTTTGTGAAGCTCGTTTTCTTAACATCAGAGAGAGATAAATAGAGAGAGAAAGAGAAAGAGAGAGAGAGAAAAAAAGGGGGTAGGAGGGAGGGAGAAAGAGAGACAGAGAGGAGGAGGGAGAGAGAGAATGAGAGCGCTCTGCTGTCATTCACATTTCATAGTCATGGACGGAAGATACGAGTATATTGTTCGTAACCGATAAATAATAAAATCGTTAAAAAGTCTTAAAAATGAAAATTTGTTGCATAAAATTGTTCAGAATTGATTTTCAAACCACTACTGAAATTTTGTTGTTTGTATGTCATGAAATTTCTAAGATCGAAAACGAGAGAAAGGATCAATCGATTGACTTAGAATTTAAAATTCTAATCCAAAACTGCTCGAAATAGAACTCTATTGTTTTCCAGTATTTTTGCATAAAAATTGCGATAGCCATAGAAAATTAATACCGGGGTGAAAATTTTCAAATGTGGCTAAGTAAAAATGTGTTATCAAATTTAAAGATATTTTGCTCTCAATCCGAATGTGGCATTGAAACTAACGTGAGGCTTTTTGAGCCTACACACAGTAAGCAAACTTGAAATTTTGGAGTTTGCTTCCGAATAGGATGTTTATTGTGTCTTTATAGTGTATAAAATAAACTTATACATCGTTTTATGTTGTATAGGAATTATAAAGTATTATATTTTGTCGGTAACAATTTTAATATAATAATGACATTTATAATTATCTGGCAAAAATAATCTCAGTTACAATTTTGCTTTTAGCGAATTCTCATTTTGAATATAAGCTATTGGAGCAGCCATCATGGTAAGATCGAGATGAGCACCGATCCTGACTTCCAGATCACTTTTGAGGAGTCGTTTATATATACTCACAAGTACTTGGTATTTTAGTGGTACACTAGGACTATTTTTTGTCATTCGCCCTTGTTTTATTCTTGTAAAGACAAACCGCATTACTGTTGAACGAAAATTAAACACACCTGAATCACGGAACACATTTGACCTACGTCCTTGTGAACACAGTGTTAGCAGTTTATTTTTCTTAAAAAAAGATTTTAAAAGTAATTACATGTGAGAGGTTTGTGTACTTTTTGCACCGTTTGTAATCACTGTTCCAGATATTAATTGATTCTAGGTTTTTTGGTAAGTACCCTGACTTAATTGCTTCCTGTTTGACCTCCTTACAGAATTTTTTAAGTTATGACCCAGCTTATGATTTCCTCACTAAACAAATATAATTTTAATGTTTCATAACAATCCTTACAGCTGCTTTCGAAAGGACATTTGCACGCATTAATAGTCCTGCGAGAATAATTAATTAAAATTCATTCTCGAAGCTGACAGTCTTGCTTTCTTTAAATATATTATTATTATATTCATTTTGCGTTATGCTAATTTCATAATTAAATATTCTTTTCTTAGGGGTAGAAACGAAGAGAGATGTAGACGATTCATTTCTCTTCTCTGGTGGTAACTCCTCATTTCTCTTCAGTAAGTGGTTTACTTCATAAAGTAAGTATACTTTTTACTGAAATAAAACACTATATATCTACATTACTAATGAAAATGGTTGTGAAGTGTACGTATGTATAAATGTGTGTTTGTGTGCGACATACAGACAAACCTACGACACACAAAAATCTATATCTTAACGTATGTGGTCTGACAACACGACAAACCCAGATATTAAAATTTCTAATTAGGTATTTTTACCTGAAAGTTATATCTTTTTATATAAAACATTCAGGGTGAAAACATTTGTACTTCACGAAATACGCCGGCCAAGTCCGTTAGTTTTAAATAAAAGTGATTTACGGTTACAAATTATACAAATAAAAAAACGAAAAAAAATAGCGTATGTCTGACGCTGTGAAAAATAGTTTTTGGTTTATAAGGTTTTATGGTGAATTGCGTTTATTTAAATTTTATACAGTGACTTCAATAATAAATTTTTATAAGCAAATTTTAGCAAAATCATATAGATCGATTTTCATAAATTAAGACGATTTTTTATTTATTTTTTATCTTTGTAAAACCTCTCTGGATTGTTTAGGGCTATAGCGGGCTATACCTTTGTTTGGGTATTTATGAACTAGATTCGAGCAAAATTTTATGAAAATCGTTTGACCCGATTTTAGAAATTACAACATTTAACAGTTTCTCAACCCAAAAGTTTTTTTAAATGTGCTGCACTTGGGGTAGTGCCGACATTAATGAAAACTTTTAAGCTCGCGGTTAGCAAAAAAAAAAAACATAAATAAATGAAGAAAAATACTTGAATGAATGTTAAATATATTTTCGTCTATCAAACTTCTTCGTAGTCTCCATAGTGTAGTGGTTATGACGTGAGCCTATCACACGCAAGGTCCCCAGTTCGATCCTGGACACTGGAAATATTTAATTGTAATTAATTTAATGTGCGATTTGTGACGCGCAAAATATACAATAATATATTAATCATACATGTTCCTTGCATCACGCGACGAGCCAACTTCAACATCACAACCAGCCCTTATATATGTTAAAACAATTACTAGTGGGTAAAACCCTTGAGTCTATATTATGTAGAGCTCCTACCCATGTTAAAAATCAGGATGCCAGAATTAATGGTGAAATGCTGCAGTACTAAAAGCTGATATCAGACCTTCCCTCTCAGTCCGTCGTCATAACAACCAAATAAACAATACAGTAACAATAGTCGAATTCATGTTAAGGTTCTTGTGATTTAATAATTAGTTTTTCAAATTGCTGCTGTGATGTGAATTTATTTTACTCTTGATTAAGATGTCTAATTATTATCATTAGTGATTCATACAAATAACGTAATTGTAGTCTCAAAACGTAATCTAAAAGTACGTGTTTCCTACAGAATTTTAATTAGAGAAACTAAAATTAACGATAAATGAATATGAAATTGTTAATATTCATATCTATAATATGATTAACAAATGTTATGTTTTATACATGCTCAAAATAGTAATATTAACATTAAAAAAACAATAGGTAGTCATGAGATAATTTTTTATCATTGAAATAAAATTATTGGTAAAGAGATTTGTTTTTAAACTTAATTTAAATAAGCGTAAAAACAATAAGTCCAATTTAAAAATCAGTAAAAAAAACTAAATTATCTATTTAAAGTTATTTTATTATTTAATAATTTAATTACGATCATCCTAATAAAATTACAAAACTTATAAATTTTCAATTTTTGTTTGCTTTTTCTTGTACTATATTTTACATTATAACCAAAAATAATATTCTTCAAAATATAATTTTAATTATTGTTTACTACAATTCCAAATCGATTATGGCTTTAATGTAGTAATTTTAAAATCTTTTACATATACGCCTTAATCATTGACTTTATAAGTTATCAGAAGCCTATATTCTATGTGGATTACTATACTTATTCTATTTATGTACACGTTTGAAACTTTAAATTAATTTTAAGAAATTAATTTGTAAATCAAAAAACCATTTAAAATGTTCCAAATCGTGAAAGTTTTACACATATTTAATATAACCATATAAATATAAACATGATTAAAACAATTAATTGACGAATCCCATTTATTCAAAACCTGTTAAAACGGTACGCCTATATTCAAAGTAGTTCCCATAAAACAATCACTGTAACGATAAAAGTATCATTACAGTAAAGTAATGATGACTTAAAAATAAGTATCATAACTAAAAGTATGATAACTAAGTATCATGACTAAAAAATAAGTATCATAACTAAAAGTATGATGACTAAGTATCATGACTAAAAAATAAACTACCATAACAAAGCAATTTTTTTAAAATTACTACAGTAATGTATTCAAAATAGTTAACTTTTTTTTGAACAGCATAACGTAGCACATTTAGAACTACTGTATTACTACCACATTGAAGACAGTTCGAATTAAACAATTTAATTTCAATGTTATGATACCAAAGTGTATAGAACACGTGATTACAAAAAAAAAAAAAAAAATACGTATAGTACAAAATAAAGCATATCTAGTTATTTAAAAATTACTATATTCAACAAAATTCTAGAACTGTTAAATATAAAAAATATCACTATATTAATAACAATAATTTAAATATTTTTAATTAATTAAACAGTTTTTTAAATTGATATTGGTTTCAATATACTGTACGTCCCATAAAGTCCATAACCAATCTTTCAATCTGACAAAGTACGGGTAAACTTGTAACAATAATTATTATATATTTAGCACATACTGTTTATAATAATAAATAGATACAGTTTTCTTTCATGAATATGACATCACAACTCTAAACGTCACAATAACTTATCATTAAGTTAAAAATAACAAAACTTGAAATTTATTAAAAAAATGCCTAAACTATATTGTATGTTTGTGTTGTCTGGAAAAGTCAAATATGTATTGCTAATTTTATTTCTGCAGGCAAATGGGTTACATTTAATTATATATGTTAACTATTTTTTTCAGGACAAAAAGGAGACAGATAAGTGAAGATCCATTCCAACTACAAAATTAACACAAAACTGGGTTTGATTTGGAAAAATAATCTTATATTATATTTTGTTTTCTTTATCTGATTATATGTAACATTAGGCCTATACGTGAACAGAAAATAAATATATGTTGTGGATAAAATATTGTTTTTTTAAACTTTTTAGGTCACATGGGACCACATTGAGTCAATATTTTGGTCTCTTCTTCTTATCCGTGTTAGTGCACTGTGAGGATTCCAACTTCTTCTTCCTCCAATACTCCTTCATCCTATCCCATCTCCGCCTCCTGACCTCGTCTCACCGTCATACGTCAAACCTGATGTTTTTCCGAATGCTTCTGATTTTCGTTCTGTCCGGTGCATCTTCGATCTGCAAACCGATCTCTGGTAGATCTTTCAGAGTCTTTGGATGCTTGGGTCTTCCTATTAATATTTTCATGACCAGCTGCTTAAGAATCCTGATGGGCATCCTAAGGATGTGGAAGAGATGGGCAATTCTTCGTTTTTTCATAACACTTGTAATTGGGTCTACCATTTATACACTGTTTCGTTGGTAACGACTCTCCAGAACCATCTTTCTGGTAACTTTTATTTAAGCAGGTCCTAATGATTCTTCTCTCGATCTTAAGTAACTGGTCAGTCTTAGCATTATCCTTGATCTGGAAAAGGATCTCGCAGGCGTAGAGTGCCTCCGGGAGAACCACAGAACTGTAGTGTCTTACTTTGGACTTTAATGAGAGACTTTTTTTGTTATAAGTTGACCACGTTAAAAATTGCGCTTCTTGAACTTCGCTATTCTATTCAATATTGTAGGTTTTTCGTCCAAGTTATGGCCGATACTTTCTTCTAGATATTTAAATTGTTTTACTAGTTTTATGCTGCTCCCGTTGATATTAAGTTTTTTAAAAGCGGGTGGCTTCGTAGCCATAAGTTCCGTCTTCTCATAGGAGATCTTAAATCTAATTTTCCCGGCTACATTGTCCAAACTTGTGATCTGTCTTTCTGTGAGAATGGCCTAATCATTGGCAAATCCCAAAATATTCGTCGCTATTGTTCCTGATCCAGTTCCTATTTTGGTTTTAATGGGATTTTCTTTCGTCCAGATGTTAATTATAAAATCCAAGACAATGTTGGACAGCAGTGGGAAGAGCCCATCTCCTTGCCTTAATCCGGTTCTTACTGGAAACGGCTCAGATACTTCCCCTCTAAATTTTACCCTGGACTGTGTCTCGGTCAGTGTCAACTCTATCATTTGTTTTATTTATAACAGATCCAAGTTATGGAATGTAACTTAATAATAAACGAATTCCACAGAGTAAATCTGCTAAATATCTTAGAATGCATCTTGATGGACGCCTTACGTGGAAGCATCATGTATGTAAGAAAGCAGAGCAAATCAAACAAAAACTACGTGATTTGTATTGGCTGATAAAACGAAAATCTCAGTTGGCCCAGTACCACAAGATGTACATATCAGTAATTAGGCCTATTTGGACCTATGGTGATGAACTTTGGGGCTGTACAAAACTCTCAATTAAACAGATTATCCAGCGAGTAAAAAATTTTATTATTCGTGCAATGAGAAATGCAAGATGGTACCAGAGGAATGATGACCTTCTTGCAGACCTGGACTTTAAGTATGTAAAAGAGATAATACAAGACGTGACTTTATCAACATTTGAACGTCGAAGCCAACCAACTTTTAGATGTGGAATTAGACAACAGACCGTCTTAAGCGCATGATTTTGTTCACCAAGTCTTATACATGTTATAGATCAATTATATGTATTACTCATTTACTGTAAGTTTTAAGATTGTAATAAATATTTTTTTTTAATTTCAAATAAAAAAAATAGTAGGTAGAGCATTTTTTAATAAACTGTTCTCCATATCACTGGAAAACCTCGTTCTCCCAAAATGTTTCCCATACACACGACAACTTCCAAAAGTTTTTTTTATATAAGGTTTAAGTACTTTATTTACTAAATTTCTAACCCATGTATTACGTATACGTATTTGCACCGTTTTGTTACAAATCTTAATATGTCTCTGTCAGGAAACATGTTTTGTTGCACATCAATCAACAGATTCACATTACTTCTTGTGAATTTTAAAGTTATGTTACAAATATTTTAAATGTATTTTGATTAAAATAAAATTTATTTATAAAGCTGAAAATGTTTAATAACTTTACATTATGAGTTGTTTGTGTTTGTATATATATGTGTGTGTGTGTGTGTGTGTGTGTGTGTGTGTGTGTGTGTGTGTGTGTGTGTGTGTGTGTGTGTGTGTGTGTGTGTGTGTGTGTGTGTGTGTGTGTGTGTGTGTGTGTGTGTGTGTGTGTGTGTGTGTGTGTGTGTGTGTGTGTGTGTGTGTGTAAGAAAGAGCGAGAGAGATTATTATATACATGATGTTTCTGAAATGCAGAGGTGATTACATACTTTCTATACCTTGTACAAACAGCTGTTGCCTTAACAAATTCTTTTATTAGTAGTCTAACAATATAATATAATAAGTACATGTTACTGAATTTGTTTTGTAATAATTAAATGTTTATCTGTGACTGTAAATTTTACTAATTTTGCACTGCAGTGAAATTTTGAATTTCGTACGTATGTAGTTAAATTTAAATCACCAACAATAATAAGTTTGTTTTTGGTAAAATTTTCTCAAGTATATGAGGTGTGTTCGGAAAGTAACGAGAATTTTAATTTTTTGAACAAAATATTTATTTATTCTTTTACATTGATGTTGTCACCTTCAAAATAGTCCCCATTGGAGATTATGCACTTGTGCCAGCGCTTCTTCTAATCCTCGAAACACTTCTCAAACTCGATCTTTAAGACAGCCTTTAGTTCTTTCAGAGATGCGCTTTTATTGTCATCTACGGCTGTAAAACGACGGCCCTTTAAGGTTATCTTTATTTTTGGAAATAGGAAAAAGTTTGTACCACTCGTAAACTCTTGCTTTACTCATAGCAGACTCACCATAGGCCTTTGCTAACATTTCACACACTTTGTTACACTTTATTCCATTTTTTACGCAAAATTTGATACAAATTCTTTGATCCATTTCTTTTAACAAACGAAAATCGCCGAGCTCATAAAAACACGTCTAACCTTAGTGGCTGTCACAGACAAAGTCAATAATGAAAACAGCTGAAAGTTTTATCATATTTCAAGGGCATGTATACCAAGATAATAAAAAAAAATGTTTGATAATCGGACTCTCCAAACCCGCGAAATTTAAAAATTTTCGTTACTTTCTGAACACAACTTGTATTTTTTTGGTTAAATAATAATAATCAAGAGGTATTAGTGTCGTGTTTTTTTGCTTAAGCCTTGTTTCTCGTTCCTTGAAAACCTATTATTGACTAATGCAGTTATGCAGTTACAACAGTTATGCAGTTGAGTAGAGCACCTCGCTAGTATTTTCTTTCATAAAATAGTGGCAACCATATTTTAATTCGTAATCAGAACTTAATCACAAACTATAGATTGGTGGCGTTTGGTTAGGCTTTGCACTGGCCTCATTCTCAACTCCCTGCTGGTCCTATAGATCTGCTATGTTTTCCATTCTTGTTACACGCCACGAGGTTATCAGTACTCATGCATACGATTTATAATGTACGCATTATAAATGTAAGTTTACGTCAAAATAATATTTCGCTAAACTTTTATAAATTACTAATATAATAAATTCCAAATTAATTTTAAAAAGAACTATAAATATTTTTTATATTTTATTTTTTCTTTCTTTATTATTATAAAATGAAGCAGAAAAATATTTATCTTAAAAGAAGATAAACAGCTATTTGAGATAAAATAATATATAAAACCTAGTATAAATCGATAAAGTAATATATAAAACCTAATATAAATCGATAAAGTAATATATAAAACCTAATATAAATCGATAAAGTAATATATAAAACCTAATATAAATCGATAAAGTAATATATAAAACCTAATATAAATCGATAAAGTAATATATAAAACCTAATATAAATCGATAAAGTAATATATAAAACCTAATATAAATCGATAAAGTAATATATAAAACCTAATATAAATCGATAAAGTAATATATAAAACCTAATATAAATCGATAAAGTAATATATAAAACCTAATATAAATCGATAAAGTAATATATAAAACCTAATATAAATCGATAAAGTAATATATAAAACCTAATATAAATCGATAAAGTAATATATAAAACCTAATATAAATCGATAAAGTAATATATAAAACCTAATATAAATCGATAAAGTAATATATAAAACCTAATATAAATCGATAAAGTAATATATAAAACCTAGTATAAATCGATAAAGTAATATATAAAACCTAATATAAATCGATAAAGTAATATATAAAACCTAATATAAATCGATAAAGTAATACATTAAAGCTAATATAAATCGGTAACAAAATAAGAAATCAAAAGATAGAATACGAACGTTAGATAATATTGTCATGTCTGTAATAACAAAACATGAATAATATAGAGGGTCAAAGTAGGGAATACTATCTTAGAAAAAACTAAAAACAAAGACAGAAGTAGGGAGAGAAGCAAGGCCTAGAGACAGGTAAGGAAAATGATGAAGTGACAAGAAGATACGTCAGCATGAAAGGAGTTGGTCACAGAGCGGAGGAAAATGAGACAATTCAATGAAGACAGGAAGTAGTTGGTCACAGAGCGGAGGAAGACGAAAAAAGTCAAAGAAGACAGGAAGACTTAGAACGTGAGGAAGACCAGGACGTGAAAATGAATAAAGAAAAGGAGTAAAACACATAAAGAAATAGAGAAACTTCAGGCAACAATGTAGAGTAGAGAAGACGATAGCTTACGATCAGTATTGAAGGACAGTAAGAAGATGAATAAAAATAGCGACAAATTGGGGGGGGGATAAGAAACTTCGAAGGAAAGATGGACGAAAACTAGAAGATGGAAGAAAATAATAAAACAGTGGAAGAAAGTGATAAAGATGGAAGAAGGTAGTAAGATAGTGATAGAAGAATTATAGGGTTAAAATAAGACATTTTTTTATTTTTTAATCAGGACGTAATATTAATTAGTACAGTGTAAAAATCCACCTGAATCACTTAAGCTCGTCTAGAGATATAAATTGTTAGGTACAAATTAGTGTCCAAAGTTTTAAACTGATTATTTGTATAAGTTCTCTTAACTGATATTATTTGGTATTATTTATTTTTTAACTTCGGTGAGTATGTGCAAAACTTGTTTCAATCTGTTTTAGTTACATACATTTATGCCCAATTTTAGACCCTCTTGAGTCTAAAAAATTTCTTTTGACGTGAAAGATTGATTTTTAATTAATTAACTGATTAAAATTAATTAATCAAATAGACTGTCAATTAATCAAATAACTAATCTAATTATTTAATTAATAAATTAAAATCAAATTGATTAATTCTAATTAAATTAAACATGCAAGGGCAGTTTTCTTATACCTAGGAGAAATATTTTTAATTTTACTTTTTCTTTATAAGAAATACAAGAAAAAACGGTGGTCATGAAAAAATTGATCATTCAATTTTGTAGAATTTGTATGGCTCAGATTCTCTGAGTAAAAAAGATTTGTTTTCACAGATGTCTGTTTGTTTGTATACACATAGCAGTAATCTAAACGAATTGGCCTATTTTTTCCCATATCTAGGAACATTTATAATTATTTTTGTTCTAAAAGATTTTTTGAATTCGTTTTTTTCGGTCAAAAACTGTTACAAATAAGGTTTTATCAAAATCAGTTTTAACGATTTTCATAGCAGTTCTCTACAACTTTGTGCATAAGTAGGCCTATTTATACAAAACTTATGGATCGCTAAACGCTATCAAGTTTGGTTTGCTATCAATTAACTGCAGTAAATCTGAAATATTATCGTACTGACTTAAAATTGGTAAAATTTTGGTTAAATATAAAAATTAATAATGAAATGAGTGCGCCAAATTCGAATAAAAGAACTTTACGAATTAAAAAAATACGATTTACTCTTGTACCGCAAATATAATCTATTTCAACATTGCACACTCATATATGGAGACATATGACCAAATTTTTATCAAAAACAAAGTAATTTATTTTATAAAATTAGGCCATTTTCTCACCGGAATGTTCACGAAAATAAATGAATGTGAAGAACTTTGTGTAGGTTTTTACAACATTTATTAAAAATAGTTCCGTTTCTGTATAAACTATTTCAAAACATTATTTATAATTGCAAAACATTTTGTACAATGTTTGTGCGTCCTTCACTTTAATTATGCTTCAAGGTCAAAGTAATCCTACAACAATGAACTACAAAAGATACTAGCCGTACCCCTCGGGGCTCTTTAATCCTTCTGCCATTCTTCTACTTAGTCTTTGTTTCCATTTGTGTTTTATTTTAGCTTTGATACATAAATTGGAAAACAACACATGTATTTTGTACTTTTGTTTCCTTTTAGTTAAAAACAAAATCAAAGTGTTTATTTTCTATCTTTACGAACATTTTAAGTATTAATTTTGGTGTTTGTCACTTTGTGTATGTGTACATCGCTAAATGGCTTCACCAAGTTTCCTTTTTATTTATAGTTACAAATTTTTTACAACCATTGTTTAATTCCACAAAACAATCGTTTAATTAACGATTGTTTAATTCCACAATCTTCAAATCGTTTTTTGACTAGAATTGCCATAATAATTAAAAATATATTTGAGTTTATAAAAACTAAAATACGGTATTAATCCACTACATAGTTGAATTAGATTATATTTTTCAGGTTACGAGATTCGGGGCTTATCAAAGAACTTCTTGTGCCACTAATAAGCCTTGTATTCCAGTTCAGTAGACTGTGGCCCTCTACTGGGTTTAAGCAATCTCTGAAATGAGTTTCTACTGGAGCACCTTTGGTAAAAAACCCATTGCTTTCAAAACTGGTCCAAAAACTGGTCTATGTTATCTTTTCCATCCTGCATAACCTGCACGCTGTTTCTCCATGCTGATTCCTATGCTGTTCATATGCACAATCAAAAAACAGTGTCCTGTAACTCCCATGGCTTTCTTGAGTTTCCTTTTGCCCAGGATCTTAATGTAAAAAAACTAAAATATCCTTTATTAAAATTTAATTACACTAGCTTGAGATATGAGAGCTCTTACGTAACAAAATGACTGCAAAATCCCATTTAACAATTTTTGTGGAACAAGGCGGATCTTTTGAGTTTTTAGAAAGTTTCCTTCTTATTTTTGAGGTACGAGAACTTTTTTATCTATAAAAATATTAAAGTAATCTCCATGACTAGATTATTATCGAATTTGAATAAAATTTTTAATGGCAGTGGTACTACATGCACTTTTAGGGGTGATTACAAAAATAAAACATAATTTTAAAGTCTAATATTTTGCATTTTCACCTTTCATATCCACTGGTAAATAAGAAAAATATTTATTAAAACTTATACCAGAGGTATTTTTGGATCAATAAATAAATTAGTGTCAGTAATAGTTAACATGGTATTCTAATTAAAATTTCATGTATCGTATCTACAACACGTTTAGCTAATAAAAAAAATATAAATCAACGAACATAATTGAATATCATAATTTTGTTTTCAAGTTACAAATATTTTATATTACAGGCCATGAAAAAACCGTAAATTAATTATTAATCATGTCACGTAGCTATGCGACTTAATCCCAAAATGGCCGGTCTGAACTTCCGGTCAAATATACATTCCAATATGGCCGACAATGTACACAAATTCTGAGACCAAATTATGCTGATGAAATTCACTGACAATAACCTATAGTTACAGACATTGCGCAAGCTTCCTAACATCCCGTTCTTTTTTCATTTCAATCGAATAACACAATTCCAGAGGGTCTGACTTAATAATAACTTCCTACAACCGCCTTAAGTTATGCAACCATCGTACACTAGTTTCAAACGTGACGTCACCCTGCCAATGTTTCAAATCCAAATCGAATACAAATAGCCTGCAGCATTACTATTTATAATTACTAATTTCATTAATTAACGGTAGAGCTACTTATTTGGTACATTAGTATCTACGTAATAAATAGAGATTTGATTACAAATGGTAGAGATAAATATTAGGTTCATAAATATCTACAACTACAACTACAAACTAAATATATTTGTACAAATAAATACAGATTTCATTTCAAATTGTGGATGTAGATATTAGGTTCATAAGTATCAACAAACTATATAGAGATTTCATTACAAATTGTAGAGGTATATATTAGGTGCATAAGTATCTACAAACTATATAGAGTTTTCATTACAAATTTTAGAAGTAGATATTAGGTTCATAAGTTTCTACAAACTATATAGAGATTTCATTACAAATTGTAGAGGTAGATATTAGGTTCATAAGTATCTACAAAATTATATAGAGATTTCATTACAAATTGTAGAGGTAGATATTAGGTTCATAAGTATCTACAAAATTATATAGAGATTACATTACAAATTGTAGAGGTAGATATTAGGTTCATAAGTATCTACAAAATTATATAGAGATTTCATTACAAATTGTAGAGGTAGATATTAGGTTCATAAGTATCTACAAAATTATATAGAGATTTCATTACAAATTGTAGAGGTAGATATTAGATTCATAAGTATCTACAAAATTATATAGAGATTCCATTACAATGGCAGAGATACATATTAGGTTCATAAGTATCTACAAAATTATATAGAGATTTCATTACAATTGTAGAGGTAGATATTAGGTTCATAAGTATCTACAAACTATATAGAGATTTCATTACAAATTGTAGAGGTATATATTAGGTTCATAAGTATCTACAAAATTATATAGAGATTTCATTACAATTGTAAAGGTAGATATTAGGCACATAAGTATCTACAAACTATATAGAGATTTCATTACAAATTGTAGAGGTATATATTAGGTTCATAAGTATCTACAAACTATATAGAGATTTCACTACAAATTGTAGAGGTAGATATTAGGTTCATAAGTATCTACAAAATAAATAGATATTTCATTACAAATTTTAGAGGTAGATATTAGGTTCATAAGTATCTACAAACTATATAGAGATTTCATTATAAATTAAAAAGATAGATATTAAGCTCATAAGTATCTACAAATTAAACAGAGATTTCATTACAAATGAAAAATCAGAAGCGAGCACGTTAGGTTTAATGTACACATGTTGAATAGAGGAAGGGTACGAGGTAGAGCTAGTAAATTATAAATAGGACGAGCCATAATATTGGTGACCAGTATAGATATATTTTTTGAAGATGGAGATTCTCCGAAACGCGTCAAGGAAAGTAGAATTGAAGAAGCTAGGGAAGGCATCTAATCTAATTATAGGCAGTATAATCAGATCTAATTATATTGAACATAGTAAATAGAGATTTCATTACAAATGAAAAAGATAGATATTAGGCTCATAAGTATCTACAAATTAAAAAGAGATTTCATTACAAATGGTAGAGGTATCATAAGGTTCATACGTATCTACAAACTAAATAGAAATCTCATTACAAATGGTAGATATTAGATATTAGGTACATAATTATCTACGAAATAAATAGAAATCCTTTACAAATAGTAGAGATAAGATATTAGGTACATAATTATCTACGAACTAAATAAAAATCTCTTTACAAATGGTAGAGATAAGACATTAGGTACATAAGTATCTACGAACTAAATAGAGATTTCATTACAAATGGTAGAGGTAAATATTAGGTATATAAGTATCTACAAACTAAATAGAAATCTCATTACAAATGGTAGAAATAAGATATTAGGTACATAATTATCTACGAACTAAATAGAGATTTTATTACAAATGGTAAAGATTAGATATTTGGTACATAAGTATCTACAAATGTACAAATTAAATTGAGATTTATTAAATAATGGAAAAACATTGCCCATATTTCTCATATAGGGTTGAAAGAAGCATTAAAGGCACTGTTGGACGTATTGAATTTATTCCCCATTATACTAATAAATGTTAAATAACAATACAGATCACTTAGTAGTTAAGGTAAAATTATGTTTAATGCCTTACTTTAAATGTTTTTCTTTTATGTGCGAATGTGGTGCACTTTTTTATTTTTTATATATTTTTTTCTTTTAAAGATACACGATCAAAAAGGAAATACAAAATTATAAAACATCGACCACATTGCCACAAACGAGACTTTTAAAATTAATCAAAATCATAATTTACTGTAACAAATAAAAGAATAACCAGGATCGTTAGTAATATCTATGTCTAATGGCGAATAGATTCAATATGACCGGCAAGGTTTACAAATAGTACAGGCCATAACCCGCCGTAAAATCTAGGAACATCAAGACGGCGGTCGGGCTTTACTTTCAACTTGCTTCCAAACGATAATTTTATTTTGAAAATTTACGACTATTTCTTAAATCTAAATAGCTTTTACGACCAATATGTTTACTTCCGAAAAACCGCATTTAAGAAATTACTGTTTTTTTAGAAGTTTAACTTGAGCTAACTTTGTTAAACAAAAATTTGAAATCAAAATGTTGGCTTGACTGTAAGAAACTGAATTAATTCTTTGTCTAATCAGCTTAAAGTTAATATTTTAATTATTTAAAAGTAAAAAACTAATTATTTCCATTAAATACAATTAAATAGTCTCACTTACTAAAGCATCGAATAAAATTAACATTATTTAGTGTTAGTTTAGTGATTTATTTATTTCCAAAATTACCTAAAAAAATATAATACAAAATATGAAGGACCTACAGGAGGCATAAATGCCCGTACATAGGTTGGTCCTTAAAATTAATTCCTTAATTATATGTAAATAATTTTTAAAATTGTATCTCTCAGTACTGTTATTATAAAATTTTAATTTAACACAAAAACATTTTTATATTATGAAATTAATTAACAAAAAAATCACTTATAAAAGATTTGTACTTAGGTCACATAATTTTTTAAATTGACCTTTTAACCAAACGGTATTAATTTTTTTAACTTATACAAATTTTATTTTTTAATTCGGCAGATCTTTGTTTCGTTGAATCATAATAAAAAAATAAACAGCTGATTTTTAATCACGAGTTTACTGCGCCAACATTCAATAACCGCAGCCAGCAGCTATCTTGCTGACGTGATAAAAGCGAATTTCAGAAGGTATTTTCTATATATTGCCTTCTTTGGAAGTCCGATTTCACCATCGTAACTCGCAAATTTTTGTAAAAAATCTAAATATATTAGCACTTCAAAATTTTAAAATTACATGAAAAATACGAAAATAACATGACCGCCGTCGAAAAATGCCTTATATTCAACGGATTTTGAAAATTCAATAATTTATGCAGTTACTAAAGCTGATGTAAAATCGGATTTTCAAAAAAAATTGAGACAAATATTTTACGAATTTTTAGATATTTGAAATTGCCTCCATTTTGAAAATAACAATTTCTTCTGGATAAAGCAAGTCCAAGCTATTACCAAAATTAATTTTTGTATATTATATAGGCCTATATACAATAAATAATAAGTAAATATAATATATATAATTATATATATATTTTTTTTGTAATATATATATATATATATATATATAATATATATTGTAATATATATATATATATATTTTTTTTTTGTGTGTGTTTTAGCACGCTCAAGTTTGCAATTTTAGTCCAATTTGATAGAAACTTGGCAAAAAGTCGACTTAGTTAATATTTTAGACAAGTTTGTGACCTAGTAGTAGGCCAATATATTTTAAATCGGTTGTCATTCCAAATCTTTAAAAATTAATTTCGTTTTTCTTTTAGTTTTTTTTTTTAAATCTTATTTCTTCCTAGTAATCAATATTCAAAATTGCATAAATCAGCGTTTTGAATTTTCAAAATGTGTTGAAATTAAGAAACTTAACTTATTGACGGTCAGGGTTCATTTTCATATTTTCGATGTTAAATATATATATATATATATATATATATATATGTGTGTGTGTGTGTGTGTGTGTGTGTGTGTGTGTGTGTGTGTGTGTGTGTGTGTGTGTGTGTGTGTGTGTGTGTGTGTGTGTGTGTGTGTGTGTGTGTGTGTGTGTGTGTAGGTTTTAAGGACCAACCTATGCACGGGCATTTATGCCTCCTGTAGGTTCTTCTTAAAAAAAAATTAAAATTAAAATATATAAGATTAAAATATTTTAATGGTGAATACAAATTTCAAACAATGGTAAGATAAATATAAAACTGTGGAAACGTCGATTTCACACGTCAGCCAGATAGGCCTAACTGTTTGCTGTGATTATATTAATATTTAAAAACTGTCACCATTTTACACAACAGGATAGTTCTGTTGTTACGGGAATGTTATCAGGCTTGTGGTAGCACTGATTTCCCACTCATTGCACTATCACACCACGCCCTGGTGAGCTGATCACCAGTAATCACCAGCTAATTACATTGCTTATCTAACTTGTTCAGCTTGTAAATTAATTAAACCGCTCATGTTAAAACTTAATCCTCAGCGAAAATAATTTTCAAGAAACACGTGTTTTTTTGGTTCGGCAATATTGAAAATTATAACTACTTCCGGCGTTGATTATTTGCAGGTCCGGTTTAGAAGACATCGTCATAAAACCGGAAAATGTCCAAGTTCTGATAAATAAGGATTTATTTAAAAAATCTAAACTGCGTAGGCCAGTGGTCGGCAGACTTGTCATTCAAAAGAGCCAAATATAAAAAATAGAAAATTGAAGTTTATTCAAAGAGCAATTTGCTTTAGTAGAGACATTTTTATGGAAATAATTAGAATTAAAAGTACACTTTTACAGTGTGCATGTTCATAATTGTTGATTTCTTGTTATGAAATGTTAGAGGGACAAGCCCTCTAGGAATACACTCAAGGTTGTTAGCCATGAGGTTGGATTTACAGCCGCACCTCTGGTGAACAGACGCTGACCACCAAGCCGCTTCATACAAGACAGACGCTGGTGGATTTTTCTATTGAATCATTTTGGTGCACGGGTGGTATTTTATTTCCCACCTACCCTGTATATCTACAGAGCTTTCCCCTATCCGCCACCTGGGGACGCGCCAGGTTGGAGTTGATTCAAACTCCAGGTTGGAAGTTCAAACTCCTATCCTGGAACACTAAACTAAGGCACTACCAAACGGTAGTTAGGCCAGCAGTCCTCTACGCGGTGGAAACACTTAAACTGCATACAGCTCAGGACGTAGAGAAAATAGGAAAGATGGAGAGAAGGATTTTAAGGAAAATATTGGGTCCAAAGAGTAACACAGGGTTAGAATATAAACAGAGGTCAAATGGAGAGCTTTATTCCAAAATAGAAGAAATAACAGACGTATGCAGGAAAAGAAGACTTCAATTCTACGGACACATATACAGAATGGAGAACACCCGACTAACTAAACAGATCTTCACAATATTAAACAAGCACAGGAACAAGATAACCTGGTTCACAGAGATACGCGTAGACAAGGACCTGGCAAACAACGCAATAGACTCAGAAATTATAGGAGACAGAGCAATATTCAAAAGTACAATACGGCAACTTGAGTTGCAGGAGAATAAAAGACCCACGTGCAGGAGAGGAAGAGAGTGGACGCAAGAGGACAGAGAAAACCACTCAAGGAAAATGATGGAAGCATGGACTAAGAAGTTGATTAAGCGTGCCCTCTAAATAAGCTATTCGAAAAAAAAAGTACACTCTGGAGCTTGCCTTTGCTAAATATGTATTAGTTTAACTAACAGTACATTAAATAAAACTTGTTACTATACTTATATAAAGATAATATTTATTTAAAAATATAACAAGTTAAATAATATAAAAGGTTTCCTTAAAAAAACTACAAATACTCCCCCAATGTGAACAATGGCCTTGCATTTCCTTGGAAAGTAAATAAAGTCTCTAAATCGGTATAAAGATGCTCGAATTTTACACAATTCTTTATTTTTTAAATCCAGCAACTGCATTTCAAAGTTACTAATATCAATATTAAAGGGCGAAAACTTTATTTCTGTTCAGAGGTTTTTTTAACACAGACTAACGTCGCGTTGCTGTTTTTAAAGTCTTTGAACCTGATGAGAAAAGCTTCCTTCATATTTAAAAGTTTTGTTCTGAAATAACAAATGTCAAGATTGACTTATTTTCTCGACAATATTTCAATAGGCATGGAAGTGTATTAGAGTTTCTTTTTCAAAATCTTCGGCAAAAGGCAACAATTTGTTTTCGAATGAAATTACTTCATCTAATATCGAAAAAAATTTCTCTAGGTTTCCGTTTCAAAAAGTTTACTCATCTCTTACAAGGCAAGTTAATAAATAATATTCCGTGCCTGCACTAAAGATTTCGTGGAAGAGCCGCAGCCAGGGAGTCAAAGAGCCGCAGCCAAGGAGTCAAAGAGCCGCAGCCAGGGAGTCAAAAAGCCGCAGCCAGGGAGTCAAAGAGCCGCTGCCAAGGAGTCAAAGAGCCGCAGTCAAGGAGTCAAAGAGCCGCAGAAAAGGCGTCAAAGAGCCGCAGAAAAGGAGTCAAAGATCGCAGCCAAGGCGTCAAAGAGCCGCTGCCAAGGAGTCAAAGAGCCGCAGTCAAGGAGTCAAAGAGCCGCAGAAAAGGCGTCAAAGAGCCGCAGAAAAGGAGTCAAAGATCACAGCCAAGGCGTCAAAGAGCCGCTGCCAAGGAGTCAAAGAGCCGCAGCCAAGGAGTCAAAGAGCCGCAGCCAGGGAGTCAAAGAACCGCAGCCAAAAAGTCAAAGAGCCGCGGTTTGCCGACCACTGGCGTAGGCCTATACCAAAATTTAAAAGTTTTTTTACGTATTATTACAACTGAGAATATTAACTCATCTAGTAATTTAAATATATGATGAACACTTTAAGGAATATAACCCATCGATTACTCCCAACTGATATGAATTACTTAACCAAATCCAGTGGCTTCACTCCACGCAGTCGTGTAAGTTCCATAGGGTCCAGGAGACTGCGTATCTCAGGATGCAAGTGCTGGCAGATTCGCTGCTTGCCTTTGAGATCTCTGTGTGTTTCTCACTTACCACGGTGCATTTACTATGCAACGGAGCACTTCATTATGCCTGTATTGTATTATTGATATGTTTATTTATTGAATGTTTTCTTTGAACACTCCCAGAGTTGAATCCAGTAAGTTCAAACCGTTTCAGCACTTGCCTGTATAGCAGCAATTTATTATGAATCGACAGCTGGAAATCTCTCCCTAAGAGTACATTTTTCTACATTTTTGTTTAACTCTTCTTTCTTGCATGCTCTTTCCACTTGAGTCTAACATCGAGTCATTTCCAAGTACTTAGCTGTATTTGCAAGTAGGCCTACTGTATAGGATCGGGACTGCATTGATCATGACTGACAGATGTTGCTTAATCTTCAAATTGGTAAAATTTGCGTGCGTTTATTTTGTTCTATTCAGACAAATACGCCATTTTACTTTTTTATTTATTTATTTTTGCTGAATTGGCCGAATTTTCTGCAACTTCCACTGCAGCCCCTGTGCCACACCTTATGAAAGGCTTGTGCTACGTTTAGAAAAACAATTTCACAGACTTTTTAAATATTTCCAAGCTCGTTTTCAATTCCTTTCTAATCCTGTGCACTCGATCTATTGTTGAGTATTTTGGTCTAAAACCGAATTGATGCCGGGGGGATAAGATCTCTTTCCTCAATTATAGATTTGAATCTTTTCAGTAGTAGTCTTTCAAACAGCTTTGAGATCGTAGGCAACAAAGAGATACCTTATACGATTTCCTATCGTTTGGCGACTTATCAGGTTTTAATATCATAATAACTTCCGCTTCCTTGACTTTCCATTGTAAAAGTTTGAAATGAAAAAAATTACGATTTACGAAAAAATCGAAAATGTGACTCGTTCAGGGCTTTTTATTTTTTAGTTTTTAGCGAATATCAGTGGAAAAAGAGCTATTGGAGCACCCATAGAAGTATGAAACAAAACCGGAACCTGGAATATATATATATATATATATATATATATATATATATATATATATATATATATATATATATATATATATATATATATATATATATATATATATATATATATATAGTTTTATTCACATTTGGAAAAAAATCGATTTAGTTAACAGCCTGGGCAAGTTTGTTATCAGCCACAATCCGTTCAAGAGTTTCAAAATGGCGCGGACATTTCAAATCTTTAAAAGCACATAAATTTCTAGCCGTAAATATTTTTTTTGTCTTCGAATCAGCGTTGAAAACCGCATAAATTATCAGTTTGAATTTTCAAAATCCTTTGAAAATCAGAAATTAAATTTCACTGAGGTCAGGGTTCGTTTTCATGTTTTCAATGTAATGTGAAGGTTTAAACTGCTAATATACGCATGCTCTAATGCTGATTTTGATGGTGGAATCGGAATGCCATACAGGAATAAGATAAAGAAAAACATTTTTGAAATTTGGCTTTTATCACGTCCGCGGGAGAGCTGCTTACCGCGATTTTTATTTACTCTTGAACAGTATTTTATAAATTTCAAACACAAGCGCACGATACACACACACACACACACACACACACACACACACACACACACACACACACACACACACACACACATATATATATATATATATATATATATATATATATAAGCTGCCTCGGTGGCCTAGTTGATAGCGTACTGGGCTTTAACCCCGAGGACCCGGGTTCGATTCCCGGCCAGGGCTTGGCATTTTCATACGCTATAAATCATCCCATCGTCTGCATTAGCCCAAGTATGCAAAATATTCGACGACGTTACACACACACACACACACACACACACACACACACACACACACACACACACACACACACACACATATATATATATATATATATATATATATATATATATATATATATATATATATATATATAGGGTCTCTCTCTCTCTCTCTCTCTATCTATCTATCTATATGTATGTATATATATATATATATATTATAGGGTCTCTCTCTCTCTCTCTCTCTATCTATCTATCTATATGTATGTATATATATATATATATATATATATATATATATATATATAGAGAGAGAGAGAGAGAGAGAGAGAGAGAGAGAGAGAGAGAGAGAGAGATACACACACAGAATGTACCACAAAGATTCTCTGAACTTTAAGGACCTGATATACTTGTGAAAATAATGAAAGACGTTTATATAAACATAGAATAGATGTCCTGATTCTTGATCAAAGATTAAATAAAACCAAACCGAAATCTTAGAAACTTTAATTTAGGTTTAAACTTGATGTTTTCTTATGGTTTTTACCTGACAAATTTAATAAAACAGGTCCATCACCTGTAACTGCAGTAGTTGAATTAGCTGGCGTAATACACAAAAAGCACGTTTCTTTAGAGGTTTTTAACCTAAGAATAACTTCGTTAAATGGGTAAATAAAGATGAAATTCTTAAACACAACTTGTAGAGAACTTAATTCTGAAATTAATTATGTAATACAGGTTATACGTAAAATAAATACAAACTATCGTTTTTTTAATGAAAACAGACGATAAAGAGGTCGTGTTTTAGACAGACTTCTCGATCTACAGGTCAGGATCTGTACTCATTTCAATATTCCGCGTTTGCATCCAATTAAAATAAAATAATTTGTTGCCATAAAATTCTTAACTTCTATCTTACTATATGTTGTAAATCTAATTTTAACATTGCAATCTGCATAAATTATTTTTTAAGTTTATTGAAATTTGTACCTGCTGATTTTCATGCTACTGTAATGGTGAAGTCAGACTTTAAAAACCGTATAAGTAAAAAATCATAACATTTTTTGAACGCCAGTTTTAAACGTTTGAGAGAAAAAAGTTATAATTTATTTTTAGTTTTAGGCTGTGTATACTATTACACTATGTACAGTCACAGTTTCATGTTCCTTCTCCTTACATAAATTATTTTTATAACAACTCCACAAAACGTGTTGTAAAGATTGCGACCGGGTCTAATTTCATTATCTCGGTTCTGGCCTAGTTGATAGCGTGCTGTGCTTTCACCCCGAGGACCCGGGTTCGATTCCCGGCCAGGGCTTGGCATTTTCATACGCTATAAATCATCCCATCGTCTGCATTAGCCCAAGTGTACAAAATAGTCGGACGTTAAAAAAAAAAAAAAAAAAAAAAACGGTTCTAGGTCTTACCATAATAACCTCTCCATTATCTCATTCTCCAATGGAAATATTACATGTTACGCTGCAACATACATTCTAGCGCCTTATCGTAATTGTTTACGCTTGCTTGCAATTAAAATTGTTATCACAGATGAGAGACGCATGCGTCAATATATCGCTCTGTAATAAAAGCAATTAAATTTGTTTATGTTAATATTATGTTAATGTTTGTTTATTCGGATATCATTTAATTACCAAGTGAATACCGATAACAAACTTCCTACAAGCATTGATAATCGCGTCAATACATTTCACGCCTACGTGCGTTCGTGCGCGCGCGTGCGGGCGTGAGATACAAAATTTCATTCATCAATGAAGCAGAAATATTAGGATAAAATATTCTGTCTTTCAACAAACTTAACCTATTTCATTACTAACGTACCTAACTTGTTCGATCAACATCAGACTTTTCAATCTTAAATTTGCTGAACGCATTCGATGAACACGTGGCCAATACAATTACAAACGTACTAACCACTTCGATCAACGCCTAAAATATCCACTCACTAATCTACCAAAAATATTTTAGGTAAATCAACAGATAATGTTTTCAATCGCAAACTTTACGTAACATATTTGATGAAAACATATCAAATACAATTACAAATTTCCTAACCGTTTCGATCAACATCTAATATATTAATCACTAATTTACCTAACCTATTCGATCAACAGCTAAACTTTTCAATTACAATCTTATATAACATATTCAATCTAACTATACAAACTCACTTTAGTAACTGTAATTACAAACTCACTAACCTTTGTATTTTTTTTTTTTTTTTTTTTTTTTTTTTTTTATTTTAAGGCGAAAAGCACATTGAGACTATTATCGCCTTCCTAAATGTAAGTGTGAGTGTAAAGTGTTAAAGTCGTAAGTGTAGTGTTGTAAGTGTAAGTGGTTGTTAGACTCGGTTACAGCGAGGGACGTCAATCCTCTCAATAGGTGCAGCTAGTCTGCACCCCACTGCGGGGACTTTGTAATGCGATAGGGTCACATGACCAAAAGTTCATTCAACCAAATTCTATACTAATATTTTGGCCCAATGAACTTTTGGTCATATGAACCGTGTTTTTAAGAGGCGAGATCATATGACCAAAAGATCAAACAACCAAACGTTCATTCAACCAAATTATATTTAATATTTTGGTCGAATGAACTTTTGGTCATATGAACCGTGTTTTTATAATTATTATGTTTTTATTATTATTTTAAACACCATCATACTACTTACCCAGTCCAACTTAATTATTTAGCATTCAAGTGTTAATTCTATAACAGTGACGTTTTATACATTTATTGTATATTGGTAGGTGTGAATAATAAATGTTTACATTATTTTAAACTCCATCATACTAGTTACCCAGCCCAACATAATATTTAGTATTCAAGTGTTAATTGTATAACGGTGTTGATTTATTCGTGTATTATATATAGATAGATGTAAATAATAAATTTTTAAATTATGTTAAACGAAATCACACTACTTACCCAGACCAACTTAATTATTTAGTATTCAAGTGTTAATTGTATAATGGCGTGTATTATTAATATGAATATTTAGTATTGAAACTTACCTATATGCAATAATAAAAAAAAGTGAATATATAAAATATTGACACTATATTCAACTGTAGGCCTAAACGCTAAAACAATATAGAAATGATGGTCTGGTTATGTAGTGTAATGGCGTGTATTATTAATTTAAATATCAGTAATGACACTGATCTGTAGCAATAATAAAAAAACAGTGACAAAATATCCTCCTTCGAAGGAAATACGAACCTGGATGTTAATAAATCTCTAAGTTATTACACAGTTTTGGTTGGATGAACCTTTGGTTGTTTGATTTTTTGGTCATATGAACCACTCTGTTAAAAACATATTTCATATGACCAAAAGTCATTCAACCAAAATATTTAAGTATAATTTGGTCGAATGAACTTTTGGTTGTTTGATCTGTTGTTCATATGAACTCTTCCCTTTGTAATCAACATATGACACTGCCAATCACTAATTTACTACCTTAAACATTTTCAATCTTAAACTTACCTAACCTATTCGTTCACCAATTTACTTAACTTACGCGATCAACAACACTATATTACCAAACTACAAATCTATTCTAATCTATCCAATCACAAACGTAACTAATTTATCAAAATTGTGTAGATCTTTCTTTTTTATTTTTCCATCACAAATTGTGTTGTTTAAAAAAGTTTCGAATTAAAGACCCAAACAATATTTATGTGTTACTTTCTTCATTAACATTGCAAAGATAAAAAGTGTGCCTTTTAAAATACTAACTTAAGTCACACGGACAAGCGAGGAGAAAACTTTGAAACAAATCTTTGCAACTATCATTAAGTGCTCGGTAACTTTCAAGGCCGTTATTTTTATATTAGTTTGCAAAATCTATTACGTCTTTCAATAATACGTTGAAACGCTAAATGGAAATATTTTAAAAACTATATTAATTTAATTTACAACACCAGACATTCGTTACAATTGACTGTAATAATTTCGCTTCCTTAATTACAACTCCAAAGACTGCAACAAAGAAACGATTCGCTAATTAAAAACTGAATCCAACAAGGGAAGTCTTCTTGCAAAAGTCAAAAGAAATGATGCCAAAGTTTTGCGATTCTTATAAATACTTTTTATTAATTTACGTTAGTTTAATAAAATAACTAAATATATTCTTTACTTCAGTGCCTCGTGCCTCTCTCTCTCTCTCTCTCTCTCTCTCTCTCTCTCTCTTTCTTTACGATTTTAATAAAAACGTAATTAAAACCTAATTTAATCATATTTATTCTAAAATTGTTGCTAAATTATGTTCGATTGTAGTTTAATTAACACCAAAAACAAAACGTAAGATTCGCATTAATAATAGGCAATCAGTGTCAATAGCTAAATTTTTGATAATACAGTCGACCTTGGTTATAACGCCCTCGGTTAGAACGCTAACTCGGTTATAGCGCTATTTTCATAAATGTCCCCAATATTCTACATTAAGTGTACCTGTATTTTAGGCTCGGTTACAACGCTTTGTGAACTCGGATACAACGCTGTCACGCTGCTGTTATAGTCCAGCCACTTAGTGTTAATAAATTATTTTTGGGGTAGAAAACACCAAACTGTTAAAAAAACTGCTTTTGTATAAAGGACAGCTGCTTTTTCAAACGGAAACAAGCAGTTTGATTTGAACTGGTTTATGATTTGTTAAACAAGGAACGGACTTTCCCCACTACCACACCCACATTCTATTCGAACGTTGCCACAAGCGCTAAAACTGTTATCCTGCTAACTGCTTTCTTGCTAACAGCTTTTCTTCTACCTGCTTTTATGCTTTTTCCCTTTATTCCAAAGTTGCTTGTTGCTTGTAATGAAGTAAGAACTGTTTGGTCAATGTCAACGTTTATCTCTATTTTGTTGCGAGTTGTAGTAACAACCTCTCACATTTTGTAGATACAGAGCCTAATTTTATTTTAAAATATTTTTTAATTTATTATCAATCATCAATATTTTTTAATCAACTAAAAATATTCAAAGTCGTTTGCATTTTGGTAAATATGCAAAGCACTATTTAATTTTTTAAGTAAAAAAAAGAATGCTTCTATTAGAAATTCATTGCATTTTGTAAATATAAAATGGCTTACATAATTATTACGTTTTGAGAATGTAATTTAATTATTACTACACTTATAAGGATTATTTTTATCCTTTCTAAATGCTCTATACCCGAAAACAGTTAAGGACATGGTGGCAGTGGGAATGAAAAAGTAGTCTTAGAAAACTGAACGTATGTGCTTTATGTTTTAGCTGCTAATACAACTTTGAGTTTCAGTTTTCTAAAGCTGTTTTTTTCCAACTGTTTTAAAAAGCAGCTTTTTTCCTCAACAAACAGTTTGTTGACGTTTTGTAAAAATAGTAGAAACGCCCACCTCTATAGTAAACGGCCTGCGACCAGCTCCCTCCAACAGTTCAGAGACACAGTCTGCCAATCTGAGTCTATAAACTGTTACTACTTAGCGATAATGAAGGAAAAGGAAGGAGTTATGGTGACAGAGTGAGGACATGACCTTTCACTCGCACATGTGTTCTCTCTGTCCCACTGGTGCTCTTAGCAGTTTTCTAAGCTGCTGACCTATAGTCACTCTCACTTGAAATACAATTTGGGTTCTATTTTTAGAATAAAGTTTAAGAATAGAAACGGATCCTTTTTTAGAATTTTGTTACAGGTTAAACAAACAATGTAAATTGTGTCGTTCTTGCAAAAGCGTTCTCTCTCACACACACACGCGCGCGCACGCACACAGTACGCCTTAGTGGGAGGAAAACTTCAATCTCACGAACCCTCACAACAGTGTACGCACTGTGATGCATGTATACATACCAGACTGTACAGTACTTATTTTCTATTAGTTTTAAATAAAATATATATTAAAATAGGTAATATGTGCAATAAATTGTAATAAAATAGCCATTAATTATGTACACAGTACAAAGTATGCTTTTCTTTCACTACATACAGTATTGCCGGCGTTTACAAACTCGTTTACTGTAAACTCGGTTATAACGCTATCTCGTTTACAGGGCTCATATACGTTTCGTCCCTTCAACCGCGTTATATCCGAGGTCGACTATATTATCTCTTTTACGCTAATTTACAGAGAAATAAAGATTTTTTACACGGAGTCGAACCATTATATTGTTTTCCAATCGCAGACGATCCCGTGGACCCCCGAATTAAAAGTGAACGGTAGGAGCTTCACATACAAACTAGACTTTTAAAAAAGAAAAATGTTGCTTGGAACTGCCAAACCATTCAAAACGTCAAATGTAAAACAGCAATATTTTAATAAATTATTAATAATGTACATTTTATAAAATTTATTGTGAATTAAGGCCTATAAAATAAATACATACATTATTTTCCAACTATATAGGGTAGGCGAAAATTCCTGAAGTATTTTTTAAATGCAAGTGAAATTTTAAAAGAGATGCTAAAACTATTTCAGGATGAGTTAAAAAAAATTGATCCGATATCTTAAACGTGACATTAAAAAAATAGAAAATTGGTAGTGTTGCACTTGAGTTAAATGCGAAATTTCGAAAGAAAACGACGGTGAAAACTATATACAGATATCTGAAACCGTTTCTAAGGCAAAGTATTTGTGTTTCAAGGTGGTGCACTTCACAGAAAACGAAAATAGTCGTGAAATGTGTAATTTTAGTTGCGCCAGCTTTTAGGTAAATTATTCTTCAACGAAAAATTATCTTGAATTGATCCAAAATTAGAATATCATAAAGATTTATTATTTATTCACAGTATACACAGCACGATTATAGAATAAGAATGATAAATCCGTTAATTGTTAATTCCCTATCCCATTATTGTTGTGTATCACTTCATTATAATTGTATTATACTAGTTTATGTTACGTGATGAACTTTGCAAACTCTATATTTTTTTAAAATTTACGTCACTCAAAAATGTTTTGTCAAAAAATACTGTAAAGTTGAAGTGTTGGGGAAATGATTAATGACGCAATAATGATCGAAGTGAACTGACTGTACTCAGTAGGAGCCGCCTCGGTGGCCTAGTTGATAGCGTACTGGGCTTTCACCCCGAGGACCCGGGTTCGATTCCCGGCCAGGGCTTGGAATTTTCATACGCTATAAATCATCCCATCGTCTGCATTAGCCCAAGTGTGCACAATAGTCGGACGTTAAAAAAAAAATGTACTCGGTAGGTGAGGGACAAAGTGCGGGGTAAACAGCCACGAGAGGCAAGACAAGCTATACATAATAAATAAATCATACCCAATTAATCATATTTGTTTTTCAATTCCAAAGCCTAGCTGCTAATACAGGATTTTATTTTTAGCGTCTAGATTTATTTAAAAAATTAAGAAAAAATAAAGTAAATTTAAACATAAAATCATTTTTAAATCAAAGAAAACGAGCTTATTAAATTTAGATGACGTAAAATATTTGTTTTATATATTATAATAACTTTGCTAAACGACCTCAGACCAGCTACCAGTACAACAATTGATAAACATTTTTTTTTATTAGTACTTACAATCTGTCTACAGGACACTAAGTAAATTGTATGACTAAAATAATGTCATGAAAGCATGTACCCATTGATACACACAAATAATAAAATATTGCTACATAATGTTATATCTGTTAGGTCAGCTGTTAATTGTCAGGCAGGTCGCTAGGTATTCTCCTCTTGAGTCTTCGTGTTGTCGATCTCATCATTAAATTTTCAGTCAAAACATTCGATGTCGGTAACAATTGTTATAAGTTTCAATTTCTTCTGTGATGGTCAGAATATTGAGTTGCTTATGGATTTTTGATTATTTTTGGAGCTGTTAAGATTAAACGTAGTATCTTAGATTGAAATCAATGTAAAATTGCAATATTTGATTTGCAAGCAGAACCCCATAGTTGTATCCCATACGTCCATATTGGTTTCAGTATTGTCTTACATAGTAATATTTTGTTATTGGTTAAAAGTTTGGATTTGTGCCCATTCAGCCAGTACATATTTCTGAGTTTAATACCAAGTTGTTCACGCTTAGTAAAAATATGTTCCTGCCAATTCAGACGTCTGTACAAATGAATTCCCAGGTACTTCACTTCTGAGGTCTGCGGTATCAGTGATAAACATAATGCATATTTAAGTCAATTTTTATCAAAATATTTTTTGTGTTACTTTAAGGCAAAAAGTACTTTGAGGCCTCCCTAAATGTAAGTATGAGTGTAAAGTGGTAAGTGTAGTGTTGTAAGTGTAAGTGTGTGTTAGACTCGGGTACCGCGAGGGACGTCTAATCCTCTCAACAGGTGCATTTAGTCTACACCCCCTGGGAAAAAATGTTTATTAATAACCCACGATTTTCCCGTAGCTCTGTGCCTTTTTTATAGTTTTATTGTACTTAACCTCACTGTGAGGTCTACTGAGGGTTATCTTGTAATTAAAAGTTTATTATGTATTGTATTAATTACTTATTTTGTTAATTGTGTTTTTGTCTATCAAGAATACTTTATTTTAGAAAATGAATGCCTTCTTGTACAAAAAAACAATAAATTATTAAATGATTATATTTATTTACTATTCAGAAATTGTAATACAATACATACAATACACAATACATACAATTGGAATAGGTATAGCCTTTGTAACACAAAGGAAATGCTTTCCAAATCCAGAGTGGTTTCTTTTGTGTCTGATTAAAACATTTGTCTCCGATGATGCGATAGGCTACTTCTTAGTCTGAGTAAACGACTGCGTTCAATTGAAAACAACTCAGCGCGAGAAAAATCGATACTTGAAACGAAAAGGGAAAAATTGACAATCGAATTAAAAATAATTGCTGTAATCAGGTGTCTTGCTGGACGTAATGAAGGCGAATGTACGTAAAAAAAGTCGGTAATTTTTGTAAAAATTTAATTTTACTATCACAACCAGCGCCCAAGTCTGCATTAATTACCATTAAAAATTTTCAAAGAATTTCAATTTGCTTAAGTTATTTGCGAACTGTATTCCCTAACAATTTTGAACAAAATGCCTTCCTGATATTGCCAACTTACTGAATGCTAAAACACACACACACACACACACACACACACACACACACACTGTTGGAAATCGGCATTAAAATTTTTGTAAATAACCATTTAAAGTTTTTAAATCCATTGAAATTAAAAACATGAATTTGACGGCCGTTGACTACCTCTTCGTATTTTGCATGCAACTTAAAAATTTTTGCTAATTTATGCAGATTTTAACATTATAACGCTGACTAGGATGGGAAATGATAATTTATGCATATTGAAACGCTTATTATGATGGGAAATGATAATGTATGCAGATTGTAATGCAGATTATGATGTGAAATGATAATTTATGCAGATTGAAACGCTTATTATGATGGGAAATTATAATTTATGCAGATTGTAACGCAGATTATGATGGGAAATGATAATTTATGCAGATTGAAATGCTTATTATGATGGGAAATGGTAATTTATGCAGATTGTAACGTAGATTATGATGGGGAATGATACTTTTATGCAGATTGTAACGCTGATTATGATGGGAAATGATAATTTATGCACATTGTAACAATGATTATGGCGGTAAATAATAATTTATATTTTTAAAGCTGATCTTAATGGGAAATTTTAGTCCGTTTTGGTTCAAATTAAGTACAAAAACCGATTTTGGTTTTATATTAAGTAGTAACTAAAAGAAAACGTTTAATACTATAAAAAAAATCAACTAATTCAAATATTTAAACAATCATGACCTTTTTGTTACTGGAGTGTTACATCACTCCAGATAGACAGCAATGACAATAGTGGTTAAAGGATTTTCCTAGATAGCGAAATGGACCTAATATTTCAAATGCTGGGTTCTAATGCAATTCGAAAAAGATACTTTCGATATTGGCTTCCATCCCGTCAGCAATTACTGTTATGTGTTCCTTATTTTCATCACCACCATTTTTATCGCCGCTACCACCATTTTTCATCATCACCGCCATCGTCACCAACACCAACACCGTCGTCGTCGTCGTCGTTATCGTTGAAAAATGTAATTGAAAAAATCACATAAAAAATTCCTCAACAATCAGCCCTCATGTTGGTTCTGCAATTTTGAGAACATAAAAATACATTTTTACGTCTTACGCGACACACTATTTATGCCAAAAAGTTTAATTATTGTATACATTACTGTAACAAGTCTGTCAGCTGACAAATTCTTCAAAAAGCCCATATGTTGATTTTGGATTTTTAAAGACATAACAATGCATTTAACTTCTTACGCGATTTTTATACCCACTTGTTCTACCCCGATTCAACGCATTCTTGTTGTACCCGTTACTTCTTACATTATCACTTTAATTAAGACTATCGATACATTCCTCATAACAAATAGTTTTAAATTACGTAATCGTTGTTCCAAAACCGTCTGTCAGCTGATTGCCACAGCCATCAGAATCTTGCAAAGTAATTTTTGATTTGCACAATGCCAGTACGATATGACAACTGCAATGAATAATCATTAATGCAGTTACTTCACAACAATAGTGAAGAGCTTTATTCACCTCACGACACCTCATTACAGTGCTGCCTCATCAAACCTATTTCTTCAATTTAATACCATTTAAACTGACGCTGTGCTTTTATTTTACTTTTCAAATCAATTATGTAAAAATATGGAACACACTTCTTAGTGAATTTCCATTTTGAGAATACACTATTGACGCGGCCATCATGATAAGACCCTGACCCAGACTTTGAATAAACGAATTTTCCGAAAGTTGAAAATGCTCGTATTTTGCAGATTTTAATGTTCATTATGACGGTGAAATCAGAACTATTAAAAAGGTTGTGATTAAAAGTATTTTATAAAGTCGCATTCACCACGTTAGAAAAACAGTTGCTTCCTTCGATTATCTATGTATTGTTATCGCAAGTTGTGTCTATATAAATTGGAAACTTACTGAATATTCTTGTTTTGAATATTCAAATATTCAAAACATGTTCAAAATTCTGAATATGTTTTGAATTTCGCAAAATCGGTAATACGAGAAGCTATTATAATTATACACACACACACACACACACACACACACACACACACACACACACACACACACACACACACACACACACACACACACACACACACACACACACACACACACACACACACACACACACACACATATATATATATATATATATTTATGTTCATATATATAATTATATATATATAATGCATAAATTTACATGCATTATATATATATAAATATAAAATATATATGTATTATTATTATTATTTGCGTATACACCCTTTTGGATCACGCAAAGCACTCCGACTCATGTCTTGTTCCTTCTAATCCTCCACACCTCCCTCATCCTGTCCCCATGGATCCTCTTCCGCTCCTCCGTCCATTTTACCCCTGCTCTCTTTGGGATTTCATTCTCTGGGACCTTCCAACCGAGCATCTTTCTCCTGTATGCGTGCCTGTCTTCAACACCTGTTGAGTCTATTCCTGCGTCATGTAGGTCTATTCTGACTTGTCTGATACCACGACGTTGTTGATTTGACTCCTTGTATATACTTAAGGATTCTGTTGGCAAGTCTCGTTGTTGGGAGTCTACTGATGTGTCCATAGAACCGAAGCCTCTTTTTACTGATATCTGCTGCCAGGTTCGATATCTTCAATGTGGTCTTCCGGGCGTGCAACCTGTATCCATCTTCTGTTAATCTCGGGCCAAGGAAATTCCTCAAGATTTTGCGTTTTTCCTTCAAACTATCCTCCATAGTAGCTTTTGTGTGGAGTGCTAGCGTCTCGCTTGCGTATAATGCCTCCGGTCTTATGACTGTGTTGTAGTGTCTGATTTTAGTGTGCGTCGACATACATTTCTTATTGTAGATATCACGCGTTATACCAAGAGCCCTCTTCATTCTCAGTAGCCGAACCCTTTGCTCAGCCTTCTCGCCACCTGTAAGTTCAAGAATTTCTCCCAGATATTTGAAGTGCTTGACTCTGTTTATCTTACCATATTTTGCGTTTAGTTCTTGAATATTTAATTTTGAACAGAATAATTCGGTTTTTTTAAACGAGATATGATATATATATATATATATATATATATATATATATATATATATATATATATATATATATATATATATATATATATATATATATATATATATATATATATAGAGAGAGAGAGAGAGAGAGAGAGAGAGAGAGAGAGAGAGAGAGAGAGAAAGGAGGGAGAGATCGGTAAGCTATAACAAAAATTAACTGCAGGATGCCGTTATTTTAAGAAAAGGAAAATACAGATTTAAAATGCATTCTAACTAAGATGTGACTTCAAGTATGTGCAAATAATCACGCAGACAAATCATATAAAAATACCAACCGTTGCAGTAACTTAACGGGAAATATGTTCCAGTTAAGTTGACTTAGTCACAGCCAAAACTTTTATTAAGTAAAAATTGAGATAGGCTAACATAAATTGACGCCCAACTAGTTAAGTGACTTAGTTAAAATTTTAATATAACTTACAATTATATCTATAAATTTTATCAGCTCACGTTTGCAATTTGAGTCCGATTTGATTCAGAACATGACACAAAAATTGAATTTTGGTTATAGCGTTATATTTGTTGGCAAGCGAGATTAGTTTAAAATCTAAAAAATAGCGTCCATTTTAAATATTTAAAAATTCATAACTTTTTCTTATACAAAATTTTTTAATGGTATTTCACCACCGTTGTTTACGTTACAAACTGCAAACAAACTGGTATTTTGAATTGTCAAAATCAGTTGAAATAACGAAATCCGTTTTGACGGCGGTTATGGTTCATTTTTGTATTTCGAATGCAATTTAAAAGTTTAAAATGTCAGTGATGGTGGAATCGGAATTTTTAAAAGAGCGTGATAAAAAATACTTGAGGAAATACTTTTAGTAAATATATGAGGTATGTTACTGACGAAAATCAGATTTTTCAAAATCGTTTCATCTGATTTTACTTAAATTTTGATCGTATACGAGAAATCACAACGCAACAAGTAACGTGAATTACATGCTTCGAATGCAAATCGAAACAACTGACAACGTTTAGGGTTTGTTTTTAACTGAAAATGACTTTTATTTAAGATTTTTCACGCTGTCTTGAGTTATGACTTCCCGTATTAGTAAGAGATTATTTTTTTTTTGAAAATACTAAAATAAAGCTGACTACAGTCGTGGTTAATTTTCGTATTTTCAAAGCAAATTTAAAATGTTAATTTTTGCAAATTTTAACACTGATTATAACGGTTAATTTACATTTTCAAAAGTTTAAATATCATTTGAATATTCGCTTCAATTACGCCAGCAAGCGCGGCTGTGTGTTAGTATGGTTGCTGTGGGGTCGCGACGGTGACGAAATTGCCAAAAGCAAATGATGAAACATTACTTCCTGTCTGGTATGAGTAAACATTGAAAATATCAGTTCAGTTATTAAATTTAGTCTGCTGATAATTATATAATTAAAATCGCAGTTTGGATTTCATAATTTCATTGTTATATTGCACGATAAAACACTGAGTGTAATGCTGTAAACGTTCAGATAATGCGATACATTCAGGGTTAACGAGTGTGGTACCAACAGAAAGTGGAAGTTATTTGAAAACATTAACAACACCGAAAGTGTCTTGCTAACCTGATGGTAGCAAATTTCTTACATTGTCTTTATTTTCACTTAAAAAAATATAATCTCACCATTATAATCAGTAGTTTAAGTTTTCAAATTATATTTGAAACACGTTAATGAACCCTGACCGCCTTCAGTAACGTTTTCTTAACTTCAATAGATTCTCGAAAATTTATGCAGATTACAATGCGTATTACGATCGGGAAATCTGTCTTCCAAAAATGTGTAAGAAGAAATGTATTACGAATTTTAAAAATTGGAATTGCCTCCATTTTGAAACAGTTGAACGGATTTTGCTAGCTAACGAAATTGTTAAGCTTTCACCAAAATCGATTGTTATACCAAGTTTGAATCAAATATGATTAAAACTACGAACATGAGAGTGCTAAAACAAACACACGCGCGCGCACACACACACACACACACACACACACACACACACATATATATATATATATATATATATATATATATATATATATGGGGTTCTTCTGTATATTTTGTAAGTGTGAGTGTAAAGTGTTGAAGTCGTAAGTGTAAGTGTGTTAGATTCGGGTAACGCGAGGGATGTCTAAACCTTCTCAATAGGTGACGCTAATCTGAACCCCCCAGCGAGGAGTGTGTGTGTGTGTGTGTGGCACGCGCGCGCGCGTGAGAGGGTTTTTTTGGTATTTTAAGGCGAAAAGAACATTGAGGCTATTATCGCCTCCCTAAATGTAAGTGTGAGTGTAGTAAAGTGTTAAAGTCGTAAGTGTAGTGTTGTAAGTGTAAGTGTGTGTTAGACTCGGATACCGCGAGGGACGTCTAAACCCTCTCAATAGGTGCAGCTAGTCTGCATCCCCCTACGGGGATGTGTGTGTGTGTGTGTGTGTGTGTGTCTGTGTGAATGTGTGTATGTGTGTGTGTGTGTGTGTGTGTGTGTGTGTGTGTGTGTGTGTGTGTGTGTGTGTGTGTGTGTGTGTGTGTGTGTGTGTGTGTGTGTGTGTGTGTGTGTGTGTGTGTCCACGGGAAATTCATTCAAAAGGTGTATATAAGTTTTTTATTTATACATATTTTCAGTTTTCCCACGTGACCTTCAAAACAGGCGGGGTCTATGTTCACACGAGATCCTTATAAACCATCCTCCTCCTTTCCACCCCTCACAGTAATATTTTATTACTTCTTAAAAAAATCTTGAATACTTGGCTTTAGAAATAAAATAAGAGAGAAATAGTAAAATCTACTTTTTAATTTACCTGTGCAAAGCAGAGTAGTTCTATTAAAAGATAGGACAATATAAAATTTTCATATTTTTATAAACAGTTAAGACTTCAAGCAATTAATAGAAAATTAAAATATAATGTTATTTATTGGTCAGAATTAGTTTTAAATAAATGTTACAAGAACAATACAGAAACTTTCTCACATTCAAATATTTTTTTAAATATTCTGTTTGGAAATTAACGATAAACAACTTGAACAACGAAACTAAGGCCTCAAAATTTATTTTTTTATTATTTTGTTTAGCTTGCCAAAACAATGTTTATGGAAATGTAGTGTTTTGTTTGTGCCCACAGGGATTTTTTGAATACTTATGGATAATATTTGAACAACTTGATAAAAATATGTAGCACCGATTTTAAGAAAGTCTGATTTGTATATGCCTTTTACAAGAAAAGCTACCGAAAAACATTTTTTAGAAAAACATATCTACATGATAAATTTCATAAAAGTATATGAAGTAATTGAATCTACAATGTCAATCTATTGAAAATAAATCCAACGTTTTACCCGTGGTAAAATTCTACATTGTTCAAAATTCCAAAACGAAATTTTTCACAAGATGTAAAGTAAGATGTGCGACCATTGCAAAGACTTCAGCAACTTTCGAAATAAAAAAAAAGACCATAAAAGCTCTGAAATTAGTTATGCAATTTGAGAATACGCAATATTCCCATTTCAATGACAACTTAAGCCATCGCGGGGGTGTGCTTTACCTCGTTATTTACCCCTTTAATCAGGTTTTATTAAATTGCGTCAACTTCATCATAAGACAAAGCAAGTAAACTTTATTAAATTGTGAGGCTTAACAATGCGTAAACTTTAACACGTGATATTTTCCATTGTTGAAAATTTGAATTGTTGAAACAGCTTATCAGATTTTTTTTTTTTTAAATGACTTGAAATGTGTATATTGTTAAAATAACTAACACCTTCAGAAATTTAACACATTTCTCTAAATTCTGGTTTAAGCTTTTACTTTGTTCTGTGCACTACATTAAGGTCAGTTCTGTTTTTAAAGCTATTCACTTTTTATTAATATAAAATTGATAATTATCGAGTTTCCATGGAAACCCAGACCTAGAGCCTTGAAATAAGCGCTAATCCCGTTCTCTAGATATCTTTTTGAAGGGTCGTTAAACATTAAATATACAGGGTGTTTCAGGGAGAAACGGAAAGAATTGCAAAGCGAAAATGAAGAAAAACGTTTATATAAAATCTTTTTTCTGCGAGTTACAGCTGGTGAAAAATGTCGCCTTGATTCCTGGAAAAAGAGGGACATTAAGCCATACTGAAATTATAACAACCTAACCTAACAGGTAATCGTGATGGGGTTTGATCTGAAAAAATTAATGAAATTCGTCTCAAAGCTGTAAGTCAAGTAGTTTTTGAAAAAAATCTGTGTAAAACGGCAAAATCAGAACCAAAACAACACATTTTTTTTTACATTTGGCCTACAATAATTCTGTCGTTTTCCAAATAAATAAAATTTTTAAATAAAACTTGTAGAAAATTTAATTCTGAACAAATTTATGTGAATATAGTGAAATACAAAAAAAAGCAACTACAAAAAGAAAATAATTTTTATTAACATCAAAATATTCACAACATAGCGAGAAAAGATATTAATTTTCAAACCTTTTACATTTGTGAGTATATAACATGAAATTTTTAAAATATAATTAAATGGTAAAAATAGAATACTGTATAAAAAATAAAATCAACAGAACTCGCCTAAAACACCATTTCAATTATTTCATTTACAAATTGTTCAAAAAAAGAAATAATAATGTGTTGGAATGTTTTTTTTTTAATGTTTTAAGTTGGCAGTATTAACAGCTGATCAATAATAACTGTGTACAGAATTTAAATAGTTTTGTGCATTTTTAAAAACTTTCCGCGTTCTCAAAATGCCATTTCAGGTTTCAAATATGCTGACAATGCTTATTGCAATGTTATCTCGATAGCTGCAAAAACGAAATATCATGAATTATTTCCTAATAGAAGACTTACAAATCCTAAGAAATTTGAAGAAATAATCCAGATACTTTAAAAAGAGCAACTCAATGAATTTTAAGACGAATAGATTATATGCACATTTTGAACTGTTGTTATAATGGCCGGTTTTTAATTATTTAATTATTGCTCTTTTTATATTCTTCTTCTTTTCTGCTAGGATTATTGTCACTATGTTCAGTATAATGATCTGCCTTTCCTAACTTCGTCAATTCTACTTTAGTTGATGCGTTTCAGAGAACCTCCATCTTCAAAAACTATATATATATATATATATATATATACTGGTCACCAATATTATGGCCCGTCCTATTTATAATTTTTCAATCTCCACCTCGTACCCCTCCTCTATTCAACACGTGTACATTAAACCTGACGTGTCGCTTCTGATTGGCTCTTCAAAACCATACATTTTCGCTCGCTTCTAATTGGCTCCTTTCAAACTTTCTCTTCAACGGTCGTCCCTAATGTTAATTTTTGAAAATTTTTAGATATTTAAACGTAATATCTAATGAACAGATATCGTCGCAAGCAGATATTACGTTTAAAAATTTTAAATTTTCAAAAATTAACAGGAGGGACGACCGTTGAAGAGAAAGTTTGAAAGGAGCCAATCAGAAACGTGCGAAAACGTATGATTTTGAAGAGCCAATCAGAAGCGAGCACGTCAGGTTTAATGTACACGTGTTGAATAGAAGAGGGGTACGAGGTGGATATAGAAAATTATAAATAGGACGGGCCATAATATTGGTGACCAGTATATACATAGTTTTTGAAGATGGAGGTTCTTCGAAAAGCGTCAATTAAAGTAGAATTGACGAAGCTAGGGAAGCCAGATCATTATACTGAACATTGTAATTATTGCTCCTTTACTACATATTTATTTATTTTTTAATTTCATACTCGATATTCTCAAAAATATTATTCTTTCAGTTTGAAAATTAATGTCTTTTCCGCTATGTTCTGAATATTTTGATGTTAATAAAAATACGTTATTTCGTAATTGAATTCATTTACATAATGTTGTTCAGAATGAAATTGTCTACAAGTTTTATTTTAAAATGTTATTTTTTATCGGGACAATAACAGTTATTTAAACCAAATAAATGTGTTGTTTTGGCTCTGATTTTTGCATTTTACACCGGTTTTATCAGATCAAAAGCAATAAGAAACCACACGATTACCCCTTAATTTAGTTTTCTAGAATGGCAGTGTAGCTAAATTTACTTCTTTTCCCAGAAATTATGGCGAACTTTTTCACCTAATGAACTCTCTAACAAAGAGTTTCCAGACCCATGTTTATATAAATGTTTTTTATCATTTTCACTGGTAAAACTCGCCCTGCCATTCTTCCTGAAACAGACAGTATTTAGGAACTACTCTACCCCTATTTAGGAATTAAATATTCTTTATAGACGTAAACATGCCTTTGAATTGTGGTCAAATTAATTTCTCAGAGAAAAGAAAATATATTTCATTGATGTATTTCACAGGATTAATTATTTTTAAATACTCCATATATTAAATTCTCTCTGTGTTTTTAAAATAATTCAATTCATGTGGAAATGTATTTAATACTTTCAGGAGAGTTAGGTGTAATTAAGTTTAAAAGCAAAAACAAATTGTTTTTAGTTTTGATAGGATTACAAAATAAACTAACAATTCATCCGCATTGGTGACAAAACAAATTTGTAAGCTTCAACAAAACCTTACATTCTGACATGTTAACTTACTACATACTAGCATTAACCGTCGCGGCTTCGCCCACGAAACTTAAACTTTTTCAGTAATATAATAATTCAGAAACATAATATCAGGTATAAACTCATGATTATTTTACAGTGAATATGAAAAAATATTATAATCTGAATATGTTGTTTTATTGTCTTTAAACGAAATTTAAGAAAATGTCGATAGCATTTAAGAAAATTTGATTCGAATATAACAAAATCTGATAAAAAATATTTTTCTCCAGTACAAACACGTCTACCTCATTTATATTTTTGTCCTTTTAGGGGATGCATTCGGAGGGGGGAATGCTGAATTTAGTGTATCATAATTTGTGTTTTAAAATATTTTGTTTAATTTTAAGAAAAACCGATAAAAATATTTTTCTCCAATTAAAACACTCTTTTTCTCCAACTATTCCTCTTTTTTACATTTTTATTCTTTTAGGGAATGAATTCGGAAAAATGTTGAAATATATGTTTCATTATTTGTGTTTCATATCATATTTCTAGAATATACGATTCAAAACAAATATTTTTCTATTCAAAATTGTATACCCCTTTCTACATTTTCTACCCCCTTTCAATCTCTTTAGGGGATGAGTTTTGGGAAGTCGTGAAAAATATTACATTACTTATATTTAAGAGTGACTATGTTACGTTTTAAGAAGGTCAGACGAAAACATATTTTTCCAATAAATATAAATATATATAAATAATAATTTTAAAAATAAATAAATATTTTTACCTCTTTAGGGGTTGAATACTGGAAAATCGTTTTTTCAGTGCAGGGTGATAACCCTGAAAATTTCAAATCTTTAGCTATTATAGTTTCGACTATGCGTTGATTATTAAAGTTGGACTGGGTAAGTAGTTTAATGGTGTTAAAATCAATTTTTTGCAAAATCTTTTCTCAGTGCATCTCGACATTGCTGTAAGAAGGTACCCTGAAAATTTCAAGTCGCTAGTTATATTAGAGTCTATATTCAAATAATATTAGAGTTATATTAAAGTCTCTAGTTATAATAGTCTTGGCTGTACGTTGTTTATTAAATTTGGACCTGGTAAATAGTTTAATAGCGTTAAAATCAAATTTTTGCAAAATCCTTTCTTAGTGCACCTTGAAATTGTTGTAAGAAGATATTTTGAAAATTTCAAGTCTCTAGCTATAATAGTATTGGCTGTAAGTTGTTTATTAAATTTGGACTGGGTAAGTAGTTTAATGGCATCAAAATCAAAATTTTGCAAAATCCTTTCTTAGTGCACCCCTACATAATGTTCGCAATGCTATTGTTTACGAAATTGTTGGCAATTTTGGACCTACCAACCAAACCCGCGATGTAAATGGAATACTAGGTCGTTCAACCCGGAAGCGCTTGCCATAATACTTGAGGGTGGTCTAGTTTTGGAAGGAACTCCGAAACAAATGGCTAACTCTTTGGTGCAGAGATTGAAGGTGCGTGCGATGCTTCAATGGTAAAAACCTCAGGAAGAAAGCATCACATCTGCTTTTTGGTAGACCAAGGGTATGCAAGCCTTCGATCTCAGTGCCGCCGAGCCAGAAGGAAATCCCTTCTGTATTTTTATGGTGTCAGAGATTCGACGAGGGCAGGATGAAACCGCAAACATATCTGCGAGGCAGCATTGCACCGGAAAATCTGGTCGTGACAATGATGACTTCAGAGGCCAACTGGAGAGTCATTGCAAGATTCGCCGCAGTGGTCTGAAAAGGCTGAGGACTGATGATCAGGAAAGGAGAGACAACAATGTAGTAGATGGTTAGTCGGACAACTAGACTACCTTCCCACGAAGTAATGCCTAACGGAGGTTCCGTGGGGGGAGGTTTACAGAAGGGGAATGCTTTTAGTGTTTTTTTTAGGGGGTAGCAATGTCTCTTAACTTGGGTTTGAACTTGAGTCCCACACTCTGGGGTAGTGACGGTACCCTACTCCAGGTCGTCTATAACAGATTGTTCCACCTTTTTTGGCATTGCAAACACACACGCGCGCGCGCGCACCACACACACACACACACACACACACACACACACACACACACACACACACACTTCAGCTCTGTTCGGACAAGTTCGTCACCCGGAGTCATTTCAAATCTTAAAAAAAAACATCAGAAAAACTTTTTTGACAGTCTGATTTTTATCATAGAAATCAACACAAAAACCTGCATAAATTTAAAATCAATTGATACTAAGGCAATCATTTTAACTGCGGTCAAAGTTTAATTTCGTATTTCCAATGTTACTTTACAGTTTAAAATGATAATTTATTCAAAAACATTTTGCTATTATGATGGTTAAATCACGACTTTAAATAATTGTACAAAAATATTACAATAAATTAGCTCCCAGCACGTCAGCGCTATTACATGAACAAATCTTTACAACAAATAACCGCAGCACCCAGCTAACGTGTTGGAAACTAGTTTTAAAACACCAACAATATTGAATAATGAAATAAGCTGAAATAAAATTTGAAATAAAAATTTCAATTTTATAGTTTGGTAAAATAAATTTTATTTTGGTAAATAAAAATTTCAATATTTGGTAATAGTTTGAATTATATTTGGTTACTCAGAGAAATCTGTTTTAAAATGTCTGCCATTAAAATCATAAAATTTCTTTTTAAAAATTCAATTTTAATCAGCGTTTAAAATAGCATTTTTAATTTCATAATTTAGCAGGAAAGTTTTTTTACAATAGGTAAGATAAGAAGTTATGAACTACTTGATAAAGAATACGTTAATTTTCTTATATCTCTAACCTACAAATCAGAAACAAAAAAAAAGTTAATTAAACAAAAAACAAATTACTCAATTTGTTACTTGATCGGAACTTTTGTTTGAAAATGTGCATCGTAGTAAGACCCAGTTTGGAGCAGTCATTATAGTAAGACCCAGTCCTGTAAAAAGTAAAATATCGTTGGTAACATTTAAAATTACCATTTTATTTCGACAACTTTAGTGCAATTTCGGCACAAAATTCAGTTTGGAACAAATCAGTTATATAGCAAGATATGTTTCACTATATCAAAATGGCGGCCATTCAAAAACGTTTTTTGCCTATCGTAAACGTTTTTTTTAATTTTGTGAAAAGCATGTGTGTGTGTGTGTGTGTGTGTGTGTGTGTGTGTGTGTGTGTGTGTGTGTGTGTGTGTGTGTGTGTGTGTGTGTGTGTGTGTGTGTGTGTGTGTGTGTGTGTGTGTGTGTGTGTGTTGTATGTGTGTATGTGTGTATGTGTGTGTGTGTGAGTGCGTGAGTGTGTGTGTGTGTGTGTGTGTTTTTTTGTGTTTAACGTCCGACTATTGTGCACACTTGGGCTAATGCAGACGATGGGATGATTTATAGCGTATGAAAATGCCAAGCCCTGGCCGGGAATCGAACCCGGGTCCTCGGGGTGAAAGCCCAGTACGCTATCGACTAGGCCACCGAGGCGGCTGCTGTGTGTGTGTGTGTGTGTGTGTAGAGGACATGCTGACGTTAAAAAATTACAAAAATCAATTTTGGTAATAGCTTGAACAACGGTTTAGCTTGGACAAGTTCGTTAACTAGCAAAATTCGCTCTACTATTTAAAAATGGTGATCATTTCAAAACTTCAAAAATAACTTTTTGTTATAAATATTTTTGAAAATCTGATTTCACTATCGTCATTAGTGTGAAGAACTGCATAGATTAGCACTTGAATTTTCAAAATGCGTTAAAATTAAGAAATTTAATTTGAACGCTGTTTACTTTTTAACCAGAGTTTCAAAAAAATGCAAAATAAAACAATTACTTTTCGAAATTTTGCTTCCATTACGTCAGCGAGTTATCGTGCTGACAATACTTTTTTATTTCACTGAACATAAAGTGTACCTGACAGCGGTTAATATTCATTTCTTTATAGTTATTGAACTGGGAAATTTAAAAAAAAAATTAATTTACCCCAATCACGAATGTAAAAGCAGATTTTAAAATGCAATTTTGGTCCGGATTGCGGCAAAATTGACACACAAATTTTGGTAACAGATTAACAAGTATATTGCCAGGAAAATACTTATACAGTTTCAAAATGGCGATTAATCAAAATCATTACTTTGTTTACCCTATCTAAATTTCGTTTAAAAAATATGATTTTACCACCGTAAATCTACATAATTAGCATTTTTATGTTTTTAAAAAATTTGAAAATAATATTGACTGTGGCCAGGGTTCATTTTTGTATTTTCTAGTCTCAGTTTTAAGTTTAAAATCCTAATTTATGCAGATTACAAAGCTGATCGTGACAGTGATATACTTTCAAATGTTTTATAAAATAAATAAACTTAAAACTTGCTCCCATCACGTCAATGTTTGATTTTTAAATAGCTGTAAAGCGACAGATCGTCTCCCCTAGGGGTCTTTTCGTCAGCTTGTTGTTTCAACGTCCTGGAGCCTCCGGTATCGCCTACGTGTCCAATCAGCTAACTATCCACCGGTTGTGAGCCGCGCAGTCTCCGGCCGCAGTATAAAGTTGGAGGAGTTCAGTCGCGCGGTTCAGTTAGCACTATGGCTTGTTACAACTCTGCAGTGATCCTGCTCCTGGTCGTAGCCGCGGTATCCATCGCCGTCGATGTAGCCTCCGCCAAACGTAAGCAAATTTTATATTTCTTTTACAATAGCAAACTAACAAATACACAATTACAATCAGTTTCTTGTATTTTACGATTACAAAAAACTATAAACTGCAATTAAAAAGTGTGTAAAAGTTTAGAACTAAATCTAAGTTGTGGAATTTTGTACAAACGTAAGCAAATTTTATATTTCTTTTACAATAGCAAACTAACAAATACACAATTACAATCAGTTTCTTGTATTTTATGATTACAAAAACTGTAAACTGCAATTAAAAAGTGTGTAAAAGTTTAGAACTAAATCTAAGTTGTGGAATTTTGTACAAACGTAAGCAAATTTTATATTTCTTTTACAATAGCAAACTAACAAATACACAATTACAATCAGTTTCTTGTATTTTACGATTACAAAAAACTATAAACTGCAATTAAAAAGTGTGTAAAAGTTTAGAACTAAATCTAAGTTGTGGAATTTTGTACAAACGTAAGCAAATTTTATATTTCTTTTACAATAGCAAACTAACAAATACACAATTACAATCAGTTTCTTGTATTTTATGATTACAAAAAACTGCAATTAAAAAGTGTGTAAAAGTTTAGAACTAAATCTAAGTTGTGGAATTTTGTACAAACGTAAGCAAATTTTATATTTCTTTTACAATAGCAAACTAACAAATACACAATTACAATCAGTTTCTTGTATTTTATGATTACAAAAACTATAAACTGCAATTAAAAAGTGTGTAAAAGTTTAGAACTAAATCTAAGTTGTGGAATTTTGTATTTATCGTAATTTTTTTAGTAAAATCTGTTAATCTTTCTTGCAAATTTTATATTTGCAAAATGAAGTGTTTCCGACAAGATTTTTCTGGAGAATTTGATGGATACGTTTGTTTTGAATTGGTCGTTTGTGCGAGCGATTTCGATAAAAAACTAGCCTTGATTAGTCCAACGCATGATTTAATTACTTTTTTGTCAAGATTTTTTTTATTTTAAAATACAATTAAAAAAACCAAAAAATATGTTATTTTCAAAACTTTCAATGAAAACACGACATTAAATTTAAAACTTTCAAGAATAACTGTATAACTTTTTGTGTCCCCACTCATTCCTTAAATTATAAAAATAAACTCGTTTTTTTAAATTAAACTAACATTATGAACAAATTAGTTTTTTAAATTAAATTGTGTATTAGTTTTTTTTTTAATGTGCAAATTTAGTAGATGTAGCGAATTTGAAGTTGAAAAAAAAATAGGGAATATGTACTTATGAGAGATAAACAATGACAGCTTAAAACGATTTTCTAGATTTTTTGTTGATTAGCTATTCGAACCGAAATTTTCAGGAAATATGAGAGCGCAGCATTTAATTAACTTGCATTAATAATTATTGTACCACAAAACTGCAATAAAACCGATTTGTTTTATTACTAAATGGCTTCGAAAAAGTTAGGCTACTTCTAAAACTATTTATCGAGATGTAGTATATTTAGTTAGCTTGGGAATATTTTGCAAGTGCATCAGTCCACCGTTTCTTTAACCTTAACCACATCGGATTAAATAATGCTTGTAATAAAAATGATACACTTAAAATATTCTTTAAATTAATAAAACAATTTTAATAAATATTTAAGTTTGCGTTCCATAAAATTACAACGGAATGAAAAATAAAATTATGCAAAAAATAAGTAATAAAACTGTATTCAAAACATAATATTAAACTGGACAACCACGCCGTTATTGCCATGAAAAGGAATTTTCATACAACGCTTATAATAAATTTGTAGTTGGTTTTAATAAATAAAATTTACAAAAACCTCTTGTTCGGTTTTAGAATTTACAAATCAATTTATATTTATCCCAGCATCCGTACTTTACAACGGTATAAACGGTTAAGTTTAAAAGTTATATAAAATTAAATTTTAAAGGATTTTTTATCAAAACTAAAACCGAACTGTTTAGGGATTGGGGAACGGGACAGTTCTGCAGTGTTCGGACGTCATTTTGGCCATTACAACTAATACTACAAAACGTATATCAGTTTTAAAAACTTACTTGAAACTTACCAGTTCATCGAGACGATTAATCGAGTGTACGAGTTGGTCGTATATGTTCATGGGTGTTTGGTACTTGTAAGTTGTTAAACATTTCGGAGATCCAAACATAAAAACTTTCCGCCATATTAGGATAAACATAAATTAATAACGGAAACCCAAAAATATGCCTAAGTAAATCTTAATATTTAATCGTAATTTTAACGAAACGCAACTGTCTCGCTGACTGATAAAGCCAATATCCTATAACAAATCAACTTAATGTTGTACAAACAGATTTTAATTTTAAAATTCTTATTTATGCACATTTCAACGCTGAATACAGGTTCTCAAAAACGTGTGAACGTCATCAAAGAAATTATGAATTTTTTTAATATTATAAGTAGAAAGATATTTATATTTTAAAATAGTTGGAAGGACACAAACAATTACCAAAACCAATTTTTATGACAAGTTTCAATCAAATCTGACTAACAGTTTACGAAAGCTAGATTGCTAACAACACAGACACACACACACACACACACACACACACACACACACACACACACACACACACAAATCAAGTATATTATCCATATTATGCAGTTTGGCTTTAAACTTGGAGTGAAAAACACCCTAAAAATGCCAGACACGATTTTTGCGAAACGTCGCAATGTTTCTTTTCGAAACAGTTTTATCGAACGGACTGTTAATTTTTTTTTATATGAGCACTGCTAATGTTTGCACCCTCCTCAAGGCAATTCAAGTGGTAAAACTAATAACAACTTTATTACTTTGTATTAAGTTTTCAATAATACAAGTTTCAATGATGATCCAATTCAATTAAGATCTCTTTAGTTTGTTATTAAAAAACTTGGAGGAAAAACAATTAACCAACAACAATCGATAATTAACCGTTTATGTTCTGGTCGCTATAATATCTAATCCGCTAAAAGTATCTTGAATGCTTCTTGAAAATTTAATTTCACTTTGTTGAACTTCCATTGAAATTGCGAACATTTGAGAAAATACAAAAATAACCCCATGAATGATGGGCATTTGTTTTTCATTGCAATTGTATGAAACTTAGTCAAACCTGTTGTAATGACGAAATAAGTCATTCTTCTTAAATTCTTTACTTTTAAAAGAATTTAAAGAATTTTAAAAAAGAATTTTAAAGAATTTTAAAAAAAGGACAATTTTTAAGTTTTCGAATGGTTGCATTTCTGTGAAGTCCCCATGTATTCTCTCGTATCGACATTTTCGTTTACTTGATTTTTTAAATATTTTTCGAAAATGTACTTCCATTTAGGCCTTAAGAAAAAAACGTCGAAATATTAATTCTTTAGTACTACTTCAAAAATCTACTTCAAATCTGTCAACCACAAACGTTCTGAATGCAATAAACCCAACATAAACATATTACCTTTTTATTTTACAATTTATTTAACACATTTGCCACCATTTGCGTAGATAAAGCAATACACGACGTTTAGAGAATATGTATCTACACTTGTTCTCAAGTGCCTAACTTAATTTAAACATGAGACTACAACATAGGCCTATCATGTTCTAGGCCTAACATAGGCCTAACATATTCTAGACCTATGTTAAAATACTTAAATACTAAGAACAAATAAAAAGCGTAATTTCTTTCTTAGTTTTTGCCCTGAGTGTTTCTCTTAGTTTTTGCCCCGAGTGTTTCTCTTAGTTTTTGCCCTGAGTGTTTTTCTTAGTTTTTGCCCTGAGTGTTTTTCTTAGTTTTTGCCCTGAGTGTTTCTCTTAGTTTTTGTCCTTAGTCTATTCATGTACTTGAAATAGAAGTCTGTATTCTTGATAAATCGTGTATTGCTTTATTTACATAAACCATGGCAAATGTCCGAATAAATTTTAGTAATAACATATATAAAAAAGTAATACATAAATGATTGAGTAACAATTAAAAATAACATAAATATTAAATGATTGAGTAACAATTAAAAATAACATAAATATTAAATGATTGAGTAACAATTAAAAATAACATAAATATTAAATGACTGAGTAACAATTAAAAAAAAGAATAATTTTATTTCTATTTTTACCTGTCCCTGGAACACTGTGAAGCGTGATATAAGCAAATATTTCATTAGGACGGACGTAAAAATTAAGCTTTAATTTTGAAATAGCCTCGTCCCGAACAAAATAAAATAATTACAGTTAATCTTTCTAGATATGCCTTGAGCTTGAAATTCGTAAAATTTCCTTTACTAGAAATGCAATTAATTTATTTATGAATAATGGATAAAAATGAATGTTTTCTATTGAAACAATTTTAATTTTTTTACAAAATTTCTTAAATCCTGTAATTTTAAAAAGTCGCGACATATGGACGGGAACGTATTTGCAAGAATTAATTTTATACTACTTTTTTTATATTTACGATAAAATTCAAAACTATTTTTCAATAATTTTCATGATTTCAACGTTAAAATACATTCGAATTTTTAAACACAGTTTTCAATGTTTTTATTAAAAAAAAGTTAAATATTATCACTATTGGAAAATGTAACAATTCTTCACTAATATTTTCCGCAATAGCTTCACTTTTATTCAAGCTGCACAAACCAGTGACAATTTCGTTTATTTCTTTTACCCTGGAAGAAAACGGATTATTAAAAAAAAAACTTAAACGCAAGAAAATTATTCGTCGACGTGTAACCAGGAATGGCGAATTTCGCACGCTCCAATTAACGTGACAACAATAAAATTCGCTTGGCGCTGAAAATAATTTGTTCATAACATGACCGCAAACAATTCGTGTTTAGTAAATAATACAATCGTCGAAAGTTTCTATAACTGACAATTGAAATAACGATACACGCAACTGTTTTGGTGTCGTGATAGAAACGATTTTCCGACACAACGTATTCACCAATATAACCGTCGTATATAATTCTTAGCATTCAATTTTCAATGGAATTTTGAAAATTTGCAATACTAATGTATGCTGATTTCAACGAGAATGTTTTCCGTAAAATTTTCAGTTTGTGTAAAAAAATAATTATTTTGTGATTCCACTGAAATAGTTACGCGTAACAAATTCGTTCAAGCGATTATCAACCTCAATGTTATGCCATGTTTGAATCACGTCGGACTAAAATTGCGAACGTGATAGTCTTATTTCAAAGTGCCTGACTGAAGACGGTATGCCAAATTTGAAATTCAAGAAATTTATAGTTTGAGAATAAATTGATGAAAACCGACAGTAGTCAGGGTTTAGTTTTGGTGTTTAACTGATTTAATTCCGAAATATAAATTTCTAAATTTTCAAACTTTCTACAATTATTAAATTTACAAATATCAATTTTCAACAAAATCTGATGAACCGATTTTGAGAAATTATGTTTTTTCGTAGGTAACTCGTAAACCACCTTTTGTTAAAAATATAGCTACATTTTTTTTTTTTTTTTTGACACTGTTAGAACTTTGAGTGTTTAGTGGTAACGCAAATGTTACTCTGAAACAAGGTGTTACAAAATGGCCAATGTTACCATGGCCTGGGAAGTGTAGGGGTTGGCAGCAAACACATTTTGGAGTAGTAAAATGGGTAAAAACAACATAAAAAATGAAAATCATTTTTATTTTTTATTTATCTAAGACAGTTAAGACTTGAAACTAGAAATGATTCTAATTCCGAATATAAAGCCGCCTCGGTGGCCTAGTTGATAGCGTATTGGGCTTTCACCCCTAGTCCCCGGGTTCTATTCCCGGCCAGGGCTTGGCATTTTCATACGCTATAAATCATCCCATCGTCTGCATTAGCCCAAGTGTGCACAATAGTCGGCGTTAAAAAAAAAAATAATAAATATATATATATATATATGTATATGTATATGTATATATAGTATTTGCACATACAAAGTTTATATATAGCTGCCGACCTATTTAAAGGTTCAAATTTTCATGTCCTCCAATTTCGACATGTTAGATCAGAAAAACAAAAGTTAAATAAGTTTGGATAGAAACAAAAACGCTCTGTAAGAATTTTTCTAAATTTTACACATAAAAATTCATCAACTTTAAAGTGTTTTTTTTACGCCATTCAACTTTTCGTATTGTACTTAAAATACGAATGAAAAATCAGTCGAGCGACGATGTTAAAATCCAGACCGATGACCTTGATCCTTTATATATATATATATATATATATATTGGTCAGATTTGATTCAATAAATTGAATATGTAACAGCTCGAGCAAGTTCGTTAAGTTTTCAAAGGAGTAAAACGTTTTTAAATCCTTTAAATAATCGTAATTTTAATATCTGTTGTTTTCCTTAAATACGATAAGCGTTAAAAACTGCATAAATTACCGTTTTATATTTACAAAATACTATGAAATTACGAAATTTCATTTGAGAGCGGACAGAGTACATTTTTGAATTGTCAATTGAAATTTTAGAATGCAATTTAGTGGCGATCATTACGGTGAGAAATAAAAACAGAATATTTTAAAGAAGAGCACTTTTGGAAACTCGATTCAGTCACGTCATCTGTGTGCTATTGCTTTTTCGTTTCAAAACACGTTACCCACCTAGTTCCAGCAGAGCCGTCACAAACGACACAAAAATCAGCTGATACACTCTGGCAATTAGTTTATATATTGTGGGTTTATATTTATTATAAACCGATTATATTGTCGTTTTAAGCATCTTGCACGGTCGGTTTTAATTTACAAGAACTAGATACAAGGTTTTTATTTTATTTTACTTTGAGGTATTATATTGATACGTTTCAACAAAATTTCATCAAAATCATTAAAACTGATTTTAAGAAAACGCAATATTAATTAACTGTTCGTACAAATAATTACATTTATCCAGTCATTAATTATATTTAACCCAGTTTATACTGTGGTGCCACTAGAATGACAAGGAGCAAAACAAATCGTTTAATCCTACTTCAGGCGGCAACCTTGCGTGCTACAGTCTGTACAACACACGCACGCACACTCGCGTTTCGGTTTTTTAAATTATACGATTTTGCTACCCTTTCTTACTATACGTAAACAGAAATTATCGTAAAAATTCGATTTTGAAATTTTGAAATTTTCTAAATATCAGGGTCGCGCTCATTTCAAGTTCTAAGGGTATGAGTCATACAACAATACTGCTAAATATTTATCCAACCTTCCCCGCAGAGGGTTGCAAACTTATTGAGAGGATTTAGACGTCCCACGCGGTACCCGAGTCTAACACACACTTACACTTACAACACTACACTTGCAACTTTAACACTTTACATTCACACTTACATTTAGGGAGGCGATAATAGCCTCAATGTGCTTATCGCCTTAAAATAACAAAAAAAAACTTATCCAACCTATTAAATCCACAAATAATCGCGGCGTGCGGCTCTCTCGCTGACGTGATGGAAGCAAAACAATTACCAAAGGTTTTTCATCAAACAAAATATTTGCATATGTCAGCTTTTTAAACATTGTTAATAGGTTTTGATTAAATTTCAAAATGTTAATTTATGCGGATTTGAACATTAATAGCAATGGTAAAATCAGGTTTTCAGAAAAACGTAAGCCAAAAATATTTTGGTTTTTAGAGAATTTTTATTGGAAAAATGAACTACTGGAACAGCCATCATGGAACAGCCACCCGTGACGCTGAAATGAGCACAGATCCTGACCTCTAGATCTTTTTTTGAGGGGATATGTCAAATATGTGTGTTTTTTTGCGATGCAAAAAAAGGTGGAACAAATCTTTTATAGACTATCTGGGGTAGGGCACGCACTACCCCAGAGTGTGAGACTCAAATTAAGTTCAAACTCAAGTTAAGATATATTGTTACCCACTAAAAAAAACCACCAAAAGTATTCCTCTTCTGTAACCCCCCCTCACGGAACCGCCGCCAGGCATTACTTCCTGGGAAGGTGGACTGACTGACCGCCTACTCTTCTACAGCGTTGGCTTTCCTTTCTCGATCCACAGCGCTCAACCTCTTAATGACCACTGCAGCGAATCCCGCAATGGCCTTCCAGTTGGCCTCTGAAACCATCATTGTCGCTACCAGACTTTCCGATGCAATGCTGCCTCGCAGATATGTTTGTAGCTTTATCCTTTCCTTGTCGAATCTCCGACACCGGAAAAACACATGCTCCGCATATTCCTCCACTGCTGGAAGGCAGAGGAGACAAGCCGAGTCTGTTTCTAGCCTGAAACGAAACAACTAAGTCCGGAAGCAACCGTGCCCAGCGAGAATCTGTGTGAGATAGAAATCCACCTCCCCATGATCCCTGTTGCACCAATCCTGGATGTTACCTATGACTAACATGTGAGTGTGAGTGTGTGTGTGCGTGTGTGTGTTTTTTTTAAACAATAATGTTTCAAATTCTGTTGTGACCCGGTGTACATTTCACATTTAATTTTCAAATTCAATGTCACTGATGGACCCACTTAATATCAGGCATAAATAATTTGTTTAAAAACGTTACTTAACCTACATAAGCTAATATAATAATTCTGTATGCAAGGCCTTCTCTGTCTTTCTAATTAGCTCCTTCGTGACCCTTAATCCCACAGCTAATAAAATTTGTCTGTTTAAACAAATTTAAGAAATCCAATTAAATTTGTTTCAACGGTAACGGAAGTTTTTTGTGGTCATTTTAACGACAAGAAACATCCGTATTTCCGGAATTAAAATAGCTACACTAAATGTTTTTTGTGCTTTGGCAAACATTTATCCTTTATTTTGAATTGTTTGATCGGTCCGTAGAGCTGGCAACAATTCTACCATCGTGTTATTGTTGGAAAAAATCGAGTTTAATTAAAGGTACAAAATTATTACACAAATTTTGATAAAATCCAATTTTACTTTCTCCAAAAATCCGTGTTTGATGCTACAAATCAATAAAAAAAACAGAAAAGATCCTGGTTCCTCAAAATCGGTCTATCAGATTTTGGTTATATAAAAAGTGACCACCGGGCACAGGGATTGAGTAAAAAACATAGGACAAGCGTGGTAATTTGTGGGACAATTATTTTACTGTAATTACACATACTTAATTTTTTTAAATTGTATTTTTTCTGTAGAAGGTTTAGTATGTTTAATAAAAGCTTCTAAAATATTTAAAAAATCTTTATAAGTCATGGGAAAATGTTAGATATAAATTCTTTTTATATTCTTCTTCTTTTCTGCTAGGATTATTATCACTGTGTTCACTATAATGATCTGCCTTCCCTAGCTTCGTCAATTCTACTTTCGTTGACGCGTTTCGGAGAACTTCCATCTTCAAAAACTTGAGTATAGATATAGTTTTTGAAGATGGAGGTTCTCCGAAACGCGTCAACAAAAGTAGAATTGACGAAGGTAGGGAAGGCAGATCATTATACTGAACACAGTATTAGATATAATGCCAGATTTCACTGTTTTAACTATTGATCTATAAAATCAGAAATACTCACTGATACCGAATATTAAAGTATTCGGAACGGTGCGGTTATTGAGTCCAATCACTAATTAATACAGGGATTCGGAATCAGTAACAAATATTCCATATTCCATAACCGTGATCTAGCCACCCGTGATAAATAGTTTACATTTTGTTAATTTAAAGTATTCAAAATACTTTAATTTAATAAGTTAATTTAATTAAGTATTCTATAATTCAATTAAAGACAATAATAAGCTATAAAAAGTAACTTTTAGGTTTGGATTGGAGAGGTTTAAATGATTGTGCGAATAAATATAACGGATTTCGTAATATCGGAATGCACAAATCGATTCTAAGCAGCTGATTCCGATTCTAAATATCCAAGTCGTTCATCTTTATCATTCGAATATCAACATTACTAGTTTCAACGTCAAGTATGTCCAAAGAAAACTCACAGATTAAATACTTTAATCATAAAAGCCACAGATTAAACATGTAAAACGCCACAAGCAGTTTGCCAACAGCTCTTTTAATAATCAACGTTTATCTTTCATAAGTCTACAAGTCAGAATTTACAATTATGTTTAAAATAAATTCAGTCTCGTTTCTTTTAAAAGGGAAAAAATCGAGCAAATACTCTCCCATTTGTACAAAAACCGGGTTGTTCCACGAATCGTGGGACGGTTGACCAGGGTCAATCTAATAACAGTTAAATTCACACACACACACACACACACACACACACACACACACACACACACACACACACACACACACACACACACACACACACACACACACACACACACACACACACACACACACACACACACACACACACACACACACACACACACACACACACACACACACACACACACCCCCTCCCCCCCTCCCTGCACACACACACACTTACACATACACACACGCGCGCGCACATACACACACACACACACACAAATTAAGTTGTTTTGTGTGTGTATGTATATATTAATACAAGATATGAGACAAGGTATTAAAATGTGTAGGCACACACACACACACACACACACACACACACACACACACACACACAAATACAAAAACTCTTACGTAGCTAGGGATTAATATTTTCATATTTTCTGATTTTTTACTAACCTACAAATTTCTTTTTCAAAATAACAAAACCAACTTTATACGTCTACATATGTCAAACAAACGTAGAAGAGCATATGTTCAGCCTTCCCTATACATGTGAAGCTAATTGTGGGACTTGGATGGCTACGCAATCTAATCTGTTTCTATGAAGCATAAAGATCAGTTCTGCGATGACAGAACTGAAAGTAACCGTACTTCAAGACTGGAGGGTTCTTTAAAGCAAAGCGAAACTCAGTAAAACAACAGGATTCTTACAGGGCAATGTAGTTTGAGGATGCATATGAACTGGATGCATGTGTACCACGACAAAACCGTGTGTAGATTATGCAGGAAGGAAGATGATTATGCATAATCTATGATTGTGGGAAACACTTGCTAGCAGAAGGCAAAGGATGTTTGGCTTCCAGGACTTTCAGATCTCCAGCAGAATGGACTGCTAAAATTCCCTGAGGGCACCAGTCTACGTAACTAGATCCAAGAGGCTTAGCTGCAAAACATATTTTTGATCGTAGTGCAGAAGCCAATAAACTTCATAATCTGAATAAATTTAATCTTAAACTTATATTACCAGAAGAAGATTTACCAATTCTACGATGGTTTATAAACCCCGTTTTTCTGACAAATAATTTTCAATTACAGTACTTCCAGTAGAAAGTGAAAATTTAATACAAACAGAAAGTGTTTAATTTTATTAACTAAAGTGTTTTTAGTAATTAAACTAATTTTCTGACAACAAATTTTGCGAAACACTGTTTGCTAAATATGAGTTTTGAGTGTTGGAAACAAGTCTGCATAAGTATTATTTTACTTTGTGGTTTCAAGATGGCGACGAGTGGATTTCAAGCTTTGAAACGTGATACACAGAGGTACCACACATTCCAGTAAGTCAAACAACTCTCTAGTTATTAAATTGTACCCAGCTGAAAAACATAGAGCAGCGGAAAATACTAGAGATTCCTTAATTCAATTCAAAATTAATTTAATTTATTCCACACAGCAAGAAGTACATAGAAATAATGTCATGTATTATTTATATTAGAATGTTATGTTATGTTGTTATGTTATGTTATGTTATGTTATGTTATGTTATGTTATGTTATGTTATGTTATGTTATGTTATGTTATGTTATGTTATGTTATGTTATGTTATGTTATGTTATGTTATGTTATGTTATGTTATGTTATGTTATGTTATGTTATGTTATGTTATGTTATGTTAGGTTAGGTTAGGTTAAGTTAGGTTATGTTACGTTATGTTATGTTGCGCTGCGTTGCGTTGCGTTGAGTTGCGTTGCGTTGTGTCGTGTCGTCTCGTGTCGTGTCGTGTTGTGTCATTTCATGTTATATCATGTCATGTTATGTTATGTTATGTTATGTTGCGCTGCGTTGCGTTGCGTTGAGTTGCGTTGTGTCGTGTCGTCTCGTGTCGTGTCGTGTTGTGTCATTTCATGTTATATCATGTCATGTTATGTTATGTTTAGTTATGTTATATTATGTCATGTCATATCATGTCATGTCTTGTTATGTCATGTTATGTCATGTTATGTCATTTCACGTCGCGTTACTTTACGTTATGTCATGTAATGTCATATCATATGTGCCTTGTTATGCCATGTCATGTCATGTCATATAGTGTCTTGTTATGCCATGTCATGTCATGTCGCGTTGCGTTGCGTTGCGTTACGTTACGTTATTTCATGTCATGCCATGTCGTGTCATGTCGTGTCGTGTCATATCATGTCATGTCGCGTTGCGTTACGTTACGTTACGTTATGTTACGTTACGTTATGTCATGTCATGTCATTATGTGTAACAAAATGTTCACAACTGCAAACAAATGTGTTGCTAACGTGACGAAAGCGCATTTCCAAAAGTACTTTTTTATCTTAATATTTTTTTAATTCCAATTTCACCGTCTTCATCAACATTAAAATCTTTACGTACAGGCAACTTTAAAATTACATTGCAAATACGAAAATGAATCCAACCGCCGTTAATAAAATGTCTCGGTATTAAAGGTTTTTGTAAATTCAGAATTTAATTTATGCAGTTTATAACGCTGACTACGATGGTAAAATCATATTTCAAAAAATATTTAAAACAAAATTTTGAATTTTAAAAAATTTAAGTAACTGCCACTTTGAAACAGCTGATCGAATTTTGAACGAATCAAACAACGGCTAATGAATCAGTACAAATCAGACAAATTGTTGAACGAATCAGTACAAATTGTTATCAATGTAGATTTTTTTGCCCAGAATGAATCTAATCGGATTAAAATTGTGAGCACTTTATATATATATATATAATCTAGAGATCAGACTTTGAGCTCATTCAAGGTCTACCAGTCTTATCATGATGGCCGCTCCAATACTTTACTTTACAATGGAAATTCGTTAATAACTGTAACCAAAAAATAACTAAAAAATTGATTCGACGTGTGTGGGGGAGAGAGAGATTTTTTCCGGTGAAAAACCATTATCGTCGAGGCAAGATATTAATAAAATAAAATTTAAGAATATCACAAAATAAAAAATAGCAATAATTTAAAACAATATTCAATTACAACCATAAATACTATTCTTAAAACTAGTTAACAATAAAATATAACTACAAATAAATAAATAAATAAAACTAAACAACAAGGAAAAAAGCAAACAATAATAAATGCAGATAAACAAATATCCACAAATATACAACTTGTTGCAGGGCTGTAAAAAGACCCTGCAATATTATTTTTAATGAAATTTTATTGAACAAATTCAGACGATGAAAGAATTTCAGAGTC
>CM040190.1:14053774-14083774 GCA_022606455.1 Callitettix versicolor
CGCGGTAGATACATAAGTCCTGTATCCCTCTTCCATAACTTGCAAGACTTAACTGTGTTTCTCCCTCGAAACGTAGTCCTTTTTGTAAAAAGTGTACACGCAAACAGAAATATTGTTACACGCCTAGTGTTATACTGTTTCGCTGACATGATGGAAGCCATTTTCTGAAATTCACTTTTAAAATAGTCGCTAATGTATGCACATTATCACGCTGATTGCAATGGTGAAAATAGCATTTTTTTAAAATGTATTTTGTAAGAAAGAAGTTACTATTTTTTTTAAATTTTGAATGACTATGATTTTAAAACTTTTAAAAGGATTATACTCGGCAACGAAATTTTCAAAACTATTTTTGTGCCAAGCCTTAATTAGATTTTATCATAATGACTGCACTATAGCTTCTTTCAATTTAGAATTGGAGCTCAGTGGTCGCTATGGTCTGCTGTGTTTCTGAACTGCACACCTAAATGTCCTTAGTTCGAGCCGTTGTTACTTCCGTTGCGTCTCCCTTACCGTTACCGCTAATCCTTCGTCCTTATCGGTCTAAAATGTAGACGTTAAGTAATAAAATACTTTTAGAATTTGCTCAATTAAAACAGGAAACTTTTCCTTAAATGTTTAATATTTAAAAAAATTAACCTAATGTGAGAACTACTTTTATACTGACAATATATTCGGTTACTCTAATATTTAATGTTGTTGGAGAAGTTTAAAAAGCTTTTTATTATCAAATTTCAATTTGGAAAATAACATTTGGAGTCGCCATCCCAGTGAAACATTGGATCTTAAAATGATCCGAATCTATAAGACCTCTAGATCACATTTTAATGGTGCAGCACTTTTTTGGTGCGATTAGATTAAAGGTTGGCATAAATTGACTTAGGTTAAAATTTATTTAAAGTTTAAAAATCGCCACCCATTATAAATTTTTAAGAAAGTTGTAACCGGTATAAATTTTTGAAAATCTGATTTCATAGTTACAATTTTGCAAAAAAACATTTAAATTTTCATTAAAATTATACAGATGTTAGGATTTAGAAAAAATATTAGTTTTTGGTTGCTGGTTTTGAATATGATAATGAGGTCACAGCCAAAGAATGAACACTATTGACAAAAAGAAACATAGGCGAAATTACGAAACTGCTGATGTACTGCCTGTTGCAATAAGCAACACGGTATGTAGAACAGCAGTTGAAACAAAAGCATGGGGAAGAGGTAGGGCGTGGACAGTCGATTCCGGCGGGGCCGGAAAGTCAGTTTACTCCGGGTGACTTTTCTGTGAAGACTGTGTGGCTTTTCACCAACTGGGCGGTGCCGAGAAGTGGCAAATCGGCGATTAAAAAAAGTAAGTAGACGATTATTTAGCGTACACTTCTTCCCCCTTTTATTATTTTGGTTTAAAAGGATTAATATATATTTTGGGGAACGTTTCATTTTACATAAGACAGTAGTGTTCATTCTTGGGGTTACCACCCACAATATTTGTAAGGTAGAACATATCAAATGATTAAAGGTAATTTTTATAATGAACCACCGATAGAAAATTATTCGAAGGAACCCGTAATCCTAACAAATGGTGTATCGGCGTTAATCCTAGCAAATGGTGCATCGGCCGGGAAAAAAAAAGAAGTTTACACAAAGATTGTCTACTTAGTTCCAGACAAACGAGGTAGAAGTACAACAAATACGGTCGGAGCGCATCTGATTCATCGACTGAACCACCAGACAGCAAATATGGCAACAACAGAATTCCGAATCTATATTCTCTTTATTACGTTTAACCTTCCCATACTCACGGTCCAAACCGATTCTCCCGTCAAAATAACTAATGGCGCCTACTTTCATCCTCTTCCAACACATTACACCTATGAGGCATCTTATCCTTTCACCTATACCTTCCCTCTTGATTCTTTTGCAGACTTCACTGACATTCCACATCGAGGTACTACCTGTTTAGCACCAGATGAGACGCCGATATGCCAAGCTGTACAGGCACTACAGGGTCTTATGGGCAGCACGGATGACGTACAACATAAAGTGGCGACTGAATTCAACTGGACCACCACAGGACAACGAAGGGCAACACGGGCTATTGACAGCATCGGCGATATTTTCCATTGGTGTTGTGGCACAGCAACTGACAACGAGCTACACGTCCTGACTACAAATGAAGAGGCCGTCAACAAACACATCAACATGGTCCAGGCAGTTATCAGGGATGACCATCAGGATTTAGTAACCACGATGATATCACTCAAGGGATACACTGCAAACGTGTCAAGAGTGCTGCAGGACGTACACGATACTTTGACAACATTTCAAAAAACCCTTGAGGAAGCTACGCACGTTTCTACAGTTAGTGTATATAAGACTTTAGTACATTATGTGTTGCGCCAAGAAAAGCAAATATATTATAATACCTTAATTTATATGATAGATACTATAAGAACAAATTGTAGAAACCATGTGATTACACCCACCTCAGTACCTGTAAATTTGTTGCTTGCAGACTTAAAACACCTGGAACTCCGCCTGATCCGAGATCATATGTCCTTAGCCATTCCTAAGGACAACATACACCTTTACTATCACCTACCCATTTCGTCGTGCATCATTACACCCCACTCCATCCTGACAACAGTAAAAGTGCCGATTCAGCATCGATCCACGACATGGCAGCTCTTTCATTACCTTCCAGTACCCTTACGTTGGGAGAACCACACCTGCATACTCTCGCACACCCCGACAATCGTTGCTACGGACGGGACAAGTGTCAGAACGATATCTGTAAAGCAACTGGATGATTGTCAACCTGGAAGCACGGGACTATGTTTCTTACCTCGACACAGGATATCGGGGTCGATATCTGAAGGGTGCGTGATACAATTAATGAGAGGGGGAGATCTGCATGCAATAGCACAACAATGCACTTTTCACTGCACTCCCAGTGGCAAGAACCCCATAATCATGGAGATAACTGGGGATCTTTTTGCCATCACAAATCCTACACCCAACACCCATATAGTCTGCAACGGCACGAAACTCACTCCTATTTCACAGCATGACGTCCCAGGAACAATCGAAGTAAAAATTCCTTGTCATTGTTCCTTACAAGAAGGTGATACTATCTTGATAGAGAAACAGTTCCCATGTGACAGTAGAACATCCTTAGACCTCAACATAAACCACATTGTTCCCATTTCCTGGACCACACTGACATCCCTAGTAATCAAACCATTTGTATCACAAGACCATCCAAGTTCCTCAAAGTAGCACATATCCTGGATAAGAACTGGACTTTAACTACCCCAGCTATGTTTATCCATAACCACATAGAAGGGGATGCCTTAACGCAGTCGAACTACCGAAAACATGGTTAGACGTGATGGACTGCACTTCCCTCCTACCAATACTCCTTATTACATGGATTTCAGGGTTAACATTAGTAATATTATACTTAGCTATTAGGATATATGTAATAAAACAAACTCTTGCACTTTCCCTACCCCGCACAGACTATCCACAAATGTAAACCCAAACTAATTATAGAAGACCTGGTTTCGACGTTGAGGACAACGTCCTACAAAGAACCGGTATTGTTAGGATTTAGAAAAAATATTAGTTTTTGGTTGCTGGTTTTGAATATGATAATGAGGTCACAGCCAAAGAATGAACACTATTGACAAAAAGAAACATAGGCGAAATTACGAAACTGCTGATGTACTGCCTGTTGCAATAAGCAACACTGTATGTAGAACAGCAGTTGAAACAAAAGCATGGGGAAGAGGTAGGGCGTGGACAGTCGATTCCGGCGGGGCCGGAAAGTCAGTTTACTCCGGGTGACTTTTCTGTGAAGACTGTGTGGCTTTTCACCAACTGGGCGGTGCCGAGAAGTGGAAAATCGGCGATAAAAGTAAGTAGACAATTATTTAGCGTACACTTCTTCCCCCTTTTATTATTTTGGCTTAAAAGGATTAATATATATTTTGGGGAACGTTTCATTTTACATAAGACAGTAGTGTTCATTCTTGGGGTTGCCACCCACAATATTTGTAAGGTAGAACATATCAAATGATTAAAGGTAATTTTTATAATGAACCACCGATAGAAAATTATTCGAAGGAACCCGTAATCCTAGCAAATGGTGCATCGGCCTTAATCCTAGCACAGATTTTGAAAATTTAAAACTATACGGATTTTGAAAATTTAAAATTATACAGATTTTTAGGTTGTGTGTGTTAAAGAAATACAAAGTGTTAATCCTCTTCGTCACAACAAAATGAAAATACACTAATTTGATAAGAACAGAAAAAATACCGAAGTATGTAGTCAAACTACATTTCTCGGGTGAATATTTCGGTAATATTTTCAGCGGGATTCAAAACATAAGTGATCACTTTATGCGCAAAAAGATTTGTTGACGAAGCAAAGTGAGTTTCTATTTCAAATCGACCGTTCGGCATTTTGTTTGTGTTTTTTGTTTGTTTGTTTTTATGTTACGCAATTTTAGTCTAACGCATTGACCGATTGATTTGAAATTTGTTCTATAAAGCCCAGACAACGTATGTGTAAGATTTTTTCCACTTCACTTCCGTTTCAAGATGGCGGCGTTTGGTTTAATTATGACTAGTATTGCTGATTGTTTCTTGTAATATTGGTTGAATGGCAAGACCTGTCATATTTTTCACTGATTCGTGGAGAAAGAGCATAAAATATTCATTTAATACGATCTAAATAACATTTGTTTCTAATTATTACGATTACCGGTGAAATTGGCGAAAACAACCTGTATGGCGTTGTCCAGGCAGTTAAAAATATACTATTCTTCGAACTACTAAAAGGTGATGATGACTTTAATGGTTTTTCGCCGCAAAAAAAATGAACTAGTATAAAGATCTTTGAGTACTTTCGATGATTATGAGGGCTTTTAAAAACATACAAGATAAAAAATGATTTAATTATCTAAAACTTATTCAATTCCATTGCTTTTTTTGTTATTTTAAGGCGAAAACCACATTGAGGCTATTATCGCCTCCCTAAATGTAACTGTGAGTGTAAAGTGTTAAAGTCGTAAGTGTAAGTGTGTGTTAGACTCGGGTACCGCGAGGGACGTCTAAATCCTCTCATTAGGTGCAGCTAGTCTTCATCCCCTGCGGTCAGCAAGACGTTATTGAATTCCTCAATTATCCTCTTATTGTTCCTACCTCAACTTTGTTATCTTACGACCCGTAGGGGATACAGATTAGCTGCACCCATTGAGAGGATTTAAACGTTTCTCGCGGTACCTGAGTTTAACACACACTTACACTTACGACTAACACTTACACTCACACTTACATTTAGGGAGACGATAATAGCCTCAATGTGGTTTTCGTCTTAAAATTAAAAAAATATTATCTTACTCGTTCATGTCATCTATAGGCTTGCAAAAACTCACTAGTATTTTGTTAAAATTTTTAGTTTTTGAACATTCCTTCAATCGGTACATTAATTTCGTACATTTTCTTGTGGGAAAAAACGGAACATCTACGTTAGCTAATGAAATTTTCTTGCTACAAAAACAACCATTTTACTACCGAACTACTCCACCCGTGGAATGTTTTTTACAGCGCAGTCTTGGTTATTTAATGTCACTTGTCGACAGTCGATTTCAGTCATCTCGACGGAAACTTAATCTGTCGATAATAATTTTGTCATCTACAAAAATAATTTTATCTTTGCAAAGTCGCAAGTACCCGGAGTTGCAAACAAGTTGAAAATAAAGTCGACTGCGGTGACGTCACAGCAAGACGTATTATTAAATAAATTTGCACTGTTTATTTTTCCCATCTAAATGGAGGCAGTGGGTTTGGAATTATATTATATTAATAAAACACTTCTCGAACATCGCTGTTATATTTGTAAAAGTAAGTGGAAATGTCTCTTGCCTGCAGTTCTGGACTTGATATTTCTTAGTATTTACTGTATTGCTACGTCTTTCTTTGTTTGTGTTTTTATAATTTTGAAGTAAAAAACATCTTTTACAGCTCTGGTTAGACTTTAAATGGAGAAAAACTCTGAACCAGCATTTAATAAAAATCGTCATCTGTTTGTTTATGAAACTAAAAGATGTGAAGCAAAAACACGCTATTGATTTTAAGATTTTTTTTACATTAAATATTCACTTATTTAAATGTTTTATATATACTATATATATATATATATATATATATATATATATATATATATATATATATATATATATATATGTGTGTGTGTGTGTGTGTGTGTGTGTGTGTGTGTGTGTGTGTGTGTGTGTGTGTGCGTGTGCGTGTGTGAGTGTGTTTTACACTCACGTTCGTAATTTTAGTACGTTTAGATACAAACTAGCACAAAAATCTATTATAGCAATAGTACAGCAGTTTCAAAATGCTGGAGCCGCCTCGGTGGTCTAGTGGATAGCGTACTAGGCTTTCACCCCGAGGATTCGGGTTCGATTCCCGGCGAGGGCTTGGCATTTTCATACGCTATAAATCATCCCACCGTCTGCATTAGCCCAAGTGTGCACAATAGTCGGACGTTAAACACCAAAAAATAAAAAAAAAACAACAACAAAGAAAAACAAAAAAATTCAAAATGCTGGATCTTTAAAAATGTTTTTGAGCCGCCTCGGTGGCCTAGTTGATAGCGTACTAGGCTTTCACCTCGAAGGCTCGGGTTCGATTCCCTGCCAGGGCTTGGCATTTTCATACGCTATAAATCATCCTATCGTTTGCATTAGCCCAAGTGTGCACAATAGTCGGACGTTAAACACCAAAAAAAACCTTTAAAAATTAATAACTATTTTGTTACAACTTTTTAATCTGATTTCTCTACCGTAATCATTGATAAAAACTAAGCCTACGTAAATTAGCATTAAGAATTTTAAAAATCCGTTGAAATTAAGAAATGTTTTCGACGGCGGTTAGGGTTCATTTTCCTATTTTCAATGCAACTTGAAAGTTTAAAATGCTAATGTATGCAGATTTTAATGCTGGTTATGATGGCAAAATAAAAATTTTAAAAACTGAGTTAGATCAAAAAGGTAACTTCGCAATTCGCTTCCGTCATGTCAGCGAGAAAGCTACGTGCCGTGATTATTTTTTTCCGTGAGTGCGCGCGCGCGTGTGTGTATTTGTGTGTCCTCACCATGTTTCGTTAACTGAAACGAAACTTAAAAATCATGTTATTTTTGCGTAAGTTAAGCAAAACGAACTTCGTAAACATAACGATTAAGTTTGACTTCGATTACACTATAGTAGCGTGCTTACAAATATAACAAGTAAGGGTAGCAAGCCAATTGACCACCCCTTTGGTACGAGATTCATTAACAAAGATTCAATTCGCCAAAACTGTTATTACACTACGTGAACAAATGTTCAACTGTAACAATTTTCAGTGGTAATGTTGGTAATTGTTTTCATAACGTGTACGCGTATAGAGCCAGGCTTGCCAATATTATGCTACAAAATTACCTACGTCTGTTTATTGTTATTCTAACAGAGATAGCGTGAAATGCGTACAAATATGGTGCCGGAGATTTGTGTATTAAACAGTTTTATTGATTGAATTTTACTTTTAATGAAAATATCACATTTTATATGCCAAGTAAATATTTAAAAACTTGATCTTGAGATTTTGATTAACGTATGTCAGTTTTCATGTCTTCTAAGTCCAAACTTTTGGGTTTTATTCTTGAGTTCATGTGTATTTTTGCACATAACTGAAGTCTAAAAACTGAATTTTGTAGATGGAATTTGGCTGCAAGTTTACCCAATACTAGGATTTTTTTTTAAAAATCCAAAGTTTTTATTTTCATGTTTTATTTTGGTTAAAAATTCTTCTTACAAGAATTTCAATTTAAAATTTTTTCTCATGCCTGCTTTAACAGTCCTTTTTGTAGAAATTATTGTCGGAAAAGAGCATATTATCTTTACGAATATGCTATATATCATCATAACGAATATTATCTTTATCTTCCCAAAATTCTCATATTTATTGAATATATGTAAGTTTATTATACGGGTATGAAAATTTAAACGCACTGTTATGCGTGTTCGTGTGTGTGTTTATTGTTCATTTTAATTTATAATGTAACTGTTTAACTTATATGTGATATTCACAGGGGTAACAAACAGAAACAATCAACAACATAACAATCTAGAAAAACGGAGGAGGATCCATGGGGACAAGATGAGGGAGGTGTGGAGGATTAAAAGAAACAAGACATGTGTCGGAGTGCTTTGCGTGATCCAACAGGGTCTATACGCAAATAATATTAATTATTATTGTAATTATATATATATATAATTTGTGTAAAATTTGACTACCCCATAAAATAATATTTTTAAATAAAAATCAACGCTAATTTCAAGGTTCAGACTCTGAGTACTACCATACAACCAATTAAATAGCTTATTTTTTAATCTGAACTGAAATATGCTAAAAAAGACATTTTCAGGGTTTATGTGAAGAGATAAGTCCGATCGGCCTCGATCCCAAAGTTTTTGGTCTGAATCTTACCGTGACCACACAAACAGTCAATTTTCCGAATGTAATTTGCAAACAAGTGTTTATCAGATTATCTCAGGTACAAAGAAACACAACACACATATGTGTCTAATTACTTATTAATAACGAAAGAAATTGTAAGACCTAGGACTACAAGTATTGGGGTGGGGCTGAAGGGGTTATAAAACTTTGGCTGTTTGGAGAATTGGAGTCGAAACTAATCAAGGAAATCTTTTCAACACAAACCACCGTGTGAGGGTTTAACCAATCTTACTTTAATTCTGTATCTTCTTGTATTTTGTCATTGCATAGAATATACTGTATTCTGTATTTTTTTTAATGAAATACAGATTTTCTTAGTTCACGCCAAAGTGTTGAAGTATTTTCCAATAAAGGAAATCGAAATTCTTTATATAATCATCTTTTTTTCCGCTCGAATAGTTGTAATTTTTCAGATTACTCATCTCTGCCTTTATTTTATTTTTTTTAATACAAATCTCTGCTTTTCCTAGCTGCAAACACTTTATATTTGTTGACACGTTTCGAAATACATCCATTTTCAAAAGTTCTTAGTGTACAGTAAAACGTTTTCAAAATAAAGGAAGTTTTCAGAAAAACGTCAACATATGTGTAGAAGTTAGAAAAAGCAGAGATATGTACTCTAAAAAAATATAAATCGAGTTTAGATTATACAAACTGTATTATTTGTATACTTTTTCTTATTTATACTTAAAACAAAAATAAATAAAAATTAGCAATAAAGCCTAATAAAAGTATTAGAAGCAGAATATTAAAGAATATTAAGAAAAATAATCGCGGCAAGCAGTTGTATCACTGACGTGATGGAAGCAAATTTTTTACAGACTCTTTTTGAAAATCTGCTTTCACAACCAAAATGAGCATAGAATTTTTTTAATTATTATTTTACTACTATCATGTTATTATCACGTTTTTATTAAGTCAATAGAAAAAAAAATTCTACACTTAAACTATCAACGAGGACCCGGGTTCGATTCCCGGCCAGGGCTTGGCATTTTCATACGCTATAAATCACCCCATCGTCTGCATTAGCCCAAGTGTGCACAATAGTCGGACGTTAATAAAAAAAAATTTATTAAGTCACTATGGGTTTTGTCCGGGTGGAATTTTTGCAATAGATTTTAAAATAACTTCCCAATGAACGTATAGGTTTGAAATTTTGTATACAGCTCCAAACTCGATGACAATACAATAATATTGGCTTATTTATTAATATTGAACGGTGCCAAGGGCACTCACTATTACTGGAATTGTTTGGCCATTATTTCGAACCCAACACCTGACCAATTTTTTGTATAGCGTATTGGCAAGTTTAATAGAAACGTAATTTTTGTTTGTTGCGAAGGCTATATTTTTTTTAAACTATCAAATCACATTGAATATAAAAAACTTGAACTCTAACTTCAAAATTTAATTTCTGAATTTAATGACCTACACCCGTAATGGCTCACATAAGAATCGGTCAATCGTTTAATAAATCATCCCATCGTCTGCATTAGCCCAAGTGTGCACAATAGTCGGACGTTAGACACCAAAAAATAAATAAATAAATAATAATATCCAGTGAAGCCGCCTCGGTGGCGTAGTTGATAGCGTACTGGGCTTTGGGCTTTCACCCCGAGGACCCGGGTTCGATTCCCGGCCAGGGCTTGGCATTTTCATACGCTATAAATCATCCCATCGTCTGCATTAGCCCAAGTGTGCACAATAGTCTTACGTTAAACACAAAAAAAAAAAAAAAAAAAATGGATTGACCCGCGTAGCGTTCCCGAATTATGTTGTAATTTACTGCTTATAGGCTCCATGAAGTTGTACAGACCCAGTTCTCCAGGCCATGGTTGAAGGTTAGTTTCCAACCATCAAAATCAAAATATTCAGGGTAGTAATATGTCCACCCATGCAGAGCCCCGCTTGAGTAGGCAAGGCTGCATTAATACTAGAGGTACTCCGAGCTGTTCCATCTTAACACTGCACGAAGAGATCTAATCCAAGAACAGATTGATGAAATATGGTTAAAACCAGCAAAAACACCTCGTTCCCACTCGTAATCAAAATGTGTGATCTTCTTCGGAAAAGCCTCTGGTAAAAAAAACCAGTTTCCTGTTAATTTGTTATCTAATTATATCTGGATTTAAATTATTTTTGAAACAACTAAACTTACACAATGACTATTAACAGCACTTTTACTTCTTCAACTTTGAGGTTATGTTTTTTTTTTTAACATTATACATTCAGTTAGGTTTAATCATATGTTTTACACAACATAGAACGGTCAATAGAAACATCATATAATATTTTATTGGCGCTACAGTATTGGCGCTACAGTATTGGCGCTACAGTATTGGCGCTACAGTATTGGCGCTACAGTATTGGAGCTACAGTATTGGCAATAAAATGTATGACGAATGATAAAATAAACGGTGCTTGACTTTTCTATTTTACGTCTAAAAACAATAAAAATATATTCTTCTGTATCTCTAAAGTTGTATCTCTACCTCTGGTATTTTTAAATAAATATTGCAAGAATCGCTTAGTATGACTCATATATAATCTATATTCGGAACAAATACTGATCCTCAATCTGTTCACCAGGGAACACGTAATTAGCGATTTGTATCCCTCTGGGGTTCACACATTGTGAGTATGAGTTTGGCAATGTCGAGGGTCTCAGGGTCTGACTGTACTCTTGGTTTAGAGCTCTCTATCTCGAACAGGTTTATCTATGGAACAGCTTTATCAGGCGGCCTCTGAATTTAATCTTGCCGACTAGAATTAATTTTTTAGAAATTTAAACATTATTATGCGGGCTTTGTACGGATGGACATTTCAGTTTCCTACATAATTGTGTTTCGGATTGCTGGAAAGAAACCTTCTATGCCCAAAAAACCCAATCTGCAGTGGATCCAGTGAGAGGGTTAAACATCTCAGATTTATGGTCTGTTTAAATTTTATGCAGTGGTAAATCATGAAGAACTGAACAATTTTTTTTAATCTGCTAAATTAAGTAATAGAAAATACGCCAATTTTTTCTCGTTAGTTTTCAACCGAATTTTGTTTGATACAGCCAATATTACGTTTTGTTTGGGTACTTGTGAATTAAACTTGAGCGAAAATTAAACAAACATTATTAAAGCGGTTTTTTAAATATCATTATACTTTTTACTAAAAAGCAGCTTTAAAGAACTAGTTTGCAAAATAAAAAATAGTCTCGACATATAAGGAACTAAATTTTACGAAAACTGATCAAATATAAAACACACACACACACACACACACACACACACACACACACACACACACACACACAATCTAGATTACATTATCGCAACATAGCCACCGGACCACATATTTAAATAATTAGGATTATGACCTATTCTTCCCGTCAGTGGTCTATCTACTCACCTCGTAAAGGCTACCGCGGTTTAGAAACTTGTTCCAACTTCAGGCCGTGATACAAAATGTTAAATCTCTCTGTCGAAGTCGTCACAATGTCAAACAAAAGATTACAAACACACGTTACAAACACTGAACACAATTACACTATTAAATACACACGATGAAATTTGGTTTGGCCAAGCGACACGTGCTACTCGTATGGCGTTACATTCCGGACTGCGGAGTCTTCACCAGTAGTAGCACACCCAGTAGTACAGTAGTTCTGTTTTTTATGTTATTTATTTAAATCACTTATCCTTAGAGCCATGTCGTATATTAAATTTGATTTAAATGGACGTTTTTCATTGAGGATGTTGTGGGAGTCTGATTTTTTGCTCTTGTAAATCTCAAACTCTTCAATCGCATCCATATAACTGCTTTTATGACATAAAAGTAATATTTCCACGTTGTATAGATGTCTTCGAATTTATGGTTTTTGCCCATAAGATGTTCTGCGAAAGCCGAGTTTGTCGATAATGCACTTCTGGGTATGTGCTCTTTAAATCTTTTTTCAAAAGAGCGAGATGTCTGACCGATATAGAAGCTTAGGCAATCACTACATTTCATTTTGTTTATGCCAGTTTTTTCAAAGTTATCTCCACTTGTATTTGCAACTGGCTTCTTTAATAATGTTAATAACTTCTTAGTTGTTCTGAAAGAAACATTTATCTTTTCTTTGGCTATTTTTTTTTTTTAGGGTGTGGCTTAAAGTTGAACCATTTTCCGTTGAGATGTACGTTTGTTTATCAGGAACGATCTAGATTAAAACCACGATTTTTATCTTAGGAATCCTGAAAGCTTATAAATTCACCAGACTTTGAAGATAGTTGTTACAATGTCACCATATTGTCACTTTATTTAGAGTAGATATTGACCAAAATTGCAAATGTGAGTGTAACACACATGTACATATATAAAAAATGTTAGATTCCTCAAAAAGTGATTTGCAGGCAAAGATCAGTGATCATTTCAAGTTCCCGTTTTCAGCTATCACCCCCATTGCTCGCTGGAATGGACACGCCAGCAACCAGTGCAATTAAATTCTATTTAGAGTTAGTTTTAAATTGCCTTAGGTTTAAATTGCCACTCTAAATTAATAATTACATTATTGCTCTTAATGCAATAGTGCAACAGTGCAAAAACTAACTAATGTGATTAAAACGGGCGCTCAGATAGGCTAGTTTATCCTCGTGATATTTAAACTAAAATGCCGCTATAATTAGTTTACAGTTATGATAAAGTTAGATAGACCTTGTTCTCTAATGGCTGAACGCGTCCCACGTATTTAGTCTAACTCAAATTAATTTACATCTATAATGCATTGTACCTGGTTGAATGTGTGATCACTTTTAGGCTCTATTTGATTGCTGCAGATAATAATCGGAAAGGATGTTTGTCGATTTAGTTGATGGCGTCCTGCACCGACTTTCTGACTTGGGATGTTTAACTCAATGTCATACTTTTTCAACCGCAGGTTGAGTATTGTATCTATTGTTTATTGTTTCTATCCCTACAGGGGGGATGCAGACTAGCTGCACCTATTGAGAGGATTTAGACGTCCCTCGCGGTACCCGAGTCTAACACACACTTACACTTACAACACTACACTTACGACTTTAACAGTTTACACTCACACTTACATTTAGGGAGGAGATAATAGCCTCAATGTGCTTTTCACCTTAAAATAACAAAAAAAATATTTAAGTGCTGTGCAGATTATACAGAAAGGATGTTCCCCGAGTCTAACACATACTTATACTTACAACATTACACTTACGACTTTAAAACTTTACACTCACACTTACATTTAGGGAGGAGATAATAGCCTCAATGTGCTTTTCACCTTAAAATAACAAAAAAAAAATATTTAAGTGCTGCAGATAATACAGAAAGGATGTTTGTCTATTTAGTTTTATTTTTTGAGGTTATGGTGTTTGATGGCTTCTGGCGCTAACTCAATTTCATACTTCTTCCACTGCAGGTTGAGTATTGTTTCTATTGTTTATTGTCTCCATGTATTGTTTCTACAGTCAGCTGTTATTTACGCTTTACATGGAGCTAAATATAACTCCAGTTTTCACTCTTTCTCTCTGTCCATTTCATTTTTACTCCACTTCTACCAGTTCACTAGGGTTTTTATATGTTACCAAAATCCTACAAGAAATTATGAAAATAAACTTTTTGCTAACCAAAAACAAAAATCATGTATTATGTTTTCTCTTTTTTTAAATTTTAATTACGATAATTTGTTCGAAAACACGACAAAACCTAAAACTTACTATATCTATCAGCTGTTCAATGAAATCAGCTGATCGTAACAAAATAATATAAAACATGATTTTTTTTACCATACCTACCAATATAAAAATTAAATTAACGATTCATTTCTTACATTTACAACGGTCGTACTCCGTAGTTTCCGTAACTGTTATATATCAATATAAATTTGTGCGCTTGCATAACGCAAAATCCAACACACAACCAGTTAAAATGTCAACCCAAACTTGCAAAGTTAGACTAGATCAAAACTAGTCTGCTTATGCTAAGGTAAAACAGCCTTCGGCACTCTTAAAATGTCTACGCAGTAAACTTTATACTCGTAAAGGCGTTTGTTGCGTGTTCTCCGGAAATGGAAGCTGTTATAGAGATTAGAAAAATATCATTAGAAAGTAAGTGCGTTAGAAAAACAGCTATCATTGTAACGTCCATTTTTTTCTTTTATTATTATTATTTAATGGCTAAAAGCATATTAAGGCTATTATCGCCTCCATAAAAGTAAGCCAGCCGCCTCGGTGGCCTAGTGGATAGTGTACTAGGCTTTCACCCCGAGGACCCGGGTTCGATTCCCGGCCAGGGCTTGGCATTTTCATACGCTATAAATCATCCCATCGTCTGCATTAGCCCAAGTGTGCACAATAGTCGGACGTTAAACACCAAAAAAAAAAAAAAAATGTAAGAGTGGATTTAAAATGTTAAAATCGTAAGTGTAGTGTTGTAAATGTAAAAGTGTGTTTGACTCGGGTACCGCGAGCGACGTCTAAATCCTATCAATGGGTGCAGCTATTCTGTACCCCCCTGAGGTAGGCCCGAAATCGTGAAATGGGACCAGATCATGATCTCTAGAATTGTTTTCCAAAGGATCGTGTATTTTCATTTTCTATTAACTTTTTAAACTAAAGTTTTTTAATATCCAAAGTTAGTCATCTAACTTGAACCTATTTATATATAACGCCAAAGTTTTACCAAAACTTGAGTAACATTCGTGAATCAGATTTTAAGAAATCAGGCTGATTTTTCGGTTTCTCAATAGCTCTGAAATGGAATAAGTGGAGACCGCTGATTGTGTACATAATCCATTTCGAACGCACTTACATAACTATATTTGAGCAAATGCAATTAAAATATTTGTTTTTTACGTTACACCAAAATAAGGCTTAAACATTTCGAAACATTTTCTCAAAATAAAATCAAAACGCATATTTAAGCCTAATTTTTCCGAAATCTATGAATTGGTTTAATCACCAGCTGCGTTTCACATACGCAAAAACGGATAGCATAAAAACAAAAAATAAAACTTTTTTTTTAAATACAAACAATCTGAAAACGAATATCAAATTTTTAAAAACTCTAATTCTTTTCACAATATTTTCCTTACATTTAGCGAGTGAGAAGGTAACCCATTGCTCAGTATTATTCTTCATTTGAGGGCAATTACCTTCATTTGAGTTCATTCGTGTACGACATTTTGAAAATGTGGAACAACTCCCGTTCCAATTAAATAGTGAGATCTATCCCTTGGTCCCTGGTCGCTTCGCTCTTTAAATAAACAATTCATTTCCGTCTGCAAACATTTCAATTACATTACAAGTGCTTATTCTTAACATTGTGTAACCTTATATAATATAATTATAACACAAATTAAATAACGAAAAACTTTAGTGACTTGTACTTCTCACAGTCAAACAAGTAAATAATTCTATATTAATATATATATATATATATATATATATATATATATATATATATATATATATATATATTGTATTTTAAGACGAAAAGCATATCGAGGCTATTATCACCTCCCTAAATGTAAGTGTGAGTGTAAAGTGTTAAAGTCGTAGTTTTGTAAGTGTAAGTGTGTGTTAGACTCGGTACCGCGAGGGTCGTCTAAATCCTCTCAATAGGTGCAGCTAATCTAATCTTGCAGGATATATATATATATATATATATATATATATATATATATATATATATATATATATATACGGTAAAATTTGGAAAAAATATTTTGAGACTGTAGGCAGTATATAGATAATTTAAGGCTTAATTTAATGGTCTTGGTTTCAATTCTGAAAGAAAATTATATTTTCTTAATGAATTAAGATTTCAGGCCGAGTGCGGAGCGGACCGCCCATTCAAAACATAACTTATTGTTTATAAGTGAGACCACTGAAAGCGTAACGGATGAATTCCCGCGGCATCGTTGGGTCAGCCTAACTTTCACTTTGTCTAGGTTCGGTTTTGAAGCTGAATCCGCTTCCCCCACCTCGATGAATACGCTTTTAAACTTATTTTCTCGTTGCCTATGTTACGGTTTTCATGCCTAGTGTTTATCAGAGTCCGTTAGAGTAGACCTAAATATTTAGATTTAAAAGATACAAATGCGTTCTTTAAGCTGACTGACTTCCACTTCCGGTTGCCGCTCAGCTTAGAAAAGTTTGGTAATGTTGTAATGTTGATTTTCACACTAAAAAAAGTATAATTTTAATAGTTATGAATAAAAACGTACTTAAAATAATGGAGTTCTAATTATATCTTCTAAATTAATAAATTTAAACAAATAGAGATTTCGTTCGATCGGCCTACGATGTGAGTATGAATTTCCCTAATAATTATTTATTTGTATTAATTATAATCGTAAAATATACGTAACCTTTGTTGAAATAGTATTTCTGAAGCAACAGCTGTGCGCGAAATCTCCTGTTTAGATTAACATTATTTCGACTAAGAATCAAATATAATAATATATTCCGTAATAAATATTCCGATGCCCAACATGTTGAACAAAATATTTATTGATTCTTCTACATTGATGCTGTCGCCTTCAAAATATTCCCGATTGGAGATTATGCACTTGTGCCAGCGCTTCTTCCAATCCTCGAAACACTTCTCAAACTTGATCTTTGAGATAGCCTTTAGTTCTTTCTGCGATGCGCTTTTAATGTCATCTACGGCTGTAAAACGACGGCCCTTTAAGGTTATCTTTATTTTTGGAAATAGGAAAAAGTCACACGGAGCCATGTCTGGCGAATATGGAGGCTGGGGCAACGTTACAGTACTGTTTTTGGCAAACAATTCACGAACAAGCAATAAAGTGTAAGCTGATGCATTATCGTGGTGCAAAAGCCATGAATTGTTTTTCCACAGATCCGGGCGTTTTTTTCGAATCGCTTCAAGCAAACGGCGTTGAACTTGTAGGTAGTATTCTTCATTGACTGTTTCACCTGGCGGCAGGAATTCATGATGTACTGTGCCATTAATATCGAAGAACACAGTTATCATAACCTTCATGTTCGACCGCACTTGTCGAGCCTTTTTCGGTCTTGGCAAGCCAGAATGTCTCCACTGGGATGATTGAGCCTTAGTTTCGACGTCATATCCGTAAAACCATGTTTCATCACCTGATAAAATATGTTTCAGTAATTCTGGGTCATCGTTGACTTCATTTAGTGACTCTTGAGCAACTTCCATTTTCCGCTGTTTTTGTTCAAAATTCAACAATTTTGTAACAAATTTTGCTGCCACGCGTTTCATACACAAAACATTGGAAATAATGTCATGACATGATCCAATCGATATGACAACATCATCAGCGATCTCTCTAATTGTGATTCGGCAATTGTTCATAACCATTCAGACTCATCATAGGTCTTTGTTAACATTTCTCACACTTTGTTACACTTTATTCCATTTTTTATGCAAAATTTGATACAAATTCTTTGATCCATTTCTTTTAACAAACGACAATCGCCGAGCTCATAAAAACACGTCTAACCTTAATGGCTGTCACAGACAAAGTCAACAATGAAAACAGCTGAAATTTTTATCATACTTCAAGGGCACGTATACCAACATAAAAAAAATGTTTGACAATCGGACTCTCCAAGCCCGCGAAATTTAAAAACTTTCGTTACTTTCTGAACACCCTCGTATATTTATACTTTTGGCCAAAATATCATGCTATTGTCAAGTCTACTGATCAAGTTGTCAAATCTATTGGCGAAGTTGTCATGCTATTGTCAAATCTATTGGCCAAAATATCATGCTACTGTCAAAACTATTGGCCAAGTTGTCATGCTCTTGTCAAATCTATTGGCGAAGTTGTCATGCTATTGTCAAATGTATTGATTGGTTGTCATGCTATTGTCAAATCTATTGACCAAGTTGTCTAAGTGCTTTGCCCAAGCTAATGTCACTTATTTACTGGCACATTTTTAGAAGTCCATAATGAGATCTGATTTAGTAAAACTACATGCGAAATATTTTATAGCTTCAAATCCCTTTCAAGTTTTTACTCATCTATGGCTAATCTATACATTAGATTAAATAAGAACCAGTCTTCTACACGAATTCGGAATTTTCATATTATAATAGCTTAATAATTTGGAATTAATTAATGGGTACCATTGTTCGCTCACGTATTCATACGCACAATAACCCTATCACACAAGACTCGAATATTAACATGAAAGCCATTGTAATGTGTTGTGTTTAACAACCTTTCAAAAGAAACCTTATTCGGTGACGCAAACGTTTGGTTAATTGCTGTCGTCAGGTGAACATATCGAAGCAGTTCTACCAACGGCACAACAAAAAAACTGCTTTGTAGTTTACTGATTACATTTTTCAAAAATAATAGACGATTCACTTCACAAACAAAATCAATGAGGCAATGGCAATTATTATATAAATATAAATATATCAATATAAAATATAAATATATAAAAATATAAATATACATAGGCAGTACAAACACATATATATATATATATATATATATATATATATATATACACGAGGTGTGTTCAGAAAGTAACGGAAATTATAATTTTTTAAACAAAATATTTATTTATTCTTCTACATTGATGCTGTCGCCTTCACAATAGTCCACTTTGGAGATTATGCACTTGTGCCAGCGCTTCTTCCAATCCTCCAAAACATTTCTCAAACTCCATCTTTGAGATAGCCTTTAGTTCTATCAGCGATGCGCTTTTAATGTCATCTACGTCTGTAAAACGACGGCCCTTTAAGGTTCTCTTTTATTTTTGGAAATAGGAAAAAGTCACACGGAGCCATGTCTGGCGAATATGGAGGCTGGAGCATCGTTACAGTACTATTTTTGGCCAAAAATTCACGAACAAGCGATGAAGTGTGAGCTGGTGTATTATCGAGGTGCAAAAGCCATGAATTGTTTTTCCACAGATCCGGGCATTTTTTACGGATTGCTTCACGCAAACTGCGTTGAACTTGTAGGTAGTACTCCTTATTGACCGTTTCGCCTGGTGGCAGGAATTCATGATGCACCATGCCATTAATATCGAAGAACACAGTGAGCATAACCTTCACGTTCGAACGCACTTGTCGAGCCTTTTTCGGTCTTGGCAAGCCAGAATGTTTCCACTGGGATGATTGAGCCTTAGTTTCGACGTCATATCCGTAAACCCATGTTTCGTCACCTGTTATAATACGCTTCATCGTCGTTGACTTCATTTAGTGACTCCTGAGCAACTTCCATTCTCCGCTGTTTTTGTTCAAAATTCAACAATTTTGGAACGAATTTTGCTGCCACGCGACATATTGGAAACAATGTCATGACATGATCCAATCGATATTCCAACATCATTAGCGACCTCTCTAATTGTAATTACGCGATTGTTCATAACCATTTCTTTCACTATTTCCACGTTTTCATCGTTTGTTGATGTGCTGGGGCGTCCAGGGCGTTCATCTTCAACGTCTTCACGGCCTTCTTGGAAACACTTATACCCATCGTAAACTCTTGCTTTACTCATAGCAAGCTCACTGTAGGCCTTTGTTAACATTTCTCACACTTTGTTACACTTTATTCCATTTTTTATGCAAAATTTGATACAAATTCTTTGATCCATTTCTTTTAACAAACGACAATCGCCGAGCTCATAAAAACATGTCTAACCTTACTGGCTGTCACAGACAAAGTCAACAACGAAAACAGCTGAAAGTTTTATCATACTTCAAGGGCATGTATACCAACATAAAAAAATGTTTGACAATCGGACTATCCAAGCCCGCGAAATTTAAAAATTCTCGTTACTTTCTGAACACCCTCGTATATTTATAACAACATATGTATTTATATATTTTTTTATATATTTATAGTACGTTTTTTTTATTATTTACGAGTTACGTATTTATATGCAATTGTAAAAACACCTGGAGATTTGAACAAATATTATCTCTATTGTAGTTCCGAATTAGAAAATGAGCTCTTACAGCTGTTATCGTGGTAAGACCCATACCTGAAACGAAGAGCTCCGGTCCTGACCTTTAGATTACTTTTTAAGGAACCGTTACAAATTATTATACGACCGTGTGTTAACGCTCACAAATATATCACGTTTTGACAACTTTCAACATTTTATTCAAATGTTGCGAAAAAATCGACCATAGTCATTACTTGGACAAGTTCAATAACCAGAAAAACCTGTTTCAAAATTGCGGCTATTTTATATCGTTAAAAATTAATAACTTTTTTGTTATTTTTTCATTTCTGATATCAATAAACTTAATCAACGTTAAACATTGCTGAGTGTTTTCAGGATTTTTCAAAATTTTTTGAAATTAAAATATTTTATGTTTGGTTTAATCACCAGCTAGATTAAAGTGGTATTTAATATGTTTGTCTGTCTGTCTGTCTGTCTATGTGTCTGTGAATAAATTTGACATTCACTCACACACACACACACACACACACACACACACACACACACACACACACACACACACACACACACACACACACACACACACACACACACACACACACACACACACACACACACACACACACACACACACACACACACACACACACACACACACACACACACACACACACACACACACACACACACACACACACACATATATATATATATATATATATATATATATATATATATATATATATTTTATTAGCTATATATAAAAACCGTATATGCCGTCAGGGTTTCATGTTAATATTTGAAATAATATTTGATAGTTCAAAATACGATCTATGCAGATTTTAATGCTGATTATGGAATTTCAAAAGGATAAATAAAAAAAATACTTTTGGAAATTCGCTTCTATCACGTTACTCTTGCTGATATGCGAATATTTTATTTGTAATTTTTGTACTTATTTTACTAATTATTTATAAATTTAATCATTTATTTTTGTAATTATTTTTTATATTAAACTGGTTGAAACATTTTATGAACTTTCATGTTGCACGTTTCAATTTAAATTCATTTAAAATTATAACAACCGAAAGCCCAGGTGTTGCCTTATTTAAATTTACTGCTAATGAAAGGCAAACATCGCACGTTGTCGTTACGATTTATAAATTAAAATGTTACTAATTTATTCAAATGTTTAATTGTTACATTATAAAAGTAATTTAAAAAAATTATTTGAGCATGTAAATTTAACGTTTAAAGCAAACATCGTCGGTCAAATTCAATGAATAAAATTATAAATGGAAAGGTAATAAATTTATAATCAACGAATTCGTATGTTTTTATATTTTATTGTTTAAAAAAAAGCATCAAATTTATTGTATTCCCTAATCCGTACATGAATAAACCATTTCTTATTTCATTGTTGCGGAACTATTCACGGTGTTAAAGTGTTATAAAAGAATGTGTTTTTTTTAAAAAAACTCGAAGTTTAACATTTTATTAAAAATAATTGTGATTACTTGGATATTTGTGTGTCCGATACAATGATGATGAAACTTATCAATAGTTGTTTGCCCACATTTTAACTGTAAGAAACCAAAAATATAATAAAAATTGGTTCTAGAAACTTTGATTACACACACGCGCGCAGACGCACATACGCGCGCATGCACACTCACACACGCGCATGCACGAGCACGCACACACACACACACACACACACACACACACACACACACACACACACACACACACACACACACACACACACACACACACACACACACACACACACACACACACACACATATATATATATATATATATATATATATATATATATATATATATATATATATATATATATATATATATATATATATATATATATATATATATATATATATATATATATATATATATATATATACATACATATATATACATATATATATATATATATATATATATATATATATATATATATATATATATATATATATATTATTAGCTATATATAAAAACATATAAAAATCGACTATACCTTAGAATTTTATTTTTAAATTTTCTCAAAATTTAGTTATATATAAAGTTCCAAAACTTTTGTCAAGTAAATAAATTTTAATTAATAATTGTTGTGCACGTTTGCAAGCATCGCTTATTAGATTAAATCAACTGAAATGTTTTTTTATGAAATTTGGCGTATAGGTCTCGTTTTTCAATTTATCCAGACCTTTTTTAGTAAAAAAATAGTTTTTCAATTTTTTTTTTGTCAAAGAAATGTTTTAATCGGTTTTTTCTCATTCGGCCATAACGATTTTGAAAATAACTTGTTTAACGTAGTCCAAACATCCGGTTCAGGAAAAAATCGAGAAAAAGATATTTACTCATCAAATCTAATTTTAATTCCCTATTTAGTTACACTGTTATGAAAGATTTCTCTCAATTTCCAACGAATACGTTCACAATAACGGTAATGCTGAATTGAATTCAATGCCAAGCACCTATTGAGCTACGCCCGGGGAGGGGGAATAACGTAAATATGATTGATATTATGAATATTGCCCCGTAATTATGGGAAGTACCGGATCTTCCGGATATTGTTAAGTGAATTAAAAATCTATTAGAAGATTCAAACTTAACGGACGGATCAAACGAAAAAGTGACAACATTAAGAATTTGACTCGTGCGTGTGTGGTAGTTTCAATGTACGTAAGTCTAGAATTTTTTTTTTTTTTGGCTCTGTTAACCTCTTAGAACGGTTTTCAATCACAGTTTAAACTCTGTTTAACTTACCTCGATTAATTTTAAACGAAGATTAAATCTGTCAGTCATTCAATCATAATTTACTCCGAATTTAATCAACCGCGGTTTAAAAGTACGTTAACCACTTTTTTTAATATAAATAACCGAATTTTTAAATATATGTTATTTATTTTTAATATAAATATTATTATTTATTTTTATATAAATAATTATTTTTAAAATATAAATAACATAATTATAATAAAAATTTGAATCCAAACTACGAACCAGTGCGTTTTAAAAGTTTAGTGAAAATATAATTTTTGTAAATTATACATTAACGTGATTTGCAGCTGGTTCAGCATATTGAAAGCGTTGGTTTTTTTTAATATTAGCGACATTCTATTGAGAAATTAACTCTTTGGAGAAACCATCATGATGAGATCCAGACTTGAACCTTGAAAAAGCATTGATCTTTACGTCTAGTTCACTTGTTGACGGTCGTTAAATTTCTTTATATTATTTGTGAGTATGTATAAGCATTCTTCCTTTTGAAACTATATTTTGGTGCTGTATTTTGATTCAAAATTGACGTAAAAATCCGTTTTAGTAATAACTTGGGCACGTCTGTTATTCAACAAAGTTTCAGAATGGCGTCTATTACGTCTTCATTGTTTATTTTTGTTTTATCGTTTAAAAATATTTAAAATGTTAATTTGTTTTAATAATATACTTTTTTGAAAATATGATTTCACCATCGTAGACATAATCAGCGTTATTATTTATGTAAATCAGCAATTTAAATTTTGCAATTTCTTTGAAAAAAAAAGAAAATGAAATTCACGAAGTTTTCTTTTCCTTAACTTTTTAGCGGATCGATTGGAAAATGAGCTATTGTAGAGGCCACGATGCTAAGATTCAGACCCGGAACCTAGAAATGAACTTAGATTCAAACGGATCTTTAAAATGTACATACACGCACGCACGCACGTACGCACACGCGCGTGTATATTTTAGCACGTTTACGTCCGCAAATTTAGTCCGATTTGACATCACTCTTTACATCAAAATCGATTTCGGTAATAACTTAGACAAGTTCATTAACAATTGAAATTCGTTCGACAGTTTCAAAATGTCGCCCATTTAAAATCTTTAAGTAATAAATAACTTTTCAGTCTTAAGTGTTTTTTTTCACAAAATTCATTTTCACTGTAGTAATTAGTGTTAAACAATCATTTTTGAATTTTCAAAATTTTTTTATTAAGAAATATAATTTGACGGCGGTCAGGGTTTATTTTTATTATTTCAATGCATTTTTAAAGTTTAAAATGCAAATTTATGCAGATTTTTGATGTTTATGAGTGTGAAATCAGATTTTCAAATGCATCGTAATAAAACAATTATTTTTGAAAATTTGCTTCTATCACGTCATTAAGACAGTTACGTGCTGCTATTATTTCAATTTATGTTTTTACTTAAAGAAGTAAGAAAGTGTTGTTATTGTCAAAAATATTTTGATGTTTTTGCACGTTTAAAAATGCTCTGAGTTCAAGTAAATTGTTTTTTCTCACGTATGCTTATGCTAATACTCGCGGTCACTCAGACCTGATAGTTCGCTCCTTTTCTGATTTAGCGAATCAATCGATAAATTCATAAAAATCGATTTTCTTCCTGCAACTAAAGTATTACAACATTCTTCCTTTGTCCACCAATACAATCAACTTCGCCTTGTGTTTATGCAAACGGCACGCTGTAGGCAGATTGCCTATGCAAATTACGGAAGGCGTTACATTGCACATCTGCTACATCAGTTCTGACCATATAATTAGTTCCCTTACTTTCAAAATATTGTGACAAAAAGTAACGCACATACTTCTAAAGTAATGGGTTGAATTTAAGTATACCTATTTATAGATACTATACAAATACGTGTTCGACTTAGCGTTACTCAACTGTCTTTTATATTACTTGTCTCGTGGTGTCAAATATTTTTTAAATACTTTTTTATTTTGAATGATTTTACAACCGTACCATAATCCATAATTTTTAAAGTAAATTTGACTTTTTAATGGTTTTTAGTTGTAGGGTATAATGTTATGATAATTATAATATAATGTAATCATAATGTTTTATTACTTGAAATTTGTAATATATAAAAAAAATAATTTCTGTTACTGTACAAAAATAAAAATCGTGTATCACATTTTCTTTTTTTTTAATTTACTATAATTTGTTCGAAAACAAGACAAATTAACATAGCTAGTTTTTAACAACATAGCCTATAACCCATTATATCCTATCAGCTGTTCAATGAAATCAACTGATCGTTACGAATTAATATAAAACAACTGACTTTTTACTATAACATAGCTAGTTTTTAACAACATAACCTAAAACGTATTGTAGCCTATCAGCTGTTCAATGAAATCAACTGATCGTTACGAATTAATATAAAACAACTGACCTTTTACTATTACATAACTAGTTTTTAACAATATAACCTAAAACGTATTATAGTCTATCAGCTGTTCAATTAAATCAGCTGATCGTTACGAATAATATAAAACAACTGATCTGTTACTATAACTACCAATGTAAATTTGTGCACTCGCATCACGCGAGCCAACATCACAACCAGCCTTGAAACATGATACAAGTTACAATGAAACTTATCACTGATAATTCATTAGTTTATTTATCTTCGGTTGAACATAAATAGATTTTTCCTACAGTAATTAACGAGTGACTCACAGTGAGCAAACTTGAACTTCGTTCGCTGATTTACCTTTCCTCACTTTTCAAAAAACAAGTAAATAAATTTAAACTTCAATGACACGAACTATTTATACACGTTTTCTGTTAGATGTATTTTATTATGAAGTATTTTCATGATAAATAACTTTCCGAGTAAAGTGCATTAATAAACTACAATGTTCATTTAAAAACATGAATGAAATAAATATTGTTTATAATAATTAAAGTATACGTGCCTATTGTTAAAAGTGAGGGTAATTTTTTGTTTTCGATATTTCAGTTGGCATCATTTTGTTATTTTAAGTTACCGTAACCTTAAGTTTCTGTAGTGTAACTTTAGTTACTTCACAGTGATCGTTTGTCAAATGGAGTAAGTAAAATAAAGACCTTCTGATTTGTTCAATACAACTCTATATATAGTCAAAAGACCAAATATTTGTCGATAAAATGTTAGAGTTATTTTTGTTCCTACATATTTTAAGAAGTTTGAACAACATAACCTCACACTGTTTGAACCGTAAATTTGTATTGTTGAATTAGTACTTCTAAATACTAAAGTAGGAAATCTTTCGTGAACAAGGTGTTCATTTTCAATTCTACAAGCGTAAGTTATATTAAAGTGGACAATAAAATAATTAAAACATTAAATTTTGTTTAACGTCTATACTTTATGCCAGTTAGACTAATGAGGACGAGGGATCAGCGTGTAAGGTTAAAGCGACGGGAGTAACTGCGGCTCGAACGAAGAACCTTGAGGTGCGCAGTTCATAGACGCAGCAGACTGAATGGTACTTTAGTTCAAAAACAAACTTATATGTAATTTACAAAACATACATGATAAAAGAGGAAATGTTTCTCCCATGCCTTACAATTATTGCCATTTGTTGGCGCAGTGGTTAGTTTTAGCACAATTATAAACATCAGAAAATATGTTTACTAACACACGTTTCTTGACAATTAAATTATTTTTTTTTTCAAAAGTACACATTACAAACCTATATAAGGTTTATCTTAAGTTCAATGCTTAAAATTAATTTTTATATTTTTTTACAAAGCCTGACTTCTTTCAAAACTTTACAAACAATGAAACCTAAATAAGGCAACAAATAAACGTACGTGCCACACAGATAAAATAATCTTTGTTTCCGATTTCATAAAATAAACCTAATAGTTTTTAATATAGTGCACAATTATTACTGAAAATTTAGCTCGTGTAAATGAATTATATTAATCGAAGGTCTTTGAATGCTCTGATCAAACGCCCTGAAACCCTAAATTTGCTACTTATGTTTAATAAAAATTAGCGACTTCATAAAATTTTGTAATGTTGATCAAATTCGGATCTAATTTTAAGTATTAAATATTTTTACGTAAACGTATTTTTTTATCGCAATGAGAATATATACAGCAAAAAAACAACAATAAACATAAAATATTCGTAAATCTAGAAAATTCTCCGGTTTTTGTAGTGTACTCTATATCCTAACCTAACCTATTTTTGTATAGCAATGAGAATATCTACAGCAAAAAAACAACAATAAACATAAAATATTCAAAAATCTAGAAAATTCTCCGGTTTTTGTAGTGTACTCTATATCCTAACCTAACCTAACATAACATAACCTAACCTAACCTAACCTATTTTTGTATAGCAATGAGAATATCTACAACAAAAAAACAACAATAAACATAAAATATTCAAAAATCTAGAAAACATAGTGTACTCTATATCTAACCTAACCTAACATAATATAAATTCTCCTATATAGGGCTTTTTGTATTGTAATATATATCAACTAAACCTAATCTATTCCCGTTTTTGTATTTCAATAAGACCTAATATATACAGCAAAAACAACAATAAACATAAAATATTCGAAAATCTAGAAAATTCTCCGGTTTTTGTAGTGTACTCTATATTCTAACCTAACCTAAGCTAAATAACCTAACCTAACCTAACCTATAGCAATGAGTATATACAGCAAAAAAACAACAATAAACATAAAATACAGAAAATCTAGAAAATTCTCCGGTTTTTGTAGTGTACTCTATATCCTAACCTAACCTAACACCTAATTCTAACCATAAACAACAATAAACATAAAATATTGAAAATCTAGAAAATACGGTTTTTGTAGTGTACTCTATATCCTAATAACCTAACCTAAAACCTATTCAACAATTTAAAATAGTGAAAATCTATATCCTAACCTAAGCTAAGCTAACCTAACCTAACCTATTTTTGTATTACAATGAGAATATATACAGCAAAAAAACAACAATAAGCATAAAATATTCGAAAATCTAGAAAATTCTCCGGTTTTTGTAGTGTACTCTATATCCTAACCTAAGCTAAGCTAACTTAACCTAACCTATTTTTGTATTGCAATGAGAATATATACAGCAAAAAAACAACAATAAGCATAAAATATTCGAAAATATAGAAAATTCTCCGGTTTTGTAGTCTCTATATCCTAACCTAACCTATTTTTGTATAGCAATGAGAATATATACAGCAAAAAAACAACAATAAACATAAAATATCCGAAAATCTAGAAAATTCTCCGGTTTTGTAGAGTACTCTATATCCTAACCTAACCTAACCTAACGAAACCATTTTATTGACGAAAACAATTCAGAACGTTTAAGTACTGGACCTAAAGTTTGTTTTTCAAAAAATTTTTTGATTTTTAATTTCATGCGTAACAAAGTATACCAAGATAGCAACATTTTTAAAAACCTTTTTCTATTTATAATAAACTAGCTGTTACCTGTTGCGGCTTTGCCTGCAATTATAATGTAAGCAATAAAATTTATAGTCGATTTTCAAAATCAGAATAGGTTATTTCATTTTAATATATTGCTATATACAATATTATACGATTTATGGTTTTCGGCCAATACATATAAATTTTTGCTACTCGATACGATAAAACAGGGTCATGTCATATTTTAATAAAATACTGTATTATTAAAAAGTCATTATTATACAATTAAACTGGAATAATATTTTAAAAAATTTGTTTTGATACTCGATACGCTAAAACAGGGTCATGTCATATTTTAATAAAATACAGTATTATTAAAAAGTCATTATTATACAATTAAACTGGAATAGTATTGTGTTTATCTCAGATACCTAAAACGTGTTCACACCAAATGTAATCCCATTTGGTCCAGTAGTTAAAGTGTGATTGAATAACAAACAAATAAACAAAAACAAACTTTCAGAAATATAATATGATTAGCCGTTACCCGTCACGGCTTTGCCTGCAATCATAATATACATTAGAGATCATGTATCACCGTGTTAGGACTAACAACCGTGTTAGTTAAGTTTTGGAGTACTCTTTAAAAAAAATTAAGGTTTTTTTCCTGCATCACCGTTTAACCCAACAACCGTGTCAGTTAGGTTTGGAGTACTCTTTTTAAAAAAATAAACAAAGGTTTTTTTAATGCATCATCGTGTTAGACCTAACAACCATATTAGTTAGCTAATGAGGTATTCTGTAAAAAAATATAAAGATTTTTCACGCATCACTATGTTAGGCCTAACAACCGTGTCAGTTAGAATATGTAGTATTCTTTAAAAAAATATAAAGTTTTTTTTACGCATCACAGTGTTAGACCTAACAACCGTGTCAGTTAGGATATGTAGCCTAGTATTTTAAAAAAATATATAAAGGTTTTTTGACGCATCACCGTGTTAGGCCTAACTACCGTGTCAGTTAAGGTTTGGAGTACTGTTTAAAAAAATAACGGTTTTTTTTCACACATCACCATGATAGGCCCAACAACCATGTCAGTTAGGATATATAGTATTCTTTAAAAAAATATAAAAGTTTTTTTATACATCATCGTGTTAGGCCTAACAACCGTGTCAAATAGGATACATAGTATTCTTTAAAAAAAATTTAAAGATTTTTTCACAAATCACCGTGTTAGGCCTAACAACCGTGTCATTTAGGATATGTAGTATTCTTTAAAAAAACATAAAGGTTTTTTTACGCATCACTGT
>CM040190.1:14088774-14111274 GCA_022606455.1 Callitettix versicolor
ACAAACAGAACTAACGTATCACCTTAAAATTTATAATTAGGTAAACGATTCTTATATATTCAACTAATTTTAAATATCAAATGCGTTAACGGATCGGTTACCGGATACGGAACCATCAAATAAGCGCCGAACTTGACCTCTTGAATACTTTTTGAGGGATCGTTAAACATTTTATACACTGTGTGTGCGCGCGTGTGCGTGCGTGCGTGCGTGCGTGCGTGCGCGTTTGTGTGTGCGTGCGTGTGTGTCAGAGGTACAGACAAACATTATGTTTACGGTATCGTTTACAACAGGCGTATAAACGAATGTTTTTAGAACGACATTTACCTCTCCTCTACGCATCGTGCTATAAAATCGGTCACTGATTTTCCTCGGTCTAATTATGCTAAACTCGGCCGTATTTTCTTAGATTCGCCTTCGGTTAAGAAAAAGAACGCCTTCATTTTCATCTGGCACGTAGAAACCAACGATGGAAGCGTTGTAGCGTCACGCAATAATCAAGACGGTTTCTGTTTAATCAAATATTTGAACATCTGATTCACCGGCGGCTGATAAAGCTAACATCCAGAGTTATGCTTTGAATTGTTCAACGATATTGTGTGTGATTTGTGTAGAAATTTAAAGCCAAATTGGACGTATAAAGGAGTGTATCCCATTGGCAGTGGTCTTGAAGTTTCTGTTTTGTCATTTTTGTAAAGTAGCGACACTCAACTGTCTCTCTGACGTGATGGACGTGAATTTAAAATTAATTTTATACACGTTTTTGAAAATATACAAGGTGCGGCAGTCAAACCTGCAGTTTTGAAAAGACTGAAAGGCTGGAAAATGGGCTGGGCTAGTTGTCAAGGTCACCGTTGTGTTACCCACCTCAAAGCGTTTCAGTCGCCATGGAACAGTGGTTTCAACGAATGAATGAAACAAAGTTTCAACGATCGTTTGCCGTGAAAGCGTTTTACCAAATAGGAAACGCTTCATAGTTGTAGGTAGCTACGAAGCACTTAGCGATTTTTTTTTTAAGGTACCTAAAGGGTAAAGTGTATGAAGAACGACCTCGAACTCAAAGCAAGAAACCACCTGAAAATTCAAAAAATTCCTCAGCCTACGCTCCGTGATGTGATGAACAACTTCAGAAATTCCTGCGCGAATGCATTAATGGGGAAGGGCACCATCTTACAGATGTTATTTTTAAACAATGAGTAATTACGTTATGTATTTTAATTTTTTTTTATTATTATTTTAAGGCGGAAAGCACATGAGGCTATTATTATCGCCTCCCTAAATGTAAGTGTGACTGTAAAGTGTTAAAGTCTTAAGTGTAGTGTTGTGCAAGTGTGTGTTAAACTCGAGTACCACGAAGGACGTTTAAATCCTCTCAATAGGTGCAGCTACTCTGTATCCCCCTGTATCTGTCTTAAATGCTTTTTAATGTATAATAAAATGGTAGCAATAAAATTTTGAAAAATTCATCCATTTATTATTCACAGTTTTTTTTAAATGCAGGATTGACTGCCGCACGCTATATTGTCATGCGCACTTAAGCCCGCGTAATTTATGTTTATAATTTCACACAGAAAATACGAAAATGAACCTTAATTGTCGTCAAGTGTCGTTAGAATAATATCAATGGTATTTGAAAATATAAAATGTTATTTGCATGAATTTCAACGCTAATTAATTTAGTGAAATCGATTTTAAAAATCGAATACAAAAATTTTTTTTTTAAATCGTGTTTTAATTTTTTTTAAACCGATTTAAAAAATAACATTTCAAACATTTTTATTAAATTGAAAATTGACAAATTAACCTTAACGGTCATTTATTTAATAATTTAGAAAATTTAAAGTTTTAATTTAAGTAAATTCTAACTGTTTTTACGATATGAAATCACATTTTCAAGAAAGTTTAAGATAAAAGAGTTGTGATCTTTTTAATTGTTGTGAATTGATACTATATTGAAGTTATTGGAAGGATCTTATTGGACAATGAACTTTCTCTTCTTTTAACGAAATCGTTTTTAATTGAATCAAATTAAGGTTGTGATCGCTTTAATTTTTTTAAATTAATAGTATATTGAAGTTGTTGGAAAAATCTTATTGGGTAACGAACTTGTCTTTTCTTTTAACCAAATCATTTTTAATTAAATCAAATTAAAGTTGTGATCTTTTTAATTTTTTAAATTGATACTATATTGAAGTTGTTGGAAAAATCTTATTGGGTAACAAACTTGTCTTTTCTTTTAACCAAATCATTTTTAATTAAATCAAATTAAAGTTGTGATCTTTTTAATTTTTTAAATTGATTCTATATTGAAGTTGTTACCACGCTTCAAATCTTATTGGGCAACGAACTTGTCTTTTCTTTTAACCAAATCTGTTTTAATTAAATCAAATTAGAGTTGTGATCTTTTTAATTTTTTTAATTGATACTATATTGAAGTTGTTGGAAGGATCTTATTCGGTAACAAACTTGTCTTTTCTTTTAACCAAATAATTTTTAATTAAATCAAATTAGAGTTCTGATCTTTTTAATTTTTTTAATTAATACTATATTGAAGTTGTTGGAAGGATCTTATTCGGTAATAAACTTGTCTTTTCTTTTAACCAAATCATTTTCAATTAAATCAAATTAAAGTTGTGAAATTAGGAGGAATGCTAAACGCGAACACACTCAAGTAAATAACATAATTTTTAAAAGTGATCTAGAATCAAAATCGGTGTTTTGTCTGCCGATATGTGTCTTACCAAGATGACCGCTATAAAGGAAATTCCCTAATATGAAATCTGCACTAATTATCATCTTGAATCGATTTTGCTTAGTATCACTGACATGTGTGTTCTGCTAAAGGGTCACGCTATTAATCCAAAAGCAAAGCGTGACTCGTGAACTGTTTGAGTTAAACTGGAACAAAACGGACCCCTCCCTAAAAGTAAAACAAATCACACCGATATCGCATTAAAAATAAATAATAAATAAATTAATATTTTTAATCATATCATGGAAATTACGTATCAAATCAGACGTTTAATTAAATATATCGATCTGGCGCACGCTTCATTTCGGTTTTTTTGTTTATTTTCAATTTTTCACTTACTTAAATGCAAATGTAATTATCTCTGAGCATAGTTGACTCAAATAATATAAAAATAAAAACAAAGTAATGATAAGTTATGTAAGTTTTAAAAAGGGTATGCTGTGTTGCACATACAGTTTAAAGTCGGGAGGCCACCAAAGCGGAGCGGAGCTGAAAGGGATGAAGATGAACGGCCACCAAATGTGGAGCGGAGCTAAGAGGGATGAAGATGAACGGCCACCAAATGCGGAGAGGGATGAAGATGAACGGCCTACAAATGCGGAGCTGAGCTGAGAGGGATGAAGATGACCGGCCACCAAAAGCGGAACGGAGCTAAGAGGGATGAAGATGAACGGCCACCAAATGCGGAGAGGGATGAAGATGAACGGCCACCAAATGCGGAGAGGGATGAAAATGAACCGCCACCAAATGCTGAGAGGGATGAAGATGAACGGCCACCAAATGCGGTGAGGGATAAAGATGAACGGCCACCAAATGCGTAGAGGGATGAAAATGAACGGCCACCAAATGCGGAGAGGGATGAAGATGAACGGCAACCAAATGCGAAGCGGAGCTGAGAGGGATGAAGATGAACGGCCACCAAATGCGGTGAGGGATGAAAATGAACGGACACTAAATGCGGAGAGGGATGAAGATGAACGGCAACCAAATGCGAAGCGGAGCTGAGAGGGATGAAGATGAACGGCCACCAAATGCGGAGAGGATGAAAATGAACGGCCACCAAATGCGGAGAGGATGAAGATGAACGGCAACCAAAGAAGATGAACGGCCACCAAATGCGGAGAGGGATGAAAATGAACGGCCACTAAATGCGGAGAGGGATGAAGATGAACGGCAACCAAATGCGAAGCGGAGCTGAGAGGGATGAAGATGAACGGCCACCAAATGCGGAGAGGGATGAAAATGAACGGCCACCAAATGCGGAGAGGGATAAAGATGAACGGCCACCATATACGGAGAGGGATGAAGATGAACGGCCACCAAATGTGGAGAGGGATGAAAATGAACGGCCACCAAATGCAGAGAGGGATGAAGATGAACGGCCACCAAATGCGGAGAGGAATGAAGATGAACGGAAACCAGAACGAGTTTGCATCATTTAAATGTAAATATTTAGGCCTACTGTAACGGAGTTTAGGAAAGTACTACTTTTGAAAACATAGTAACATAGACAACTAGAAATTATAACTTTGGAGACGTAGTCAGTAAGGTAGGGAAAGTAGAGTCATATATGAAGCTACGCGGAGCGCAGCCCAGCGACTCCCTTCAGTTCCGATACGCTTTCACTGGTCGCATTTACATTAAAACAATAGGCTAGGTTTCCGCTCCGTTCAACGCAACTCCGCTCTGTATTTGGTGGCCACCAGGCCTTACATCCACTAAAAGTAATGGGCAAGCACATGTTTACTAAGAGTCCTAAGGTGCCTTCTTTCAAATATAAAAAAGGGGCTGACTTTTGGTCGTCTGCGTTGCCGCGACACGGACTGTACAACTTGTAGATTAAAATTTAAATATATTTTAAACAAATTTGTTCCCCAAAAATAAAAATAACTTTTGATTCCTGTTGCACTTAATTTGCAAAAGTCAAGTGACATAAATAAATACATTTAACAATTTTTTTTGTTGTAGAGAAAAAAAACTTTAAACGTGCTTTTATATTCTGTCCATAAATTAAAAAATATCTAAAAACACTAAATAACCTTTTTTTTTTTTTTGATCCAAACTAGTTCTATAAATTTTTCGAGAGGTTTTTATCACCTAACCTGTCAAAACCAAAGCGAGGACATAAAAACTTGAACTGAAAAAAATCTAAAGCTCTTTATATACTTTTTATGTGTCAAAAACACAAATATATTTGGAATTATTATCACTTCTATTTTCTAATGATATCCCACACTAGACAAATAGAAATAACAAATATTTTCATCTTTACAATTTTATCCATTAACTATCCCTAAATATTTTAGTCATCAACTTATATTTTCCCTTGGTTACAAAGATCATTCTCGCCAAATTTTATGATGTTTGGTCACTTGGTTCACGAATCTGCGTCACCGACAGACAGAATGACGGAACTCTAAAACAGATTTTTTTTCGCATCACAACAAACTTTCTCCCTTTTCACTCCGTATGCCATATTTCTTGGAAAAGGGAAATTGTAATGTTTACACTACCTTAAAAAGAATATTTTCAAAACGTAAAATAACAATAAACCATTTTGTTTACACAATTTTAGGTTAGGTCAGGTTACGTCGAATTCTCATTAACAATGCAAACAAACAGTGTCCCATCAACGTACGCTGCAGTGTTCTGCCCTCAGGGGCGGTAAAGAAATTACCGATTAAAAATACATGAAAACACAACAGGGTGCTCGAAAGATCAGGTTAGATAGTTGTTACATTAAAATTTAAATGAAAGAAAAGGAACATGACATTACCAACATAAATGACAAATAGCGGCACGCTATTAACGATCTTGTAAAAGTAGAAACTTTATAATGGTAAAGTCAGCAACGATAAGACGATGTTTTTGAGACAACGCCCATACTAAACAATACTCCCCGCCTATTGTTTTCAGTCGTAATAGTAAGTTCTTAAAAATGTCTATTGAAAAATATTAGAGCAACCATTATTGACTTGTATACAAGCCTGCTCTATCCCTGAAATGAACACCTATCCTATCACCTACAACTCTTTTTGAGGAATCATAAAAATGTCTCATATATATATATATATATATATATATATATATATATATATATATATATGTGTGTGTGAGTGTGAGTGTGAGTGTGTGTGTGTGTGTGTGTGTGTGTGTGTGTGTGTGTGTGTGTGTGTGTGTGTGTGTGTGAGTGTGTAAGTGTGTGTGTGTGTGTGTGTGTGTGTGTGTGTGTGTGTGTGTGTGTGTGTGTGTGTGTGTGTGTGTGTGTGTGTGTGTGTGTGTGTGTGTGTGTGTGTGTGTGTGTGTGTGTGTGTGTGTGTGTGTGTGTGTGTGTGTGTGTGTGTGTGTGTGTGTGTGTGTGTGTGATTTGATCCACATTTAGCATAAAAACCGATTTAAATTTGTCGGACAAAAAACGATTAGACAAATTCGTTACCTAGCAAAATCCGTTCAACTGTTTTTATTAAAATTGCAGTCGTTTAAAATATAGTAAAGAAAAATATAGTAAAGGTAAATAGTAAAGAAATAGTAAACAAAAATAGTAAAGAAAAAATATATTAAAAGGTTTTTTAAAATCGGATTTCTCATTAAAATCGGCACCGATTGCCGTGGTTAAATGATATTTTCAAAAACATTTAAGACAAAAAAAGTACAGGTTTTTTTTTGTTGGAAAAGGTTTAAATATGTTACAGTTAAAAATGTGTTTGGATAATCATAAAACCAGTTTACTTTTCGAAAGTACCAGTGAATAAATAATCAACAGCTGATTTAATAACTGAGAATAACAACTGTTATATTAACAGCTGTTGAGCCTGTACGAAAAAATGCTTAGCAACGTTTAAGAGTAAATAGGTAGCAACAAACTATGCATATCAATTTTTCTTAGGCCGAATGTGTATAAAAATGTTTTGATTTGTTTCTAATAATTCCTTTCTTAATTTTATCCTGTATTTTTTTATTTTTGTCAAAGCATAAATAGTTATTAAAATGTATTTTTTTAAATGACCACGTAAATCGAAAAAGCAAAAAAATCTCCTGATCTACGTTGGAATGTTTTTTTCCAATAGCTGTTTAACTGTTATCCCTGAAAATACTCATTGTTTACACGTTTGCCTTTTATAAATTAATAAGTGGAATAATGATTAGTTTGCGCGTTGTTTTTTCATCTTTCATTTATTGCCTTGAATTATGACCGATAAATTGCACCTGCTTATTAAAGAACATATTTTGCAGGCTAGTAATCACAGACAGGCAAAGTCCATTAACGAGATGCACCGGCTCGGAACCCACGCGTGTCGAGCACAGCGAGTCAGATGCTATCGTTTTATTTATTAACGAGTTCTGTTTGGATAAGTTCGTGCCGCGGTAAAGGTGTGGGTGATGTAGTAAGGGGGAGTGCAAATTTATTTCGTAGACGCACAATGACAATTTTTATTTAAGATGAGGTCTTCTTACGTTCCCGTAATAAAAATTTCAAATCTTTAATTGTTTGCTAGCTACAGAGGAGAAGGGGTGTGGGCCATAGCTAATTTTGTATCTTATTTCAATGTTGAGCGCCACGTTGTTTTTGATTTTAATATAATGTTTAGACCCCATTGTTTAGGCCAAGACAACGAGAATGCCTGTGCGAGGTTACAATGCTCAGGGTGACCAAAGAAATCAAAGTTGTTGCTTTTCAAAAATTTATATTTTTTTTTAATATGCCACATTAAAAGTTAAAAAAACAAGTAGACAGGAAAAAATATTTAAATTAATCACTTCTGTTTCCATACAATATTGAAAGGAAAAAAAATAATAATTAAAGGAAAGAACACTTATGATAAATTAGCTCAACTTTCAGCAAGGCAGACAACAACAAAAATCAAAACTAAACTTAAACTTTAACTTAAACTAAACTTAAATCTTTACCAACCTTTTGGAATATAACCATATCTTACGAATGTCATTTATCCACCAAAACAAACTAAACAAAAACAAAACTAACGTTTAAACGAAAATATATTCTTTTAGAGGATAATAGGTTTACTAAAAGTAAAAAAATGATATTAGTGACGTCACTATAACTAACTAAAATAACACGCTAGGGCCCTTTACAAAATATGTTAGAGAAAATAAAGTGAATTATAGATATAGGCTTTAATGTTAGATTGATGTATTAAACAGGTCGGTTTTTTTTAATCAGAGTTTAATGGTCCCCCCCCTACGTTAGCTGATATTTCTTTTCTTAAAAACTGAGCTACAAAATCGGTGAAAACACCAAAGTTCGCACTGTCGAAAAAGTTTTGTAAAATTCTTTCCTTACTGACACTCCACCAAAAAAAAATCATAGGCCTTTTCCACATGAAATTTGTGACGATTTGCGTATTCACAAGAATGTTCTATATCCAAAAATCACTGTACACAATTTCACTTATCTAAGCGCAGTAGCCTTGCGCCAACTAGACTTAGCCTCACTCCAGAACAGACTGGTAGTCCTAAGCGTTCTTTCCGAACAGCTGTTTATTTAGCGTATCATACTTATTGATATTGCATTATTCAACTTTATACATTAAATATCTAATTGAGGATCTGAGATGTTTCAATCTTTCAAAAGTCAGTGACAGTTATAAATTTGCTACAGATTAAATATTTTTTTTATAATTATAAACTTTGATCAAACGTACAATATTTATAACAAGAGGAATTTCTCAATATCAAATTTTAATAAAATCATAAACTCTAACTTTCAAACTAGCTGTTCAATATGGCCGCCATTCTGTCCTACACAGAGAGCTCCACCCACTTTATGGAGACCTATTGCTGCTTCTTCAACAACGATGCCTTCAGTTTTTGAATGGTTGTCGGTTTTAAGTGGTACACTTTGTCCTTCACATAGCCTAAGAGCCAGAATCCCATAGAGTTCACGTCTGAACAGCTCTGATACTAAAACACTTCACACTGCCTTCCAAATTACACGGTTTCCGAAGTGTAAAAAATATTTCCGCTTGATTGGGTGTGACAGCGCTCTATCATGCATGTTCTTGCAGTTCTTGAATGAGGTTCTCCGAAACGCGTCAACAAAAGTAGACTTGACGAAGCTAGGGAAGACAGATCATTATACTCAACATAGAGACAATAATCCTAGCAGAAAAGAAGAAGAATATAAAAATAATTTCAGTAATAATCATTTTACATTAGTAAGAGCCTAATTCTTCTGGCTTTTAAGTTAAGCACGTTTAGAATCTGACGAATCGAGATTTTATATCGAAATATCCGTCCATCGATGAAAAACCTTTGTTCAGTTAGTAAAATCGAGAGCAGTAACCCAAACAGCTGACTTCTGTCATGTCACACTTTTCTCACTACAAAAAGTAAAAACATCGATCAAAATTTCAACGAAATATAAAGGTTTAAAACAAAGCTTATCATAATGGAAGGCAAACATGAGGTTTAATATTAAAAACACTCCGCGTGTTATCACGTACACGCTAGATTATCTCGCGTTATTAATTAAATCCGGGGCTACTGATCTGCTGCAGTCAGATATGTCAAGAATTGCTCCACTCAGCTGTCTCGTCAGCTGACGGCAGTGGACTTATATTTTTTGTTTGTCTTGCCATCACTTCAAAGTCCGTTTCCGTTTACACTGTTATAACAAACTTGTTATTTTAAGGCGAAAAGCACATTGAGGCTCTCATCGTCTCCCTAAATGTGAGTGTAAAGTGTTGAAGTCGTAAGTGTAGTGTTGTAAGTGCGAGTGTGTATTAGACTCGGGTACCGCGAGGGACGTTTAAATCCTCTCAATAGGTGCAGCTAGTCTGCGCCCCCTGCGGGGCTTATTATTTTCTCCAAATACTATCACATACTTGCCGCTCACATATGTCTGAATCCATTTACTTTTCAGTTAAAATACGCGAATATACCTAGTCGTATAAACATTCTTTTCATATTTCATAGAAACGAACAATATTTTTCCTTTGTATACAAATGTAAAAAAAAACGAAGTATGCATGAAAAGTTACGCCTGTGACATACCAATAAGCACGCGTCGATGCGATCATTCATCGTTTGCATACGTAGTGTGATATCAGCTTGCAAATATTTAGAAGTAGTATTAAATTCACTTCCAGTTCCTTCATTTCCCGGTAGGTGCGCGATTGTTGCAACGAACAAATATGGGATTCTTCGTGTTTATTTCTTTACAGCAAGTTTCACGTTATTGCGTCACAGATTATGTTTCACTCCTTCTTTTTAGCGGATTCTCATTGGAAAATAAACTATTGAACGTTATGATAAGCTACATATCCGGGATCTTTTTTATCAAGAGTGGGCATTACCGCTTAGCAGATCCGTGAACTTTAAATAAGTGCCAAAGATCACTTTTTGAGAAATTGCTAACGTGTTATGTAATTTATGTCAATAAATTTCTAGTGTTTCTATTGCATTTTTTTAGGTGAAAAGCACATTGAGGCTATTATCGTCTCCCTAAATGTAAGTGTGAGTGTAAAGTGTAAAGTCGTAAGTGTAATGTTGTGTGTGTGTGTGTGTGTGTGTGTGTGTGTGTGTGTGTGTGTGTGTGTGTGTGTGTGTGTGTGTGTGTGTGTGTGTTAGACTCGGGTACCGCGAGGGACGTCTGAATCCTCTCAATAGATGCAGCTAGTCTGCACCACCCTGAGGGGATTTTTATTATTGCAATGAGACATTTAAAGTTCTATTGTACTTCTTTTCCAGTTTCTTGAGATGCTCAGTTATCTTTGTTCTTTGTCTCTTTATTAAATCTTGGCTTTTGAGAGGGTCAAGATGGATAACTCTCCCTCTTCTGATTGGTGACCTCTCTTCTTCCCAATGCCTCATTGAGGTGCTTCCTCTGCTAATTCTCTCTTAACTTTCTTTCTCTAGACCCCTATCACGGAGGTTTGTTCCATTTGGTCAGCTTTTTATTGTGATGTGAGATTCTGATAATTCTTTTTTACATTCTTACTGATGTCGCTCGCACAAGTAGCTAGGAAAATCAGGTCCACCCACAGAGATGCTCTCTGCATGCACAGGTACACTGGGTGGTTGCCAGGAATCCCAGGGCTCAGTTTGAGACACCATTAGGCCGGTGTCATTAACTCTTTCATCATTGTTCAGTTTATACATTAAAGTAAGTCTATGTAGAGCGGTGTGTGTGTGTGTGTGTGTGTGTGTGTGTGTGTGTGTGTGTGTGTGTGTGTGTGTGTCTTGAGTAGATGAGTGTGAGTAGTATGAGCTGAGGTACGGTGGGACCGCTAAGCCCATCAGCTGCCTCCGCCGGAAATATATATATTTCCGATGGAACCATATACTAATGTTCGCCATAAAACAAAACAAATTTTAAATTATTTTAATAAAATTTATTTACGGGTACACGTTTGTAAGCAACATATTCACACTTCCATAACTTTACAGCCGATCAAATGTTTCAATCACAGACAGAGGTGTTTTTGTGTGACGAAGACAAATGTCTGTGTGTCCATCCATCACGTTATGACAGATTAAATCCTTGCTGGCAGTACAGCGGTACCGAAGTGCTGACTCCAACACACCCACCGTTCTGATTGTAATTGAGAAGCAAAGCTTCATTTCACATTTAGCGAATTTCTATTGAATCATTACAGCTGCCATCATGGTAAGACCCAGACCCTTACAATGAAATGGGCGTCGATCCTTACCACTAGTTTACTTTTGCACAAGTCGTTAACACTTAATAAAACTTTAAATATATAAACGATTCACATATTATAAAGCCTCATTACATTTATAACCTGTAAAAAGCTTTGCAGTTTTGGCGCGATTTGAGTCAAACGATTTAAAAATCGATTTTATAATAGCTTTAACGTTTTTGTTACCGAGCAAAATAGGCCCAACAGTTTTAAAATGACCGCCATTCCAGAACTTGAAAAAATTTTCATATATTTCTTAAATATAATTTCACAGTTATAACCAGCATTAAAATATCTATAAATTGATTCTGCATTTTGAATCAAGAATTTCCACTGAAATTTCGTATTAGAGCTCGGAGTTCGATGTGGCTAAGGCACCAGTCTGCAGCGCGTCTGAACTGCGCACCTCAAGGTCGTGTCGCTTACGCTGCTTTATCCTTTCCGTTAACGTCGATCCCTTTCCTCATTACTGTAACTAACATAAAGTACAGGATGTTAAGCAAATTAAGTAATAAAAAAATATAATGAAAATACGTAACCCTGAATTCTGTCAGGGTTCATTTTTATATTTTCAAAATAATTATAATGCATAAAATGCCAATTTACACGATTGTAATTGTGATGTTAATGGTTAAATCGGATTTTAAAATAAAGTGCGAGATCAAACATTTTGTGGAAATGCGATTTTATCACGTCTAAGAGATACCAACGTACCGCGAATATTTATAAAATATTTCTGATTGTTAGAAGTGTGCACCGATCAGTTACCACGAGCAAAGAGCCGTTGTTCTTGTTTACAAACCCGCTGCGTATGAACAGCCCTTCACATTTTGTGTATTAATAAATCAAATCTACATCGCACGGCTTAACAAGCAGCAACATGACGCCTCACCTTGACACTGCCAGAACATTCCCGACCAATCAATCAATCAATCCGCTCACATGTTTAGTCAATCGTTCACAGATACAGATTCAGATAACGTTTGTTGGTGAATTTCAAATTAGGCCTGAGAATTGGGTTAAGCCCGCGCGGAACGGAACGAGTTAAGTATTCACGGCCGGGACGCGACTCTAGCGAATTGCACTGAAAAAACGTCTTCACTTTTTCGTAATTTTGAGCGAACAATATTTTAGAAACGGCGATAGTTTTATTGTTTCTTGGTTACTTGTGAATTTCCATTGGAAAATTAGCTATACAAGTATTGTGAAACTGGGATTTTGAAATGAATGCCTATCGTGACTTTTAAAACGCTTTTCGTTCAAATATCGATCCCATTTCCCGATTTTATTTAAATTTTGCATAAAAATCGATTTCCGTAATAGCTTCGATAAGCTATCAGCAAAATCCGTACAGCAGTTTTAAATTGGTGGTAATTTGAAAATTTTTTAGCCGCCTCGGTGGCCTAGTTAATAGCGTACTGGGCTTTCACCCCGAAGACCCGGGTTCAATTCCCGGCCAGAGCTTGGCATTTTCATACGCTATAATCATCCCATCGTCTACATTAGCCCAAGTGTGCACAATAGTCGGACAATAAACACAAAAAAAATTGAAAAAATTTAATTTCACCGTCGAAATTAACGTTTAAAAATGCATAAATTGATATTTTGAATTTTCAAAATCCATTGAAGTTAATAAATTAATTTTACGTCGTGTTAAATATATGTGTAAGTGTTAAGTGTTAGGTATAAGTGTTCTTCGTAAGTGTTTGGTGTAAGTGTTGTGTTAAGTATAGGTGTTATGCATAAGTGTTTGGTGTAAGTGTTACGTGTTAAGTGTTATGGTGTATGTGTTGATTTTGTTAGAGTAATTTGAAAATTTAATGATGGCGATTTGATTTAAACTTACTTAAAAATTTATTTTTGAGCTTGAAAAAGTTTGTTTTTCAGGAAAATTTTTCGCTTAAAAAATTCTGTCGCCTGTAGCAGCCGCATCGATTTCCGTCTTTACTAATGCTGAGAACTCATAACCGTTTAAGCTATTTAATGTAATTACCACACATGTTTTTAATTAATTGCATTTTTTTAAGGCGAAAAGCACATTGAGGCTATTATCGCTTCCCTAAATGTAAGTGTGAGTTTAAAGTGTTAAAGTCGTAAGTGTAGTGTTGTAAGTGTATGTGTGTTAGACTCGGGTACAGCGAGGGACGTCTAAATCCTCCCAATAGGTGCAGCTAGTCTGCACCCCCATGCGGGGTTAATTACATTTTAGTTGATGTACGAGTATATTCAAATACATAAATATTTCTAATTTAGCATTCAAATTTGAGAAATTCAACTTTTCTATATATTGCTTATATATTTTTTTTAAACTACAATCACTGTAATAGAGCAACTAGGATTTTTATAATTACAAAAAAAAGGTTACTCTATAAAGCCTCAGTTGAACAGGGAAATGCTCCATAATTAAGCATCTTCTGTAGGAGATGTCCAAATTAATAATGAGCTTTTGGACTACTTAAGATCGAAAGTTAGTAAATTATACAAGATTTTGCAAAACATGTTCGTTGTCAAAATCGTTTAAATTGTTAATCGCGTACATCTGACCTAATTTTAAATTTCACTGTAACTGTACAATGTCTAGTTTGATAAAGTTTAATGTACGACGAAGCTTTTACAGAGATATAAAGATTTTGGTTGACAATTAAACTGAATTTCAGTGTATTTTCAATAGCTCCGTAACAGATTGTTTCCATACAGCGGCCTATAAAAACGTTTATTTGATCAGTTGTAGATTTTACTTAAGAAATTTCCTTATGAAAATCTTTAAAGCTGATTTTGAGAAAAACTAATTGTTAATTTGTGTTTTCTTTAAAAAAGGATTAATAAAGTTTTTTCAGTTATTAAAGTTTCCGAGGATGGGTAAACAAAGCCTACATGCTTAATTTTATCACAATCGGTTATTCGGTTTAATATTCAGGGACGTGTGTCAGCGCGCGAGCGCATGCACGTACTTTTGAGATGAAATGCGTAGGAAAATACAGGGTGTTTAACAAATTTTCATGTCCTTCTTAGGCAACAATCCAACAAACAAGACAACTGCTGCACTGCTGTGTCAATCAGTCGGTACAGCATAACACAGGTCTTGGGCTGAAAATGTTTAGTCTTATTTTATTTAAAAACTTATATATATTTTATTTTATAAAAAAAACAAAATTTCAATCGATGTTTCAATTGGACTTCTCAGTTTAGAGTTTTAGTCAAAATTTGTTTGTTTGTTTGTTTGCTTGTTTGTTTTGTTTGTGTTGTGTGTGTGTGTGTGTGTGTGTGTGTGTGTGCGCGCGTGTGTGCGTGTGTGTGTGTGTGTGTGTGTGTGTGTGTGTGTGTGTGTGTGTGTGTGTGTGTGTGTGTGTGTGTGTGTGTGTGTGTGTGTGTGTGTGTGTGTGTGTGTGTGTGTGTGTGTGTGTGTGTGTGTGTGTGTGTGTGTGTGTGTGTGTGTGGTACATTTTTTCAAGCCAAGTTGAATTACCGTAACTCGTAAGATTGTATTTTTGTTGTTGTTATTTTAAAGCGAAAAGCACATTTAGGCTATTATCGCCACCCTAAATGTTAGTGTGAGTGTGAAGTGTTAAAGTCGTAAGTGTAGTGTTGTAAGTGTAAGTTTGTGTTAAACTCGGGTACAGCGAGGGACGTCTAAACCCTCTCAATAGTCTGCACCTCCCCTGCGGGGTCATAAGATTGTAATATGGATAACCTATAAAGTACTTAAAAAATATGTCTCACTTCTCGCTAATCACTTAAGTTATAGCAGATTTCTTAGAACATACAAGCATAAAGTTGCTCTCAGAAGGTGTAAGAAAATTGGCATTTTTGCAACTTTCCCGCGACGACCCTTCCATTTAACTGAAAAATATGACATACCGCCTACCCATTTGACCTGCCTATGGGCACAGCGGATATGGAAACGGCCATCAAAATCTCAAGATCGATTATTTTAAGATTATCAAAGTTTCCTTGTAAATTGTGTATTTTAAACTTTCTCTGGACTTAAAAAAGATCGAACAGCCAGAAAGTGGGATTTATTTCTCAAAATCGGTACAGTATATTTTTTCCGTATTTCTTCGTCAAGATATAAATGACTAAAATTAAAGATATTTTTAATAAAGGTTTTAAGCTGTCTAAGTCTAAAACACTCTAAGTCTAAAACACTCTAAGTCTAAAACACTCTAAGTCTAAAACACTCTAAGTCTAAAACAAAATTAAAATTTACTCTTCCTTGACAATTGGTTTTCATTTTTTATGTATACTTCTGAAATGTAAATTTCTGTTATTTCAAAATTTAGTCAAGACTTTCTTACATGACCAAAAATTGAGCAAGGAGCTAGTGAATAAAAACTTCTTGACAAATGGTCACTCCAGAAACTAATTAGTCAGAAAGCGTTTAATGAATAAAAATGTGTTTTTTTAGTTATTTTTGTTTTGTTTTTTGTTATTTTAAGGCGAAAAGCACATTGAGGCTATTATCGCCTCCCTAAATGTAAGTGTGGGTGTAAAATGTTAAAGTTGTAAGTGTGTGTTAGACTCGGTTACGCAGGGACGTCTAAATCCTCTCAAAAGGTGCAGGTAGTCTGCACCCCCTGGGGGGGAGGAATAAAAAAATGCTTAGGTGTGAAATAAATAATTTAATTATACCCATATGCAGTGTAAAAACTAGGTCGCCATTTTGTTTTGTTAAACCACATGTTGCCATGCGGGCACTATCCGTCTCTCTCTTTCTGTCCTTTTTCGTCACATTTTTACAAACAATCATGGTTTTGCTAATTTTAACTCAATCGTTACGAATTGTCCAGCTGTGTGTAGATCAGTAGCACATTTCCATTGAAAAATGATCAACTGAAGCTGTCAACAAAGCAACATCCAGACCCATGACCTTGAAATGAGCATCATCCTGTCCTCCAGCTCACTTTTTAAGAGGTTATGTACACACATAACATTTTTTTTGAATTTTTATCGAACTCAATTTTGCAATATTGGTGCAATTTGATTAAAACTTGGCACAAAAGCAAATTTCGTTATAGCTTGGACAAGTTAACCAACCAGCGAAATTCATTCGACAGTTTCAAAATGACGGCCATTTCAGATTTCTTAAATATTTCGCTTAAAAAGTTATGGATTTTAAAGCGTCATAACTCGGTTGTTATTAGATAAATAAAAAATTACTTCAAATGTAGTAGAATAGCCTTAATAGGCTATTAATGCATTAATAGGCATTAATAGCATTAATAGGCTATCTAATGAGTATGCAAAATTAATAATAGCGTTACATTTACAAAGTTTAGAATTTTACAAATTACAATTCTGTAAATTTTTAGAACGCCATATGTGAAATAAAACTTGTGTACCACCCTATAAAGCTCAGTTTGATATTTTCAAATGAAATGTCGAATATTTATTTCATCTGAAACAGGTCTTGAAGTAACAAACCGTTTCCTTACTTCTTACACACACGGTTAAGAAAATGAATTAAATAACAATAGCCAAACGGGGTTGAACAAGCGTGTTGTTTAATCTTTGTAAATATTGCTCCTGTAATTCGGTTTACGTATTGTGCTGGTATTTTATCCGTGTTTTTGCCGGGATACGGAACCGTCAGTGTTTATCGAGAAAGGATCGTGTTAGAGTGTTTTTGTAACGGCAATAGGCCGGGTTTTAACCTGTTTACTATTGGGGGCCGGAGTGCAAAACAGCTACGTGTTAAAAAATACGGGCTTCTAATAATTGCTTCTGTAAAGATTTCTTCTTCTTTTCGTTTCAGCCCCTTTGGGGTACGCTGAATTAATCATTTCTTGCGCGCTGCACTCTTCTTTGTTCCCAGTAGCTCTTCATTCTTTCTGATCTTCTTTTCCTCTCCTCTTCTGAAATGATAGGTTTAGGTTTCATGTGTTTTTTTGTAGTTTTTTTTTTGTAGTTAAGCCGATTTTCAAATTTTAAATAAACGGCTCAAAATTGCACGAAATTATCTCTCTAAAAAAAATTCCGGTTTGGACGCTTCCGGTTTGGACGTGTCCGGTTTGGACGCTTCCGGTTTGGACGTTTCCGGTTTGGACGCTTCCGGTTTGGAAATTCGTTATAATTTCTTAAAAAAAACCTGTTATCGGATTTTGTTAAAATGTTGGACACGTATTAAAAAAAAATAACTAAAGTCAATGCAACGAATGTGAAATAAAAGAAAAATTTTGGTTCGACATAACATCGGGGAAAACATAAAATATTAGTTGACGTTCACAGTTTATTTTTTGGTTCGTTCTTTTTTCGGTTGTATCGCAATTATTTTTCCTTTCAAATTTGTTACAATGAGTAGAGTTATAAATCTTGCGGTGTGTTCGAAATTTACGAAAAACATGAAGAACCAATTTTTAAAAAGTAACGATTTTCAGATTTTTCGATAAAATCCAAAGTCGGATTTTTTTTTAGAGGGGCTGAAAAATCCGTGTTTTATTAAAGTACGTACGGAGTACATTTGGGCAAGATTTAATCAGTATCGTGAAGTAAAATTTCGAGGAAATACTCTTTGTTTTTACTAATAATGCTTTAAAAAAGTATGTATAAAATTACAAAGTTACGAGGATCGGTCAATTAGTTAAGTCTTCAGCGAAATGTGCCCAGATAAACACACAGATAGACAGATATCCAAGTAAGAACTTTCTGGGCTCAGGGGACTCGCAAACTGATAGATCTATACAACTTATAAAACCTTACAATTGATTCGTTTTACCGAAACTTTCTTTACACTTCGTCTAATAAGAAAGTAAAAACCAAAAAGACATAAAACTTGTTCTTCTAGCAGTAGAATTAATAACTGTTAGTTAAGTGTTTTCTCCCTTCTACCCTGTTGATTCTACGAACATAACCGAAGAAAGGGTAAAAGTAAAAGATTTGTTTCAAAGAAAAAATTATTTGTAGAAGCATAAAAAAATAGTCCCCATTGGAGATTATCCACTTATGCCAGCGGTTCTTCCAATCCTCGAAACACTTCTCAAACTCGATCTTTGAGATAGCCTTTAGTTCTTTCAACGATGCGCTTTTAATGTCATCTACGGCTGTAAAATGACTGCCCTTTAAGGTTCTCATTATTTTTTGAAATAGAAAAAAGTTACACGGAGCCTTGTCTGACTAATATGGAGGCTGGGGCATCGTTACAGTACTGTTTTTGGCCACAAATTCACGAACAAGCAATGAAGTGTGTGCTGGTGCATTAACGTGGTGCAAAAGCCATGAATTGTTTTTCCTCAGATCCGGGCGTTTTTTTCGGATTGCTTCACACATACGGCTTTGAACCTTATTGACCGTTTCACCTGGTGGCAGGAATTCATGATAACCTTCACATTCGACCGCACTTGTCGAGCCTTTTTCGGTCTTGGCGAGCCAGAATGCCTCCACTGGGATGATTGATCCTTAGTTTCGACGTTATATCCGTAAACCCATGTTTCGTCACCTTTTATAATACGTTTCAGTAATTCTGCATCGTCGTTGACTTCATTTAGTGACTCCTGAGCAACTCCTGTGCCATGCGTTTCATACACAAAACACTGGAAACAATGTCATGACATGATCCAATCGATATGCCAACATCATCAACGACCTCTCTAATTGTGATTCGGCGATTGTTCATAACCATTTCTTTAACTTTTTCCATGTTTTCATCGATTGTTGATGTGCTGGGGTGTCCAGGGCATTCGTCATCTTCAACGTCTTCACGGCCTTCTTGGAAACACTTATACCACTCGTAAACTCTTGCTTTACTCATAGAAGACCCACCATAGGCCTTTGTTAACATTTCACACACTTTGTTATACTTTATTCCGTTTTTTACTCAAAATAAGATACAAATTCTTTGATCCATTTCTTTTAACAAACGAAAATCGCCGAGCTCATAAAAACACGTCTAACCTTAGTGGCTGTCACAGACAAAGTCAACAATGAAAACAGCTGAAAGTTTTATCATACTTCAAGGGCATGTATACCAACGTCAGGTTACAGAAATAAAACTACATAATTTTGTTATGATACAGATCAAAATCAGATGCTTATAACAATGGGTGATAATTTTAAACAACATAAAAATATTTGAAAGTTTCAATTTTAGATAATTTCTAAGGTGGATGGGCACAGCAGTGCATTATTGTATTAAAAGTTACAGCACGACCTTAAGAAACACCCTATACCGTCTTACAGTTATATCGTTCATTTTACAACAAGCTGTAATCCGGTAGTAATTCTAAAATAATCTAATGAAATTTGCCTGCTCATTTCCCGCTAATATCGCTCTTTTAATGAGGAGCGTAAACGGGTTACTTATTGTACGAAAGGGTTGATTGAATAATTCCAGGGGTAGTTACGTAGACAAAGTAGCTTGATAAAATCATTTTGTAACGTTCAGGCGGGGTTCAAGAATGCAGGTTGTTCGAAATAAAGGACTTTAATGACTTGAGTTGAGGACAGGAATGAAGGACAGTTAGGGTGGTATGAAAATGTTATTAGAATAAATGAGAATAGGTGGCCAGTTCGAGAGGTTTTAACGTTGGCAAATGACAGGTAATGGAGGTCATGATTAGGTGAGAGGAAGGAGACGGGCAAAACTTTATAGTATGCAAAGAATTTGTAACTTTTCCGCTTAAAATGCAAAATGTACAGTCTATTAAGTGTGAGTTAAACGGAATATAAAGAAGTTTGTGATCATGAAAATATCGATATTCAGATTTTGATGAATTTTAGACGTCCCATGAAAAAGAAAAGTGGTTTTTACTTTTTTAATTCTTATAACATTTCCGTACCTCTGTAACTATCCTGCTCTCATCTTAGACCATTATTTATTTTCAACACCTGCATTTTTGCCTTGTATTAACAAGAAATCAGCTGGAAAATTTGATTAGTCTGTATTAGAATAACTACAGGATTACACCATTCTGTAAAATAACTGTATCATTTTAAAATGGTATAGGGTGTTTTGTAGTAACGCGGTAGTATGTGTTTCAGCGATTCTGTATGTGACCATATTCTGGAGAACTATTTTGATGAAATTTGCCATATTAGGCTGGTTTGCTCGTACTTAGGTGAACGTTTTAAATTTTCTTGATAAAAAAACCGTTAAAAATATGATTGTCTAAAAAGAGTCTCCATTTTGGAAGGATTTCGCTGGGTAATTTTTTTAACTTAACCATTATTTTGAAATTCCGATTTTACCTCATTTATTAGCGATTTCAATAAAATTATAATCAAAATTCTAATTTATGCAATTTATAACGTTTATTACGATGGAGATAAAGGGTTTTCAAAAATATTTAAAAATAATAAAGGTTTTATGTAGCCGCCATTTTGAAATTGTTGAACTAATTTTGCTGGTTAACGAACACCTGGCCAACTTATTAATAAAATTAGAATTAAATCGGGCCAACTGCGAACGTGCGCGCGCTCGAGTGTGTGTGTGTGTGTGTGTGTGTGTGTGTGTGTGTGTGTGTGTTTGTGTGTGTGTGTGTGTGTATGTGTCTGTCTGTTCGTGTGTATGTGTGTACGCGCATGTTTGTGTGTGTGTGTGTGTGTGTGTGTGTGTGTGTGTGTGTGTGTGTGTGTGTGTGTGTGTGTATGTGTGTGTGTGTGTGTGCGTGTGTGTGCGTGTGTGTGCCTGTCTGTCTGTCTGTTTGTGTGTGTGTTTGCGTGTATGTGTGTGTGTGTGTGTGTGTGTGTGTGCGTGCCTGTCTGTCTGTGAGTGTGTGTGTTTGCCTGTATGTGTGCATGTGTTTGTGTGTGTGTGTGTTTGTCTGTTTGTGTGTCTGTCTGTCTGTTTGTGTGTGTATGTGTCTGTTTGTGTGTATGTGTGTGTGCGTGCGTGCGTGTGTGTGTCTGTCTCTGTGTGTACGTGTGTGTGTGTGTGCATGAGTGTGTATGTGTGTTTGTGTCTGTGTATGTGTATGAGTAAGTGAGTGTATGTGTGTGTGTGTGTGTGTGTGTGTGTGTGTGTCTGTCTGTATGTGTATGTGTATGTGCATGTGTATGTGTTTGTGTGTATGTGTCTGTTTGTGTGTGTATGTGTGTGTGTGTGTGTGTGTGTGTGTGTGTTTGTGTCTGACTCTGTGTGTGTGTGTGTATGTGTGTGAGTGTGTGTGTGTGTCTTTCTGTGTGTGTGTATGTGTGTAGTGTGTGTGTGTGTCTTTGTGTGTGTGTGTGTGTGTGTGTGTGTGTGTATGTGTGTGTGTGTGTGTGTATGTGTGTGTGTGTGTGTGTGTGTGTGTGTGTGTGGGTGTGTGTGTGTGTGTGTGTGTGTGTGTTTGTGTCTGTCTCTGTGTGTGCGTGTGTGTATAAGTTTGTATGTGGGTGTGTGTGTGTGTGTGTGTGTGTGTGTGTGTGTGTGTCTGTGTGTGTGTGTGTGTATGTGTATGTGTATGTGTGTGTGTGTGTGTGTGTGTGTGTGTGTGTGTGTGTGTGTGTGTGTGTGTGTGTGTGTGTGTGTGTGTGTGTGGGTGGGTGGGTGTGTGTGGGTGGGTGGGTGGGTGGGTGTGGGTGTCTCTACTTTTCCCTTGTAAGAGTGTTAACTGTAAGAGTTTAGAACTAGAACTAATAATTTTGAGGTGTGCAGATCAGACTCGCTTTAACAATTTCTGAAAATAATAATCTACAGGTCAGGATTGATGCTCATTTCAAGAATCCGGATCTTGGTCTTACCATGATGGCCACTTCAATAGCTCATTTTACCAATGGAAACTTGATAGAAATAAACCTAGGTGAATAAAAACCACACTTACATGCCACATTTCATCAAAATCCGCTTACTAGTGTATTCCCCAGCTAACTGTATAAACGGGCCGAAATAGAGAACCAGAAATCGAATATCACGTTTGAATGAAAAGCGATTTTGGATCAAGTTTATAGTTATGCTTACATTAAATATGTTTGATTATTTAAGTAATGAATGAATATGAACAAGTTTTGGTGTTTTAAATTAAGTTAGTTTTATTTTAGGTAGTTTTCTGAAGTAAGTTTATTTTTATTAATATTACCATCCTAGCAGACGGTCAATAAGCTATGCTACGCTTTATGTTAAAACTAAAACTTTGTAGCTATGTATAATGTAAATAAGCATGTATTATTGTT
>CM040190.1:14116274-14118774 GCA_022606455.1 Callitettix versicolor
TGCATTAGCCTAAGTGTGCACAATAGTCGGTCGTTAAACGAAAAAAAAATCAAAAAAACTGATTTATGAAGACTTTTACGCTGATACGGTAGTGATACACAAAAAAGGGTAAAATAAAAAAGTATTACATTTTAAATAGCAGCCATTTTGAAACTGTTAAACTGATTCTGCTGCGTGACAAACCTGTCCAAGTTATTTCCTTAGTCAATATTTACTAGCAAGTCTTAATCAAATCGAACTAATTCGGTTATGCTACGCACATGTCAGTGGATAGGACTTTCCTCTGACTTCTGGCGTAGAACACAGTCACTTTATCTTTGTCGACTTTGTACCCTGTAGACTAACTATTCAGAGTAAAAATTTGCTTACTTTTTATGGGGATCTTAAAAAATGGCTCCGGGATCAAGGACCTACTATGCAACCTTTTAGATGCTAGTTCAGCAGACTGGTGCCCTCGAGTCAGAAATGACCAACATTTCAGGACAAAAAAGAAGGCTTGGCCTTTGGGTTTAGTCTGTAGCCAATATATCATTTTGTAGTGGAACTTTCACTCTACAATTGTGAAGAAAATAGTTGATCTATGACAAGAAACATACAGAAATCGAGGAGTTCTTGAACCTCTGTAATTTGGTCGTTTCGTACTTCGTTTGTAGACCACAGTTTGAAAAATCACAGATACTGAACTATATTTTGTAGGTAAAATATTCAACAGATGAATTAAAGAGAAAGGATCAATATTTCAAACTATATCAACCACAATTCTATTTAAAATTATTTACTAGGTCAAATATTAGTTTTAAAACAACAGGCAATATGGCAGACGCTTAGAAGCATGGGCGAGTACTAGAAATTAGTCTGTTTACTTATGAATTTATTGTAACGATTTATATAAAAATTTCATAAATCTAAAACATGCTAAATAAAGCTTAGAATCTCTACTTTCTAATGGTTGCAACAGGATAAATGTGTTAAAAGAGTGTGTTAAGGTAACTGTGTTTTTAAACGACTTATAAGTCGCTCTTCGCTTTAGAGGTAGGCTTTCAAACGACTTGTAAGTCGCTCTCCGCTTTAGAGGTAGGCTTTCAAACGACTTGTAAGTCGCTCTCCGCTTTAGAGGTAGGCTTTCAAACGACTTGTAAGTCGCTGTTCGCTTTAGAGGTAGGCTTTCAAACGACTTATAAGTCGTTCACCCACCTACAGGGTTAAGCACCTTTTACCTCCTTGGCAAGAACCTTAGAATTGTATATTACGTAACCTGCAGTCTCTTCTTCCTTCCTGCATAGTCTACATACGGTTTCTTATTGGTACACTATTATACTGGTCAGTGCATCATCAGACAGTAGCACCTTATAATAAGTCCAATAGCTTTCCTGAGTCTCCCTTTGCCCGTCTTAATTTCTTGGAAGGATGACCCTCCATTTCTACCTGTGGTTTGATCCCTTGAAGGTCTCCTATTTCTAGATTTAATTAGAAGCTTTTTGTTACTGCCTTTTGTCTTCTCAGTTTATGCTTTTGTGCTCTCGATAGACATCTACAAAAGAGTGTCTGATTTGAGGTGTAAAGCCCCATCTCTCACTTCCCCACTGAAAGCTGGTTACGTCCGTCTAGCTTCCCCACAGACTGCTGTCATTCACTGTGTGTAGGTTTCATGGAGTTAGATACAGCCACATTTTACCCTATTTTCACTCTCCATGTCCACTTTTGCCAGTTCTGAAGAGTTCTCTGGATTTTGAAGGTTTGTTTCCAGTTACCCACACCCCACAAGTAGCTATGGAAGTAAAACGTCCACCTAAACACAGCTCCGCACGCTCAAGCTAAGCTCCTCCTTTGCTTTGCGACGCAGCCTTCAGTATGCGCTGTTCTTCCTTGGCTTCGTATGAAGGGATCTAAACCCAAAATGGATGAAAAATGGTTAGATCCCACTAGGGCACCTAGGAATTGCCGTACAAAGAAAGTGTGAATCCATATGAAGGATATATATTGAATTAAATAATTCCTCTGAACTCCATGAACAATACTAGCAAACTGTCCGATACCTTAGCCGCTGAGCCACAAGCGCTTTCCAGATACCAGCAAAGATAAAAATTATCACTGTAATTGTACATCAACACATCTCGCAGAGAAGAAATACAGCCCCAATTTTAGTGGAACTTCTTTACGTTATTTTATTGATTAAACGCAACTCAATTCTCGCATCATTCTTCCCCGATTCAGGTTTATTTTACAGTCACAGAACTTGTAAATAATGCCCTCACAATCACGGTGGCTTACTGCAAACACCGCCGCGCCCCACGAGAAAACAATAGTTAAGGTGTTTTGGTATTCCTTGCACACAAGTCGTGATTAAACTCCGCTACACACATCTTTGCTAAACCTTTATTTAGAAACACTCGTATCTATGACCACAGCTGTAGCAGCGGTCAGTTTATTGCACTGCTTTTGTTTTTAACTCCACTGATAAACGCTTTCCACAAACTTTCTCATCAAGTCGAAATTTTAT
>CM040190.1:14123774-14163774 GCA_022606455.1 Callitettix versicolor
CATATGTTCAGCTATTTTTCTTGACGTCACCCATGCCTTTGATAAGGTTGAGCACGAGAGCCTTGAATATAAACTACACAGGGACCTACCAACTCAGTACTTTGAGTTATTACAATCATATATTAAAGGAAGGTACTTTCGAGTTCGTCATGGCTGTGAGTACTCAGAATTAAAGAGGATAACAGCAGGTGTACCGCAAGGTAGTGTCCTTGGACCTGTGCTCTATTTGTTGTATACACGAGATATTCCAGAGTTTGCGGATTCAATTGTTCCACATTTGCTGATGACACCGCTATCCTTGCTTGTGTTGAAAAGGCCACGAATAAACTACAAAGTGCAATGGATAGGATAAGTACCTGGACAAAGTGCTGGCAAGTTAAACATAATGAGACAAAATTAATGCATATAAACTTTACCAATAGGAAGATTGCCACCCATCCATTGTTTATCAATGCTCAAGCTGTTCCTTACTCCAAAAATGCCAAATACTTGGGGATGACCCTGGATACGAAGCTCAAGTGGAAAGTCCATGTAAAGAAGAAGGTTGAAGAGCTTAGAATAAAATATAGAAAACTTTACCGGCTTCTTGGACGTAACTCTAAGCTTTCAGTACAGAATAAAATTTTAATATATAAACAAATATTGAAACCAGTATGGACATATGGCTTACAATTGTGGGGTTGTACAAAACCGTCGAATATAAAAATAATCAAAAATTTCCAAAACAAAGTCTTGCGAGGAATAGTCAATGCCCCATGGTATATTCGTAACAATGATTTACATCGGGACTTGAACATCAGGGTTGTCACAGATGTTAAAAAATGTGCAACTAGTCATAATCTACGGCTTCTTACGCATGAAAATTGTGAGATGGAGGCAGTACGTGAAGTGGCCGGCAACGTTCGCCGCCTCAAGAGGACTAAACCTCATGAACTGCTCCACTGATGTGAAGGAAGTTATTAATGTAATAGCTATCTTACAAATGTGATTTTGTCGTAGATGCAAACCATTAGTCGATCTTGTAAAGATTGTTTATGAGTATTAAATAAATAATATATCTCAAGAAAGGTTCGACAAACAAAATTCAAATTTAAAGAGCTTCTATACCTGATAGAGGCCTAAGTGGGAGAAAGTAAACTTTATGCATTGACCCGTATTGAAATGGCATACGTTCAAAAAGTTTAAAACAAAATAAATGAAAAAAGGTAAATTTTAGTGTTAAATGTCGATACATCATTTTTTATAGTTCTCTCAATTTTCTACCAAATTGTGACATTGGATTATGCAAAACAATTGTTTTATTACCATGTGTTTCGTGCCCTCACGGACTAATTTATGCATCTTTGTCGTTTTACTGCCTGCCTCGGTAGCCTAGTTGATAGCGTACTAGGCTTTCACCCCGAGGACCCGGGTTCGATTCCCGGCCAGGGCTTGGCATTTTCATACGCTAAAAATCATTCCATCGTCTGCATTAGCCCAAGTGTGCACAGTAGACGGACGTTAAACACAGAAAAAAATGTTGTTTTACTTGCTCCATAGTTTCAAAAATTATATGATGGATCATAAATTAAAATAACTACAATTGATATTTGTCAGTACAATTGATCGTTGATTATTTATTTTAGATTAAAATGTTTAAATGTCGGCCATTTTAAAACGGATCTGACATAACATTTTAAAATTAAACTGTTTACTTTATTCCAGTAAGGACTCCATCAGGTAAAGTATGCTAGATTTTAATTTTATTGGTCGAACCGTTCTACTTTTTTGGAAACACCCTGTATATAATGAATTGAACTACCTTCAGTATTGGTTCTAGGGTGTTATGGTCCGGAATCTCGTCTCATGAAAAGTTCAGTTAACCTGAACATTGTGTACCCGCTGCCAATATTTAAACTTAAAACTTCCCTGTATTTTTTGTAAAGCTTTTTAAGAGTTTGCTGTTATCGCCAAGTTAAATTACTCCCAAGCTGCGCATTCATCTAAACTGATTTCTTGTTTTACTTTTATAAATAGCTATGTGTTTTCGTATTGTCTTTTGCAAACTTGGTTCAACGTTAGCAAATTTGAATATGAAAATCTACCACGTTTTTGTGTTGTCAATGGTCTTCACATACCATATAATAATAAACTAGCTATTTGTGTGTGTTTATAGCTACACAAACAAACACACACACACACACACACACACACACACACACACACACACACACACACACACACACACACACACATTATAATGTTTTCGAAATCGGCACTAACAATTTCTATGAAATGTTGGATTATTCTATTTTCAAAAATGGTCTTATCGGGTCTCATATTTTTTCAAAAATTTGTTTTTAGTGAATTTTAATTTAATTTGGAAAATGAGCATTGGGACAGCCATCATGGCCAGACCCAATTCTGAAATCTTGGCACAAGATCCAATAATGACTTCTAGATCACTTTTTGAAGGGTCATATATCTCATATATATATATATATATATATATATATATATATATATATATATATATATATATATATATATATATATATATATATAGCCCCACTAAGCCACCGAGGCGGCTATAAATATATATATATATATATATATATATATATATATATATATATATATAGCCACCTCGGTGGCCTATTGGATAGCGTACTAGACTTTCACCCCGAGGACCCGGGTTCGATTCCCGGCGAGGGCTTGGCATTTTCATACGCTATAAATCATCCCCACCGTCTGCATTAGCCCAAGTGTGCACAATAGTCGGACGTTAAACTCAAAAAAAAAAAAAAAAAAAAAAAATATATATATATATATATATATATATATATATATATATATATACACATTTATTTATTTATTTAACACGTTCGAGTTTGCAATTGTAGTCCGATTTGATTCACATTTTGCACAAAAATCGATTATGGTAATAATTAGAACAAGTTTGTTACAAACAAAATTCATGCAAAGAGTTTCAAAATGGCTGCCATTTTAAAAATTAATAACCTTTTGTCTTAAATATTTCTGAAATTCCGATTTCACCATCGAAATCAGCGTTGAAAACTGTATCATTTAGCATTTTGTATTTTCAAAATTCATTGAAATTAAGAAATTTTTTGCCGGCGTGCAGGGCTTATTTTCGTATTTTGAAAGTTGTTGATTATTATGGTGAAATTGGAATTTAAAAAAGGATCGGATAGAGAAAAATACTTTTGGAAATTCGCTTCTATCACGAAGCGAGACGGCTGCGTGACTCGATTATAATTATATATAAACGTGTTTAATTTGGCAATATAAGTAAATCTAATTATAATTATAGATACGATGCAAATAGATAATTAAGTCGTATACTCCGTATTCCATAATGAATCCATGTAATACTGGAAGAGATTTATTTGTATCGATGAACTCTTTTCTCTGAAACTGGTCTAAAGATTTTGATATTGTATTGGAATAAACCTTTTTCTGGTTTAAAAAATATCAACTTTCTTTTAATTTTGTTCTTATACCAATAGAAAAGTGGTTTTTCTTTTAATTATAAAAACTAGTTTAACACATTTTTTTATTTTAAGGCGAAAAGCACATTGAGGCTATTATCGCCTCCCTAAATATAAGTGAGTGTAAAGTGTTAAAGTCGTAAGTGTAGTGTTGTAAGTGTAAGTGTGTGTTAGACTCGGGTACCGTGAGGGACGTCTAAATCCTCTCAATAGGAGCAGCTAGTCTGCACCCCCCCTCCTGCATGGTGGTTTAACACAGGCCGTATGAGTAAATCTAATAATAATAATAATAATAAACCAAATGAGAGTGAATAATTGAGTCAGATAAAATCATATGTAATAAAAACAATAATCCTAAACGTGAATAACTTTCTCCTATTGAATTCGTATATTATTTGAAGAGATTTGTTTGTTTAATTTTTTTTTGTTCGTTAATATTTATATAAAAGAAAGACTTTAAAATAAAGTAGCGATTAAACGAGCTTTGCTTTTATGTATAGAACAATTTGTGAAGGAATTAGCAGTAATAATGGCTATTAATGATGACGTCACACATTTGCTGTTCCAAAACATAAATCGGCACCGAGTTAGTCTACAATTGACTCCAGTTTGGTTCAAATTTTTAAAATTAAATGTTAATCTTTTTTCACAATTATTTTGGATGCTTTCAGAATTTGCTTAAATTTTACTAGTATAGTTAGTATAACTGTATTATTGAGTATATATTGAGAAATATATTGAGTATATATTATATATATATATATATATGTAACTGTATATTGACTCAATATATATATATAACTCAATATATAACTCAATATAGTATACAAAATTTTAAATGAAAGCGACTAACGGTTTGCAAAAAAATTGTAAAAAATAAAATATACTCTAAAACACAGTCTTATTTTAATTTTTTTAAACAGTAATTCGATATTGTTTCAAATTTGTGTAAAATACTTAAAAACGTGGGTACAATTTATGGAAAATCTGTCGACTCTAATTATAGTAGACTCTCCCTTATCCAGATGTTTTTTTCTTTTTTTTTAACCCTGCATTCGGTGCAAACCAGCTGCAATGAGTGGATTTATACGTCCCTCGCGGTACCCGAGTCTAACACACACTTACACTTACAACACTACACTTGCGACTTTAACAATTTACACTCACGCTTACATTTAGGGCGGCGATAATAGCCTCAATGTGCTTTTCGCCTTAAAATAACAACAAAAATCCAGATTTTAAATTTTTGTTTAATCAATCCCTAACATATCTGTTAATATTAATCCCTAAATTGTCCGTGCAAATCCCTAACATATCTAGGGCACTCACGATTCCGTCAATTTATTACAGCTCAATTGCATTACGTCACACTCTTTGATTAAGTAATCAAAACTAAACTTTGATTGACTTACGTAATCAAAAGTACAGTAAACCAATACAACATGTTTATGAATACAGTGCACTATGTTCAAACTGGAAAATACGGCCGCTAGGCTCACCGATTTCTATAAACTTTTACAGTCCAAATTAACTAAGTTTCCCAATCTAAATAATGCTATTTCAATGATAGGGACCTGCTTCAATTAAACACTCATTGAATATTTATGAGAGGGGTGACAATGATCTCTCTCTCTCTCTCTCTCTCTCTCTCTCTCTCTCTCTCTCTCTCTCTCTCTCTCTCTCTCTCTCGCTCTGTCATTCTTTCTGCCTCATTATTTTTTTTCCTATCTGTTCATTATATTTACTTTATCTTACACTCTCTCGTTTTAAATGACAATAAATTTACGGAAAAGTTATCTGTTTTTCAGTTCCACAGCTGTAAATATACTAATGAATTGTCTCTCACGCACGCGTGTGTTTTTGTCTGTATTTGTCAACCTGCCTTCTCAAGCACTTAAAGCCTTAATCTAGGAAAGTTATCACGAAAAAACTATTTTTATAAACTTTTTCCTTAAAAAAATATAGCACGCTTATTGTAATTGTTGAAACAATCGCTCGTCCAGCTGTCTGGTTGACGTGATAGAAGCAAATTTCCAAAATATATATATTTTTTTTTAATGTTAACTATATTTCAGTTATTAAAGTCTATAATCGGTATTAAAGTCTGCATATTTAAATTCAAAATTAAATTTAAAATAAGAAAATGATTTACTTCAGCAATTTCAACGGAATGCAATAAAATGTTCTGATTTCACGATGCCAAAATCGAATTTTTAAATCAATACATCAAGTCATGCGCCTTCAAGTTTTGCAATGGTGGCCGTTATGAAACAGACATACTTTTCAGGTAACAAACTTGTCCAAGCTATCACCAGAGTTGATTTCGTGTTGACTTTTAATCGGCAAAATTTCAAAATATCTATAGTGTTAAAATTTTATATATATTTTTTTTTTTAATTTTAAGGCGAAAAACACATTGAGGCTATTATCGCCTCCCTAAATGTAAGTGTGAGTGTAAAGTGTTAAAGTCGTAAGTGTAGTGTTGAAAGTGTAAGTGTGTGTTAGACTCGGGTACCGCGAAGGACGTCTAAATCCTCTCAATAGGTGCAGCTAGTCTGCACTCTGTGGGTATATATATATATATATATATATATATATATATATATATATATATATATATATATATATATATATATATATAATATTTTTGTTCTATTACCAAAACTTAAAAACGTTTTTAACAAAAACTAAAGTTGTAAATCCTTATGCCACCAAATTTTTAGCAAAATTTTATTAATCGATTTTCACAAGTTAAAACTATTTTTCGACTTTTCTTAATGCTTCCGAGAATTGAATGTAAAAAACAATATTTTGCACCATTATATTTATTCAGAACTAATAAAATCCTCAGCTATTTGAAGTTTTGTCATAACTTAAGAAATCGAAAAACAATTATTTTTGATGGTTAAATTTGTTTTGATTCGATTTTTAATAAAATTTATATTTTATTTCTAATTAATGTTTGCACAAATTTTAATCGATTTTCGTGACAATTTTGATTTTCGCGTATCGAAAGTTTACTAATTCAAAACAACATTACTAATTTGGAAAATCGTTCCAATCGCTTAGCGAGACAGCTGCGTGTTTTATTTAAATGTTACGATGTTTCTTAATTGCCCGGCTTTGAATATCTAAACAGTTCAGAGTTAATTCCAACTTTTTAAAAGTGAAATTAAAAGTTATTTTTAATTAAAATAAATCGAATCGAATTGAATTTAATTACCGCCATTTTATTCAACCTAAATATCACAAATAACTTCGGCACGCGGATGTCACATGATTGAGGCGGATTCCCATTTGTATTTTTTTTAACCCAACACCTCCTTGCACACCTGATTCTACCATCGTAATCAGCACTGAAATTTCGCCGTTTAAAAATCCCAGGTTACATTGAAATTGCGAAATGAATGAAGTTGCCGTCAAAGTCGACTGTTTAGTAATGAATTTTGATCAACACACTAAACGCTGATTACGATAGTGAAATCGAAACTTTCTAAGAAAAATTCGAAACAAAAATGCTGCGGACGTTTCAAGATTTAAAATTACAGATTTTGTTGGAAAACGAACTTATTAAGACCGAAATATTTTGGTAAAAAAATTGATTTTCAGGTTTTTATAATTTTTTTTATCAGTACTTCATTTCGAATATTTCGATGCCAGAGTCTTTGTGTTTTATGCAGTAGAAAATAAGTAACAAACGTCGTGTACAGGCTTTATGCTACTTCCTAGTACACGACGCTCCTAGTCTGGCAGTCTAAGCGTAAACTGAACATGATATACAGTATTCTTTCAATGAATTATGTATTTGTTTTGATATTTTGTTCATAAATATACAGTCTAATGATGCCGTACAAATAGTTTTGTCCTGTGTTTCGTTCTTTTGTTGCTTACAAATTCTTATCAATATATTTTATTAAGTAAATATATAAATAATAAGCCTAGAACTCTGTAAACATTTAAAACATGGCAACACGCGTTTAGCGGTTGTATAAAACAAGACAATCACACAGAAACAATCAGTTTCTGATTCTAGGCGTAGCACTAGAACTGAACTAAAGAAAGATATTGCAACATAGCCATCGGACCACATATTCAAATTATTAGGATTAAGACCTATTCTTCCCGTCAGTAGTCTATCCACTCACCTCATAAAGGCTACCGCGGTTCGAAACTCTATCGTTTCATCTACAGGCCGTTATACAAAATGTTAAATCCCTCTGTCGAGGTCGTCACAAAGTCAAACAAAACATTAAAACATACATAACAAACACTGAGCACAATTACACGTTTAAAATATTCACCATGAAATTCGGCTTGGCCAAGCTACACACTTTATTCGTACGTCGTTACAATAGAGAAAAAGTAGTTTTTTATTACAAGTATGTGCATGATATAATTGTACTTTTCGAAGGCAATAGTAGACAATTAAAAATTGCAATAAATTTCTCAACACATTACATCCGAACCTTCATTTCATACTGGAAGAAGAGACCGATAATACATTAAATTTTCTTGACCTATCCATTTCAAAAGTAAACAATAGTTTCAAATACAGTGTTTATAGGAAACCTACCACAACCAGCCAAACAATACATTCTTCATCCTACCATCCATACAATATAAAAATGGCAGCTTACAATAGTTTGGTACACAGGTTAATTTCACTCCCTATGGACAAAGGAAACTATGGAAATGAAGTGAACATTATTAAGTACACAGCTGTTTCTAATGGATATAAAAGCTCAGTTGTTGATAGGCTTATTGCCAAAAACAAAAACAAAAATAAAAAAATCGTTCCTGATAAACAAACGTACCAATATGGTTCAACGGAAAATGGTTCAACTTTAAGCCACACCCTAAAAAAAGAATTCGCCAAAGAAAATATAAATGTCTCTTTCAGAACAACTAATAAGTTATCAACATTATTAAAGAAGCCAGTTGCAAATACAAGTAGAGATAATTTTGAAAAAACTGGCATATACAAAATGAAATGTAGTGATTGCCTAAGCTTCTATATCGGTCAGACATCTCGCTCTTTTAAGAAAAGATTTAAAGAACACATACCCAGAAGTGTATTATCGACAAACTCGGCTTTTGCAGAACATCTTATTAACAAAAACCATAAATTGGAAGACCAACATGGAAATATTACATTTATGTCATAAAAGCAGTTATATGGATGGGATTGAAGAGTTTGAGATTTACAAGAGCAAAAAATCAGACCCCCACAACATCTTCAATAAAAAACATTCATTTAAATCAAATTTAATATATGACATGGCTGTAAGGATAAGTGATTTAAATAAATAACATAAACCAACAGAACTACTGTACTGATAACAATGACGGGCGCGCTACTAATGATGGAGATTCCGCAGTCCGGAATGTAACGACATACGAGTCGAGTGTGTAGCTTGGCCAAGCCAAATTTCATGGTGAATATTTTAAACGTGTAATTGTGCTCAGTGTTTGTGATGTGTGTTTTAATGTTTTGTTTGACTTTGTGACGACCTCGACAGAAGGATTTATCATTTTGTATAACGGCCTGAAGATGAAACGATAGTTTCAAAACCGCGGCAGCCTTTATGAGGTGAGTGGATAGACCACTGACGGGAAGAATAGGTCATAATCCTAATCAAAGAAAGATAAACCAACCTTTTGAAGAAAAAAAATTGAAATTTTCTGTAATTAGGAAGTATTTGAAGATGGAATTAGTAATATAAATGAAGTCATAAATTTAAAATATATTAATTATTTGCTTTCAGATATTTAAGATTTGTTTCTAATTATAATGTATTAAGTCTAGACAAGAAATGTTTTTATTCGGTTTTATGTTTAGCTACGTTTTCCAAAAGCATTGTTTTTTTCAAGTACAGGAACACCTTTCTCATAAACTACTAAAGATATTTATATGAAATTTTTTTTTTATTATTATATTATATGTGCATTTTAAGCAGAGGATATATCAAAGTTCCTCTTTATTTGAAAATTGTCCAACATCACAAAAAAAATGTTTGGGGAAAATTTTGGTCTCGGATTAAAAATATAGCCTACTTATTTGCAAAAAAATGAGAAAAATTAAAATTTTGAAAAGTCCTCTGCTTTAAATATAGCAACAAAGATCCAATTTTTAGAACAAAAAATTGTGCTTCTGTAATCATTACTTTCTGAGATAAATATTCCTAAATATGGACAAATTAGCATTGCAGAGGCAGGGTCATCCAAGTCCCTTAAAGTTATCAAAAATTGATTTAAACAAATTTACAAGCGCGCGCACACAAATATTTTGTAAAAAATACACGATGCAATTATGTCCTTATTTAACCTATAAAATCACCTTAAGCGATCCCGCAATCAAGGCTGAATGTAGCCGTCACGTGACCTGACCTCTAGCCAACAATGGCGACGTTAAGGTTTTTATGACTTAACGAAGAAATAACTTTACTTGTATTCTTGCGATACGTCATCACCTGCTTGCTCGGCCGTCATTACCCGGCCATAACAATAGATTTAGCGAGGAATAATACCGTGGTTCGAAGTTAAAGTGCACTAACTTTTCCAAATTGTGCGTTTTAAGGTAATTACTGAAACAGCAAGAGACAGAAGAGAAAAAGAAGATCAAAAATTAAAAAGGCGTCAAAAATTCACCTGAATATACTGATTATTCTATTCTTTGTAAAGACGCATAGCCCAACAAACGGGTTTTACATATATATTTGCGAGTCTACAGGTGCCTAGACGGGGTGGAGGGGAGATGGCGCAAATTACGCTAACGAAGATTTTTTTGGGAGGATAGAAATGTTTACTTTTGATTTTTAAGAGAAAAATATTTGAAAACAATAAATTTTTTAAAAAATTATGTTAAACTTGTGGAACGTTTGATCAAAGTATTTACTTGTGGAGATACGACAAGAGAAAATTTTCAATTTTTTACTTATATTTGTGTAGTAAAATACACAAAATTACTACATCTAGATTTGTTTATTTTTTATAAAAAGGTGATTATCTTTTGCAAACATATTATACCTTTTTTTAATTTTGTATCAAACTTATGATATATCTATCTGCAGTAGGGATTTACACTTTAAATAGTGAATTACCGAAATCAAAGCCTGTATACTAGGTCGATTAATTAATTTGTGGTGGGGATAAACAACGTTTAGGGGGGAAATTAGCTCCATTAGCTTAGACGGGGATTTGCGCTTCCACACGAGTCTCTGTGCATCAGTACACATTGCTAGTGACTAAACTAATGAACATATTTTTACAAATTTTCGCATATTGCCCTGCCTAATAGCGTATATTTTGGAACCATTATTAAATTGTTTTTAAAAATAATCATTTTACTGTAAAAAACTTCAAATTTTCGCATTTTTTGTATGTTTAAGGCGAAAAACACATTGAGGCTATTATCGCCACCCTAAATGTAACTGTGAGTGTATAGTGTTAAAGTCGTAAGTGTAAGTGTGTGTTAGACTCGGGTATAGCGAGGGACGTCTAAATCCTCTCAATAAATAGAGCTAGTCTGCACCCCCTGCGGGGATTTTCGCAAAAACTAACGCTAACCATTTTCGTTTGAATTTACATTCAACAAAAAGAATTGATCACTAAATAACCTAGTTCAGAAGCTTCCGAAAAAATAACAGCCTACACCAAAAATACCGAATTTTGTAACACCTTGAGCATACATGAAGATAAAAACTCAAGTTGGCGTAAGAAATTGGAAGAAAATTATTTACGGTTTTCGGTAGAAAATTGATATTTTTTTAGAAAAACAAACCCTTTAATTTCTCTATTTACAATTCGGTACACCGTCAATTTTTCAAACCTGACAAAAATGTAGTAAAACATAATCACGTTTCCAAAAGTTACAGATTTTTTTTTGTCATTGCCTCCCAACCAGATTTTTTTTACAATACAATATTGGAAAGTTTGTGCAACTGTTTTGCTGCCGAAGTACAGTTTCTCCGATTTCCCTCGAATCGCACAATTCGAAACACTCGTTTAAGTGACGATACAAATATGACTTCGATAAGCAAACCGTTCATGTAGTTTTGGTAATATAGACTATAAAAAGAAATAATTCTAAAAATTTATTACTGAAATAATTGGTAATCTACTTGGATAAGATAAACAAATTACTTTTTGAAATTTGTCCGTCACGTCAGCGAGACAGCTGCGTGCCGCGTTTACGTAAAAATCCTATTCGATTTGCAACGCCGTAATTATTAAGCTAGGCAATAACACTACAGTACGTATATTGCATAACTAACGCCTGCATTGACAATCTCAAAATAATGTTGTTTGCCCCCATATCACTTCAACATATGTCTTCTACCGTATAAGTGTTATTGTATTTTATCCATAAAAGAAAATTTTTTAACTAATAATAGCAAAAGTTTTTTTTAATAATCAGTGACACGCAGTTACCTCGTTGACACGCTAGAAGCAAATATCCAAAAGTAATTTGTATTTTTAAACTTTTTCTGAAACTCTGATTACACTATCATAAACAGCATTAAAATTATCTTATATTAGCACTGCGCGCGCGTTCGCTCGCGCACGTGTGTGTGTGTGTGTATGTTAGTTTGTTCAAAATCCTTGATCTCCTAAAATTGATCTTCACCGATTGCTTTGGAGTTTTGACGTATTCGTATTCGTGCATATTTTTATATACCAATTATGTTCTTGTATACGTACTACTATATATATTCTTTTTATATTCTTCTTCTTTTCTGCTAGGATTATTGTCACTATATTCAGTATAATAATCTGCTTTCCCTACCTTCGTCAATTCTACTTTCGTTGACGCGTTTCGGAGAACCTCCGTCTTCAAAAACTATATCTATACTGGTCACCAATATTAAAGCTTGTCCTATTTATACTTTTCCAACTCCACCTCGTACCCCTTGCTCTATTCAACACGTGTACATTAAACCTAATGTGTTCACTTCTGACTGGCTGTTCAAAACCATACGTTTTCGCTCGCTTCTGATTGGCTCCTTTCAAACTTTCTCTTCAACGGTCGTCCCTCTGTTAATTTTTGACATGTTTAGATTTTTAAACGTAATATCTGCTTGCGACGATATCTGCTCATTTATTATGTTTTCTTCCTTTAATTTAGATTTAAAAATTTCCAAGTTCTCTAAAATGTTCATATGTCTTCCTTTTTCTGCCATGCGTAGTACCTTCATTGAGTTTTCTATTTCTCGAGGTATGTGTCCCTCTTTCATTAAATGTGTCGCATAATTTGAATCATATTACAATATTTCATGTGTTGCCATATTTGAATGATCTTACATGTTCTTTAAACCAAGTTCTACATTTTCGTCCCGTTTGTCCTATGCGAGCGAAAACGTATGATTTTGAAGAGCCAATCAGAAGCGAGCACGTTAGGTTTAATGTACACGTGTTGAATAGAGGAAGGGGTACGAGGTGGAGATGGAAAAGTATAAATAGGACGAGCCATAATATTGGTTACCAGTATAGATATAGTTTTTGAAGATGGAGTTTCTCCGAAACGCGTCAACGAAAGTAGAATTGACGAAACTAGGGAAGGCAGATTATTATACTGAACATATAGTATCTATCTATATATCTATATATATATATATATATATATATATATATATATATATATATATATATAAGGCGAAAAGCACATTGAGGCTATTATCGCCTCCCTAAATGTAAGTGTGAGTGTAAAGTGTTAGTCGTAATAGTAGTGTTGTAAGTGTAAGTGTGTGTTAAACTCGGGTACCGCAAGGGACGTCTAAATCCTCTCAATAGGTGCAGCTAGTCTGTACCCCTCTGCGGGATACTTACTACAATATAGACGTCACACCTGTGACAGGTAAAAATTTGCTTTTTTAAAAAAATAGCGTCATCTGTCGGACTTAAAAGCAGCAAACGCTACACTAAATATTTTAAAATTTCATTTCAATGTTTCCGAATGCATTGTTAATTTGAACCAGACTGAACCACAGCAATGTTACCTATATCAGGTGATTTCAAGGTCCCGGGTCTTACTACGCTGGCCTATCCAACAGCTCATTCCCAACAGAAATTCGCTAACTTCAAACCAAAACATTCAACTTTGTCAGAAACGAAGTATTTCGTATTCCGAATATTAAAGAAAACACCCGGGCTAAAACACAGAACTACAAGAAAACATTTACACAGTGCACGCAGTAAAAGGGAAGCTGCAATCAAAGCAAAGGATAATTTGATAACCACCCTCCGCCCATCCTTCGGCGTCGCTTTGATTTGCCTCAACACGTTCAAAGTACTTCAGTTTTCTTGGAGAAAACATGATTTATTTCGTTCGTCTAAATTAGTTTAACCGATGCACTCAGTGTCAAGTAATGTAATTTCTAAGTTGAACTCTGTCAATACATTCAAAACAGCTACAGTCGGTTTCCGGAACATTTACCGAACATTTAGAACATTCCGGAACATTTAGATAAAGTAAATGCTAGATTAACTTTATCGCTCAGCTGTTTTACTGACGTAATAGGAGCGAATTTTCGTATTATTCTTTCTTAACTTTTTTGAAATTCTGATCAGCATTAAAATCTGCATATATTAGCATTACGTAACTTTAAAATGACATTGCAAAAACGGAAAATGAACCCTGTCCGCCGTTAAAAGATTTAATTTTAATGGATTTTGAAAATTCAAATCGCTTATTTAAAAGATTTTCGTCTCTAATTACAATAGTGTAATTATATTTTCAAAAAATATAATTTTTTATGAAGTTGCCGCCATTTTGTGTTGAAAGAATTTTGCTGAGCTAAATTATTCACGCTCTTAGGTCTACTATATCGATTTTTGTCACAAGTTTGAATCAAATCGAACTTAAATTGTTTACGTAAGCGTACTAACACGCGCTCATTTATTTCTTCAAGATCCCTGATTTGAGTCTGGGTCTTACCATAATGGTGGTTTTTTCCTTTTTTGTATTTTAAAGCGAAAAGTACGAAGAGGCTATATCGCCTCCCTAAGTGTAAGTAGTGTTGTGTGTGTGTGAGTGTAAAGTGTTAAAGTGTGAGTGGGGTGTGTGTGTGTGTGTAGTGTGTGTGTGTGTGTGTGTGTGTGTGTGTGTGTGTGAGAGAGTGTGTGTGTGTGTGTGGGGTGTGTGGTGTGTGGAGTGTGTGTGTGTGGTGTGGGATGCGTGGTGGTGGGTGTGTGTGTGTGTGTGTGTGGTGTGTGGGGTGGGATGTGTGGGGTGGGTGTGGGTGTGTGTGTGTGTGTGTGTGTGTGTGTGTGTGTGTGTGTGTGGGGGTGTGTGTGTGTGTGGGGTGTGTGTGTGTGTGTGTGTGTGTGTGTGTGTGTGTGTGTGTGTGTGTGTGTGTGTGTGTGTGTGTGTGTGTGTGTGTGTGTGTGAGAGAGAGTGTGTGTGTGTGGGTGTGTGTGTGGTGTGGTGTGTGTGTGTGTGTGGTGTGGATGTGTTGTGGTGTGTGTGTGTGTGTGTGTGTGTGTGTGTGTGTGGTGGGGAATGTGTGTGTGTGGTGGGGTGTATGTGTGGTGGTGTGTATGTGGTGGGGTGTGTGGGGGATGCGTGGTGTGTGTGTGTGTGTGTGAGTGGTGGGGTGGGATGTGTGTGGTGGGTGTGTGGTGGTGTGTGTGGGGTGGGGTGGGGGTGGGGTGTGTGATGTGTGTGTGTGTGTGTGTGTGTGTGTGTGTGGTGTGTGTGTGGGTGTGGGTGTGGTGTGTTTGTGTGTGTGTGTGTGTGTGAGTGTGTTTGTGTGTGTGTGTGTGTATGTGTGGTGAGGTGTGTGTGTATTTGTGTTTTGTGTGTGTGGTGATGTATGTGTGTGTGTGTGTGTTTTTGTGGGGGTGTGTGTGTTACACTCGGGTACTGCGAGGGACGTCTAAACCCTCTCAATAGATGCAGCTAGTCTGCACACCCCTGTGGCGACCATAATGGTCGCTTTGACAGCTTATCTTCCAATGAAAATTCGTTAATAAAAGAAAATTTTAGATCGGGAATAAAGCGAAATATACAAAAGTAAACCATGACCACCGTACTGACAGTTTGCAAATTATTTGTTCCTCTTTCACTGTTACTAATTAATTTCATTAACTTTAAACTAATTAATTAACTAACTGTAACTAATTAATTTTACTGTAAACTACTTAAAGCTCTTCGCCCCGCAGGGGGTTGCAGACCAGCTGCACTGAGAGGATTTAGACGACCCTCGCGGTACCCGAGTCTAACACACACTTACACTTACGACTTTAACAGTTTACACTTGCCCTTACATTTAGGGAGGCGATAATAGCCTCAATGTGCCTTTCGCCTTAAATTTAAAAAAAAATAATAATAAAGCTACAAAAAACAAATAACTAAATTAAGATGAAAAATAAAAATGTATTAACAAAACATATCTAAAGCTCTTAGCTGAACGTTTTGAACCGCAAACTACTTATCACGTCGGCAGAGTTGAAAGTAGAGATATTTGCCGCGAACTCCCCGGCAGCATGTAACGCCGTCTACCAGATGTTATGCCTGCTGAAATACTTTTTGTTTAGGCTGATCGGAAACAATCTCCCTTCCTGTTCAGGATAAAAGCTGCTCCCGTGGGTCCCTCAGGAAATCAGAATACTATTATAAGGATATAGAAAACTGAAACATTTCTTTACAAGATATGCGAAGCAAAGATGTTTTGTTTTAAACGTACAAGGTCACGCACTCACGCATCCCACATCTTATTAACGATATTTTATATATTGCTTCGATATTCGTATTGAAAACGCTAACAGGAATATTTGTTTGTAACAATCAAAGGCTAGAGTAATACGTTTTGATAATGGACGTGTATTTCGAAACGCGTCAACAAATGGAAAATTGACAAAGCTAGGCAAGACGGATCAGTGTTCTCAACAAAATAGAAATAAATTATGTTGTATCCGTGCTTCGATACGATATTTTTCACGAAACAAAAATGACAGTGAACCAGTAAATTTCGTTTAACCGTTTCAAATTGGCGGTCATTTTGTATTTTAAGAAATCACAACTTTTTTGTATTTAAAGTTTTCGAAAATCTGATTTCACCACAGTAATCAGCGTTAAAATCTGCAAACATTAGCATTTTGGATTTGCACACTAATTTTAACACTTTTTACGGTGGCTAAAACCGATTTACAAAAAAATGTAAGATAAAAAGTTGTGATGTGATGTTGAAACGTTAGCTTCTTATACCGCGTTTTGCACTTTGTGTTTGTCACCATGGAATGATTCGGTTTTATCGAGTAGGCTTACGAAGTGTAAGTAACGCGAGTAGGGGAAGTATTACACAGACCCCCTCCAGTTCTCAGCTCTTCTTTCTTTCTTTCGTCTGCCGGTTCCGACTGAGTTGGTCGCGCGCGTATGTATGTTTTATGCCTGTATGTATATACAAAATGCATGATTCTCTCTATCTCTTTCTTTCTCTCCACTTTTCTTCTTCTCATGTTCTCGTCGCGCGCGCATGTAATGATGTTGTGTACATTGTGTATATTGCCAGCAGCAACAGTTCAATGGTATACGGTTTATATTCAGTAATAACACGTGCGTTTGATTTTATTTTTCTTATATTCTCGAGACGTAAAATATTTTACATATATATTTTCTATATTCTCAAGACGTTTTATATATACATATATTAAGAAGCTAACGTTTCTGCCGACTGTCTCAATGACTGTACCGTTTTATTTTTTTTACAACTCTGAGCGTATTATTTTGGCTATTTTTGTTACAATTCAGCTTATACATACAAATGAAGAGACAGTTTCTACAGAGTTGTTATTTCTTTCAGAGATACAAATTAATCTGACACAACACAGTCTACTTGAATAGCACAGAAATGACCGCAGTGGACATTGAACAACCCCAATCCGCTCTTGAACACTACGAGGGAATCTTTTATTTGTTTAATATATTTTAATTAATAATGCTATTTCTTTTCGCATTAGCTAGATTGGAAAACACGCGACGACAAAAAGACACTGGGACTGATTATCTCTCTCGAAATGTTTAAGCTTTTAATTATAATTATTTTTAATATTATCAATCGCGACAGAAAATCTAAAGCCGATTGAAGTTGTATAATGTTTCTTCACTGGCTGTCAACATAATACTATATAAAATCCTTTCGAAAAACATTTCATTCCTTTTTCTTATATCGATCGAGAATATCGTAAAACCACTGAACAGGTATCCTCACATGACTTATCTTTACGCACTTTTTGAAAATGACAATTCAAAAAAAATAATAAACCGTATACCATTGAACTGTTGCTGCTGGCAATATACACATCATTACATGCACGCGCGACGAGATCATAAGAAAAGTGGAGAGAAAGAGAGAGAGAGAAGCATACACGTTGTGTGTACATACACGCACAAAACATACATACGCGCGCGACCAACTTAGTCGTAAGCGGCAGACAAAAGAAAGAAAAGCTGAGAACTGGAGGGGGTCGGCGTAACTTCCCCTACTCGCGTTACTTACGCTTCGTAAATCTACTCGATGAAACCGAATCACTCCATGGAGACAAATACAAAGTGCACAACGAGGTATAAGAAGCTAACGCTTCAAAATGCAAAAACATTAACACATTTTGTCCCCCCCCAAAAAACCTACTTAGGAAGCTGCAATAAAAACATACAAGTACTTAAATATAAATTTTAAATGTTTTAATGATATTATAGAAAAATAAAGGACAATGCAAAATTGTCTAGGACATTTCACTGCTTTATGACCATTTTTACTACTAATGTAAAGCATTTGGCCGAAAATGAATTTAAGAAAATTTAAATCATAAAACTATTATCAATTCCTGTAAAAGAATCCTTTTCCAGTACTTAGTCTCAAGTACCTCCTTTTTTAAAAGCCGAAAAACGAAATATTTGCCAAAAACAAGAATTAATTTCTACTTCATTCTGAAAATATGGACTTTTTATCATCTATTTTTACCCAAAAATGTGGAACAGTAACTAGTGACAAAAAAAACAGTAAATGTGCCTAATTCTTTAAATTACATTAATCGATTAGTCAGATTTTTCTTAAATTCTGGTCAAACCATAAATTTAAATATATCATAAAATATAAACTTAAAGTAAAATAACGTCTCGGTGGTCAATGTGGTTAATTCACCGGTCAGTCTGCTGCGTGAACTGCGCACCTTAAGGTTGTGCGATCACGTCCGCTGACAAACTTTGTCCGCTAGATCGCAGGCCACTCGCTCTAGGCGCTGTTTTTGCCAGTCGAACATTTCCCCTCCAGCCGCTTTGTGTTTCGTGGTTCCCCCTCCACGCTCCACACTTTTCTTGGATCCTTCGGTAACTGTGGGCTTTATCAGACCTTGTGCTTACTTGAGCATTTTTTTCAAGGCTGGCTATATGCTACGACATCTTTCCATGGGATTTACGAAACAGAACTTCACATTCATGCGTTATATTTTTCTCTTTTTACAGAATGTCACTTTTTGACGTATATTGTAGTTTACCTATTCCAACTTGTATTTGTAATTATAGCACGCTACTCACTGACCTGATGGAAGCAAATTTCCTAAATATGTTGTTTTTGTTTAAAATAAAAACATTTTTAAATTTATTAAATTTTTGTTCTACAATAAAAAAACAAAAATGAAAAGCCGTGAATTTTGTAAGTTTTTTACGCAATATTTTCTATAAACATTTGATTCCACTATCGTAATCGGTGTTAAAAACTGTATAAACTACCATTTGAAACATTAAAATTGCATTAAATGAAAATAAAATGTAAAATAAAAATGCAAAAATGAACCGCGACGCCAGGATTTGTGTGCATTTGTATATGTACAGATAAATATGATTGCAAATAGATTAATAAAACCTTGAACATTGATGATTTAATAAAAGCTTCTAAAATTTAAGAACCTGCCGAGTATGCTGATCAGAACGATCACTGTTCGTATAGGTAAAAAGGCAATTTGATGATATAAACCAAATTAATCAGCACGACGAAATAATTATATTGTGTGTGATTAGGCTGAAGGAAAAAAATTTAAAAAGTTTAACAATACAGGCTTTTCTTTAATCTCCAATCTAAAATTACATGTTTCCCATTTACAATTGCAGTACCTAGGCTAGTAAAAATCTAAATAAAAACCACCAAGTGGTGAAAAGCTCTTCCCCAAGTCTACAGTTAAAAAGTTTGTTGAAATTGCCTTTTAATGCATCCCGAAAGCATTTAACAAGAAATTGTCATATAGTAAATTGTATATATAACAAATTGTCATATAGTAAACAAATTGTCGTATGTAAGTATTAGGTCAGGCGGTCACCAAAAATGTAGAATTCAGTCAGTTTAAAGAACGCATTTGTACCTTTTAAATCTAAATATTTAGGTCTGCTGTAACGGAATCTCGGAAACTAATATATTAAAAACCGTAATCTAGGCAGCGAGAAATAAGTTTAAAAGCGTGGGTTAGCGTAGTGGGGGGAAGCGGAGTCAGCATTAAAATCGAATGTAGACAAAGTCGAAGCTACGTGGAGCGGAGCCCAGCGTTGCCACTCGACTCTGCTTAGCTCCGTTATGTTTTCAGTGGCCGTACCTACATAAAAAATAAGTAAAATCGTTTTTGTATACGTAGTCCGCTTCGTTCAGCGAAACTCCGCTCCGTATTTGATGGCCACATAGTCTTATGTAAATATCTTAAAGTAAAGTTTATACTGTATAGATATTACTGGCATTACCCATCGCGGCTTCGCCCACGAAGCTTAAACTGTTTCAGTAATGTAATAATTTAGAAACATTAAAAAAATGTATTAATAAAAGCGTGATAAACTCATGATTATTTTACAGTAAATATGAAAAAATATTATAACCTGAATATGTTGTTTTGTTGTCTTCAAAAGTGTTCCATTCGAATTTAAGAAAATCTGATAAAAATATTTTTCTCCAATGCAAACATTTAGCCTATACCTCTTTTATATGTTTATCCTTTTAGGGGATGAATTCGGGGGCTGAATTACGTGCATCATAATTTGTGTTTTAGAATATTTTGTTTACTTTTCAGAAAATACAATAAAAAAAATGTTTTTGTCCAATGCAAACACTTTTTTTTCTCCAATGACAACTCTTTTTAACATTATTATTCTTTTAGGGAAAGAATTCGGAAAAATGTTGAAATATGTGTTTCATTATTTGTGTTTCAAAGCATATTTCTGGAATATACGATCAAGAAAAAAAAATTTGTTTAATGCAAAATTGTATATTCTATTTTACATTTTCTACCCCTTTCAATCTTTTTAGGGAATGAGTTTTGGGAAATGGTGAAAAATATATTTCATTACTTATAGTTAAGAGTGACTGTGTTACGTTTTAAGAAGGTCATATGAAAAACTTATTTTTCCAATAAAAATTGTTGTACTTCGTTTTTACCTCTTTAGGGGTTGAATACTGGAAAATCGTTTTTCAGTGCACCCCTACATAAGGTGGTAACCCTGAAAATTTCAATTCTCTAACTATAATAGCTTCGGCTGTAAATTTATTATTAAAGTTGGACTGGGTAAGTAGTTTAATGGCATTAAAATCAATTTTTTTCAAAATCCTTTCTTAGTGCACCTCGACATTTTGTAAGAAGGTACCCTGAAAATTTCAAATCTAGCTATATTAGTCATGGCTGTACGTTGATTATTAAAGTTAGAATGGGTAAGAAGTTTAATAGCGTTAAAATCAATTTTTTGCAAAATCCTTTCTTAGTGCACGCCTATATGGTAACATAAATGTACACTCAAAATTTCAAGTCGCCAGCTAAAACAGTTTTGGCTCTGCATTGATTATGAATCAGTCAGTCAGTCAATCAGTCAGTCAGGACTTCTTCTTTTATACATTAAGATAAGCTATATATCTTATGTAAATATTATAAAGAATGTAGGTATTGTATATAAATACCGTAAAGTAAAGCATACATTGATATCGTAAGCTATGTATCGGATGTCAATATTGTAAAGAGTGTAGTTATTGTATGTAAATATCGTAAAGTAAGGCGTACATAGATATCGTAAGCTATGTATCGGATGTCAATATTGTAAAGAGTGTAAATATTGTATGTAAATATCGTAAAGTAAAGCGTACATAGATATCGTAAGCTATGTATCGGATGTCAATATTGTAAAGAGTGTAGGTATTGTATGTAAATACCGTAAAGTAAAGCGTACATAGATATCGTAAGCTATGTATCGGATGTCAATATTGTAAAGAGTGTAGGTATTGTATGTAAATACCGTAAAGAAAGGCGTACATAGATATCGTAAGCTATGTATCGGATGTCAATATTGTAAAGAGTGTAAATATTGTATGTAAATATCGTAAAGTAAAGCGTACATAGATATCGTAAGCTATGTATCGGATGTCAATATTGTATAGAGTGTAGGTATTGTATGTAAATACCGTAAAGTAAAGCGTACATAGATATCGTAAGTTATGTATTACATGTAAATATTGTAAAGAGTGTAGGTATTGTATGTAAATATCGTAAAGTAAAGCGTACATAGATATCGTAAGCTATGTATCACATGTAAATATTGTAATGAATGTAGGTATCGAATGAATAGGTAAGATTGAGCCTTAGTTTCGACGTCATATCCGTAAACCCATGTTTCGTCATCTGTTATAATACGTTTCAGTAATTCTGCATCGTCGTTGACTTCATTTAGTGACTCCTGAGCAACTTCCATTCGCCGCTGTTTTTGTTCAAAATTCAACAATTTTGGAACGAATTTTGCTGCCACGCGTTTCATACACAAAACATTGGAAACAATGTCATGATATGATCCAATCGATATGCCAAAGACATCAGCGACCTCTCTAATTGTGATTCAGCGATTGTTCATAACCATTTCATTCACTTTTTTCACGTTTTCATTGGTTGTTGATGTGCTGGGGCGTCCAGGGCGTTCGTCATTCTCAACTTCTTCACGGCCTTCTTGGAAACGCTTATACCACTCGTAAACTCTTGTTTTACTCATAGCAGACTCACCATAGGCCTTTGTTAACATTTCACACACTTTGTTACACTTTATTCCATTTTTTACGCAAACTGTGATACAAATTCTTTGATCTATTTCTTTTAACAAACGAAAATCGCCGAGCTCATAAAAATACGTCTAACCTTAGTGGCTGTCGCAGACAAAGTCAACAATGAAAACAGCTGAAAGTTTTATCATACTTCAAGGGCATGTATACCAACATAATAAAAAAAATGTGTGACAATCGGACTCTCCAAGCCCGCGAAATTTAAAAATTATCGTTACTTTCTGAACACACCTCTTATACTTCCTGCTTCCTCTCATGTTTTCACATTATTCTCCCAAAGTCAAATAAATAATTATTTTAATTATTGCAGATTCTTAAAAATGATAAAAACCTATTATATTATATGGATGCCATTTACGGTAATACAAGCGATGTGAAAATAATCTTCACCCTCCCCTTTTCATTTCCACTCTCGTAGTGATAGGATAGTCTAGTAAGAATCGAGTACTCGATTCTTTGATTTGAATGGAGTACTCGATCATTGTACACTACACGATTCTCCGAAATGAGTTATTTTTCCCAGATTCATTACGATTCCGATTAATGCAGTCGAATTTATTCAATATTGCTTCCCTCTCTTTCTACTCGATCTTAATGTTTATTATTTCAAACATAGCATTTGTTTTATTTGAATTTCAAAACAAAAATCGATTCTTTATAAGTACCTTTATAGATTGTACCTTTACCGCGAATCTTTTATAATTATCAATTATAAATAATTATTTAATAATAATTGAAATAAATATTTAACATTTTCTTTTGTGAAATGTATTGTATATCTTTCCAACTAATGGTATCATGCCTATTATATACATATCATTTTATTAATACAGTATTATTACTAGCGGAATGAAAACAGTATATCGGGAAAAATTTAATAACTGTGTGTAAAATCAAAATAAAGATTTGAAAAATTTCAGTTATATTCAGGACATCACGGATAACAATCACTGCAAACGAGATTTTATCTCAAAAACTCTTGATCTGGTTTTAGTCAAAACAAAAGACTATGAAAATTTAGTTTTGTGACATTATTCTCAAACAAATTGTATATAATTTTTTTTTAAGAATTAAATGTGCAATTGTTCAGGAAAAACCAATAAAAGCAATGGTGTAACTAAATTTATCACATTATTGTTAGTTTACTTTAACAATGAATCAAAAATGAGTAGTTTATAATGAGAAAAATCCAATAGTAGTGCAAAAGAGGCAATCGGACACTTAACAGTAGAAGGTTCTAGGAAAACAGTTGTTGACGAATGTAGCGAGTGACCAAGTGGGGGAATTGACAAGCCGGTGGAGGAGAGGGAGCAAGAGAGAGCGCGACTGTTAGAAAGAGAACGAAGATTGCGGGTTGCATCTTTTCATTTGCAGGAGTAGGCCAATTTTTTTAAAACACCCCCACGGCTAAACTATTTCATCTAGAACAGATATTTTTTGGAAAATAACCTTCAAACCTATCTTCACCTCGCTATGAAGTTTAAATTTTGATTAAATAAAAAATATATTTTTTTACATTTTAAAAAAAAAAACAGTTTTTTTAAAAATGTCCGATATGGTAAAATGAGGGTAATTAAGGTATTGGTCATGTTTAGTAGTATATAAATCCAAAATTTGGTTTAAATTGCTTATTCCGTTTACACGTGGGTGTGGATTGACTAAAACACAAAAAAGACCATTTAAAACCCCCCTAAATCGCTAAAAAAAATTTTTTTTAATTTATATGTGAAAATAACATGTCTCCAATCATGTGTGAGTTATTTTAAGCCAAAATATCCATAATTGTTTTTTTGATCGCACAACCTTAAAGTTCTGGGTTCAAAACACAATTATTCCCATTGCTTTACCCTTACCTATTAATGCTGATCTTCCATCCTCATTAGTCTAACTGGCACAAAGTATGGAGTTAAGAAAAAATAAAAGTAAGAGAACTATACAATTGAAGAGTAACAAAACAAACCTGATAGTTTTATCTTTACCATAAATTTATTTTATTTCAAATCCACTACACTGACTGTTACGTCTTCATTTTACCAAAATCTTATGAATCGATTTTGGTTATTGGGACAAACTTTCATTTCTTTTTCTAACATGACCGAACCAGATTTTTAGAGGTATTTTTTGTTTGGGTATTCACTGATTAAATCAGAGAAAATTGTGAAACTTAACGTTGTGTTAATTCTTAATTAGAATGACCAGAGTTGAGCATTTCAGGAGTGGTATTTTGTATTACTCACAATATGGGGTATTGGAGTTACAGCCTTTGATTAAAAAATCACAATTTGTAGTGGTTAAGTACGCTAGAAATGGGTAACGTTTTTTGTGTTACTAAACTACATAGATTTCAGTTAAATCAATATAAAAGAGTTATACTGAAAGTATAATTTCACCAAGTCGGCATATAAATAACGCAATCAATGGTCTGCACCACATGCTTTAATTGCAATGCCAGGGGCTCTCAAACCCAATAACCTCTAACATGCAATCTACATCTGCACCAAATGCTTTAATTGCAATGCCAGGGGCTCCCAAACCCAATAACCTCTAACATGCAATCTACATCTGCACCAAAAGTGAGTTAATAAAAATGCCAACTAAACTGATCTAATGAATGGACACACATAAAAGACAAACAGAAACAAAATTGTTGTGTAACCCGCTTACGTTGAGTCCAAGTAATACTGAGATTTTTTAAGGTTGTCGTTTGACTATTGCAGTTTAACACGACTACCCAGGCAGGTCAGGATTCATTTTCATTTTTGTAAACCATATCTTTATTTCAAAAATTCTATAACTTGACTGATAATTCCTTCACACATGAAAAAATCAAATTCTGTGCCATTTTAATTAATACGGTAGTTTTTAATTCAATATTTTAACTTTTGCTATTTTTCAGAAAATTTAATTTTAGGTTTTCTTATGACAACTAGCTAATTCAAAACCTTTTTGGAGAGACAGATCACAGTCTACAGATTTATTTTTTTGCTTATAGGTCATGAAACTTTGAAATTTAAAATAAAATTTTTGAGACAGATTGAAGAGCAGAATAAAAAAAAATTCAACCTCACAGAAACAAAAAAGAACCCACGAGCTGTTGACTTCATCACTCCATTAGACGAACAAATGGGACAAAAAGTGAATACAAGCTACATAATTTAACTTTGTTAATAATAAATTAAACGTTTACCAAAACAGAAACGAAAAATGTAATTATAAGCAATGTAAAATTTAAATTAATATATACAAAAGCCTTGAGGCAAATAAAATCAGCAGAAAATGTAATCAACCCACCCGATTTATTGGCAACACAAAGTTTTAAATAAAGTAAAAAAAAACTTTTGCCTTGAACGACTAAATACAAATCAAAGTTATATTATTGTGAAAGAATGGAACACTGTTCTGTATTTTTATTTATAGGAAATTTCTTTGGGAACAAACATGTTGCCTTTGAATGTTTTCACAATTTTAATGAGAAACACTTGCTTCTATCAGTGTTGTTTTTGTTAACGACAGGTGATAATGGGAGATAGTCCAGGTGTGATATTTTAGTGAACTAAACTGTCGCAATGTTTTAACGTTTTGACAAAAATATTTTTTTTACTTCTCAGTTCACTTAGAACTGCAATTTGTTTACAAGATTGTAATTTCATACCGTACTTGGAAGCAACCATGTCTGGTATAGTTTGAAGCTTAGGTTACAAGTAGAGTGCACACAACTTTTGTTAACTTTTTCTGTTTTTCATTGATCCACCACTTCCATTAGCCTTAACACCATAAAAACTTTTAATCAATGAAAAACAAATATTTTTGGAAAATAATAATCATCTTTAAACCAGTTAAAATCATAAAGGTGACAGAACAATAAACGGAAAAGGGTTTTTAATCATGCAAGAATCGTTCACAAACTGCTTTCAATTCCCTGTCTTCGCCATAAACATATAAATTAAACAAAAATTAATAAAACAAACATAAAATCATACTATATTTATTCTGAACAATGCTGGCACAATTTTTGCATATTTATTCTTTTTTTAAATATATGAAACTATTCAGTATATTTTTATTAGGCCCTAAGTTAAGATGACAAAACAATATTCATAACTTTTTTTAACGATACAGCCAGTAGCCAAAAACGCAATTTTACTGCATAACCCAAATAATCACATATTTACTTCTAACTTTGAATAAGTAAAAATATTTCTTATAACTCAACAAAAGGATTGTTATGAGCTTACACAATATCGGACACACTAACTTGCATCCTGTAATACATGTTAATAATTAATAACATTTATCTTGATCAAGCTATTTTTAAAAACCTATTCTAACCTAAAAATTCCAATTTTTTTACCAAAGCAAGATAAGCTCGAATGAATACTGAGAAATAAATGATTCAATTGTTTAGTTTAAATGTAAAGTAAAAACAAGGTTAATAAGTTTCACATGTTTTTAATGCCGTAAAAATAATACAGTGTGTAATGTTTATTTAAAAATAATCGTAATCACTTAATTACAATAAAATGTCTGATCATCAACAACACAATGTAATCACATGTGTTGCTTCACTCAGGCCTGCCGCGTCTTGCAGGGCCACCTTGTGGACCACCACCACCACCTCCACCACCTCCGCTTCCTGGACCAACTTGCCACTGTCCTCTGCCTCCTCCACGTGTTGGAGGTCCCCCTCTTCCTCGCCCCCGTGCAGCTGAAATACAAACAATATCATTAAAACCCATTGCAATACTCAACAAAAGATTTATACTATGAATATGTGCAACAATAATTACTATAATAATTACATGTATTCTCTCTTTATTTGTTTCACCCAATTTTGGGGTAGACTAAATCAATCACTTTTTAATGTTCTGTGCCTTCCTCGTAGCCCAGTATTGCTTCATTTGTTATGATCTTGCTTTTCTTTCGACAGAGATTTGGATCGTTTGCTTGGATTTGACTTTGCCTTGGAACCGTTCTTTCTTGTCCTTGGTTATTGTTATGGCTGTTTTGTCCATGAGCATAGTGTCAGTGATTTGTAGTTCTGTTATGTCTTTCTCTAAACCAAAGTTGTTTGGCTCTTTTATTGTGAAAGTAGTCAAATATTTTTTTGGTTAGTCTATTTTTGTCCATTCGGAGGATGTGCCCATAAAAATCAATTCTCCTTTTTCTTATTGTATCTGATAGTAATTACATGTATTATTATACAAGAAATAATAATTACTTCTATTACTACATGCGATAATAAATACACTGTCATCACAGACTCAAGAAATAAATCAGTATCAAAATTTATGAAAATCTTGAAGCATCAAGTTCACTTACTGTCACACACCTTATTTTGCACTAAATATTTATATATACGTGATATTAAAAAAAAATGGTAAATGAACTATAATAGTAAATTATTGTAGTTAAAATAACTGATTTGCATGTTCACTGTTTAACTATACTTTTAACAATTTGTTTAGCTTAAAATACACACACAGTAGATGACCAGCTTACTTTCATTTTTAAATTATGCAGACAATATTGTTTTTAACTTTAACAAATAAAAATTATTAGACATAAATTGTTAAAAGTAACTAGAGGAGTTCAACCACTTAGACATTTGAAGTTTGCAGTTGTTAGTTATGAATATTTTACTTTTAATAGTAAATTTTGGAAATAATATAACTTACATAGCCTATATTATATATGTTAAATATAGTAATTTTAACATGTCCTTACTCAGAACAATAATTTCCGTTAGCCAACCAACAATTTCTGAAAGATACACAAAAAAGTAGGATTTAGTTAACAAATGTATCTATTAAAATACTACATGATTGTTCTCGCAGTAGATGAAGAGGTTTTACTTATAAAAAAAAAGTTTAACAGTAATTAGTAAGTAACAGAACTTTTTTCGTTCATTTAAAAGCCAAATTAGTTGCTCGTATATAAGAATATAAAATTGTGTGTACAGCCCAACATATACCTATTAAATAAAAGTATTAAAAAAAGATCATTAAGTGTCAGGTTAGGTTATAAAGACTTGTAACATTACTTCTAAAAAGCTTCAGAAGCCAATTAACATTTTTAAATGATTACCTACAAGAAATGTGATGATTTTATAATTTCAACATTCATAAAATAAATATTCCAATCTACCAGAAATACACAAAGTTACGTTACACATTGTGCGAAGCCAATGTACTTATAGCCGATATGTTGTATCTTCCTGTATCGAAGAAATTTTTCTGATTTGAAAACTCTAAAGCCTATATCGTTAATTTTCTTCTTTAAATAAGAATTTAGTTAAGCATGTTTTACTAACAAAAACCATTTTTTTTTTTTAAGACAGAAGATGGACTAGGCTTTCTATGATCATACTGTCAAAAAGCATCAAATTTAGGCTAGTGATAACACACCTAAAATATGATAAAGCTTTACTAACCGTAACTTAACCTAATCTAGCAGACATGAAAGAAATTATTATAAGGGTTTACTGGGAAAATGAAACTGCTCTACAGCAGGCAACAAAAAACACTCTGTGAAAATGGTAGTTATGAATAACAATGTGACCATGTAAGTGCTCGAACTGACAATATGCTTCTGGGATTAGAAACAACCAGCTTACCAAGCTAAGCATAATTACAGGTAATTTGGTATTAGTCTAGAATAGCATTTATTAAATTTTGACTAAACTAAAAACTGACTAAACAACCTTTTTTTTATTTTCTTTGCCAAATGCTTATCATTACAAAAAAAAAAATTTTTTAACCTAAACTAATCTAAAAATCATGATCACTAACATAATTAGTGTTATAATATCTAGATATAAAGCAGTCTCTCCTTTGTACTAATTACTAGTGATGTACGAATAAAATACTTTGTGATCCCAATAGTCTAAATAGTATTTTTGAAAATGGAACTCTCAGAAAATTATTACTGGCTCAATAATGATAAAATGTTAAAATTTAATTAAGCATAGTTTATGAACATCAAAAACATCATAAGAATATCTAACTTGGAAAATAAGTAGGGTACCTAACCTTTTACAACACCAGGCTTAGCCATAGCATTATAAACCTAAAAGTTACATTACAAAAGAAAGGTATTTTTGACTTTTTGGGACTTTTGCAAAAGTTATGATTTGAACAACTTTCTTTGCTTTTATTACGAGTTTTATCATTTTGTTGAAAGGTATTAACCTGCGGAAGATTAAATTTTTTTTGATAAATTACAATTTTTATCCATTTATTACTAAACTATATTCTGATGTCATTAATGTTTACTTTGCATACATCATGCTAAATTTACTACACTAGATTAATACGCAAAAGTCACCAATCGAGGTACTGCTCATACAAGTCAACACTTTATAATAAATCATTTATTATTTTAACAATTCTTGTTGTGAAAACATCATTAACAAAAATGGCTCTGTTGTTAGTGAACTTCGTAATTTGCCTTTTTTGTCAGTTTAGATTGTAATTACAGTAGTGTTATTCTATAAATCGATTTTCCTATAAACATTTAAAGATCTTATTCATATTTTATAGAATATTAGTTATACACCTAACATATGAGTTAAACAGCCGAGTTGAGTTAGGTTAAACACCCAACAGCCAAGTCGTATTAGGTTACAAAGTTCTTTAAAAAAAACCAAATTAAACCAAACAACAAATTAAACAAAAAACAAATTCTTTTAATTATTAATAACACACATTTACATTACCAATTTCATGATTAAAAACATGTTTCCTACTTTCATGCTATAGTCATTTTTAGGTTATGTTTGTCACTTTTATTTTCACTTTTTTGTAACTTCCCATTGTTTCCGCAGTTTTATATTTTGGATTATTAGTATTAGGTATATAGTAAAGCTTTTAAAGCAAAAATTACTAGTATTAACAAAAGTCCCAATAACAGTTCTACCAAAAAAAGATTCAGAAAATGGTAACTGTGATAAATAAGTGTAATAAACCTGCATAAATATCAATCATGGTAAATAACGGTTGTTTTCAATTTTCTTGTAATTTTTAATGTTAAAACATTTTATTGCATGCCCAAAGCAACAGTACAAAAGATAAATATGCAGTGTAGGTTGTTTTTGATTTTTCTGTAATTTGTTCACTAAAGCGCTTTACTAAATGCCCAAAAGCAATAATACAAAATATAAAAGCATGGAAAACAATAAAAATCGAAAATAAAAGTGACCAGTATAACCTCAAAACTGCTACCACATGAAAGTAGCTAACTTGTTTATCATCGCTAAAACGATTAAGAAACCTTAATTTAAAAAAAAAATACATAAGGATCTAGCTCTCATGATTGTTGGTTGAAAAACCTAACACCATATCGTGGGATCATGTCAAACTACACTCACAAAGTAATCTTTCAATTGTACTTTGTGTGTGCACTATTTTAACAACAATTTCACTACTAGAACAAAGAAAGTAATATTAGGATGAAGTAATGCCTACTAGAATGTTATAACGCACATGAGCATTCGTTAAGTCTGTGTAGTACATGTTCATATGTATGAGCAGTAGTCAGTGCAGGAAATGTTGCATGTTTCGTGCAATGGAAACAGCAATGGTATTACAATATAGTTCCATAATAATCATCTTAAAATAGCAAAACAGTCTAAAATCTTTAAAAGAAATACTAAAAGTAAAAAATATTAAAAAATCAATATTTGAAAAAAAACAGCCTGCACTGCATAAATACCGAATCAATTAGAATAATGTATTAAATCAAAACTTATTACCTTGAGCTCTAAGGATAGCTGACTTCCCTCTTCCTGCTCCAGCATTAGCTGCTTTATTTCCATGTCTTTTGAACATAGGTGCATTCTTCAACATGTCAGGCAAAATTAGTAATCTTATTTTTGACCCGCGAATATAGACATTTTCCAAATTAGCAGTTTTCCCATCTCTATAAGTAACTGTAACATTCGTCATTTGACAATTCATGTTATCTTCAGCTTCAATTAGTTTCCCTCTATAAACTTCGCCTGTATTAGTTTCACAGGTTACAATGTGCCCTTCAGCTTCATGTAAAACTTTTATAGGTACTCCGATAGACATGTTAAAAGAATATTAGACACACACAAAATAACTAATAACCTCACACGATTAAAAATAGAAATAAACACTTTTCCAATAAATGTTCTCCACTGCTTTCAACCCGCTCGCCGGTAAACGCTCAGATACGTTTCAGCTCCCAGGGCACAGATGAAGATAATGTAGAATTCACCACGCTTAGCAACAACCACAGATCGATCCCAGTGCTGCCACAACACTCTACAGGCGAGAAATGCCCTGCGCAGGTGCAAGTTTTCAACGAGTGCGCATGACAGTAAATCAAACTTCATAGCCTACTTTAATCTGAAACTGTTAACAATGCAATCCATACATTTCAATTTAATACTCTATTCGTTCTAAAATATATTATGTTAAAAATTTATTATTGATAATTTTCCAATTCGATTTATGGGCAAAAATAATATCGTCAGATATTATTCCGAAAACATTAATACAAAAAGGTTTAACTTACATATCTACTAAAAGAACCACTATAAAGTTTTTAGTAGTGATGTGCGATTAGAAGATTTTTTTCGATTGTAAAAGCATCTCGATTGTATTGGATTCGTCAGTCGTTACTTGACGATTGTTCAGTCGTTATTTGATGATTGCTTTTCTATCCGAGTCATCTAGTTTTGTGTTGCTGCTTACACTATTTTTTTTTCCGGTGTTTAACGTCCGACTATTGTGCACACTTGGGCTAATGCAGACGATGGGATGATTTATAGCGTATGAAAATGCCAAGCCCTCGCCGGGAATCGAACCCGGGTCCTCGGAGTGAAAACCTAGTACGCTATCCACTAGACCACCGAGGCGGCCTTCTTACACTTCTGTAGGGCCGACTAAATCATCGACAAAACAACCGAATGAATCGTCAACTTAAAATCGTAACTGATATTGCCGGAAATGTTTAATATTCCAATTAAATGGCAAAGGCCTATTCCGTTTTCCTTTTTTTATATTAGTAACGAATATGAGAAACCCTTCAGTTCAGTTTGACACCTGTGTGGTAAATGTTTGTATTTTTCACTTATTTACATTTTTGTAAATATAAACACAAAAAATCGACTGTTATAATAGCTTGGGTAATTTCGTCAATCAGAAAAATTCTTTAACAGTTTCAAAATGGCGGCCATTTAAAATTTTTACATACCTATAACTTTTTTCTCTTAAACGTTTTTGAAAATCCAATTTCGCCATCGTAATCAGCGTTAAAAATTGCACAAATTGCCCTTTTGTATGTTTAAAATTCGTTGAAATTGAAAAACGTTTTTGACATCAATCAGGGTTTATTTTCTTATTTTCAATGTAATTTGTTAAAGTGTTAGTATATGCAAATGCTGTTTGATAGAGATCAGAATTTCAAAAAAAGTAAAATTAAGGAAACACTTTTTAAAATTCGCTTCTATTACGTCACGAAATAAATTGTATTTTAGTTTAATTCTAAATTAAACTTATTGTTTATTGTTAAATTGACTTATTGTTATTTAAATAATAAGTAAAAATTTACAATTTTGCTGTCATCCCTTGAATTATACGAAGCAGTGCGTGTAATAGTTTTCTTTTTTTTGTAAAATTGCTAGTATGTTTTTAAGTTTTAGTTTTTTTTTTTTTTTGTATATGTTAGGCCAGAGTATAGCACTGTTTTATTATTATAATTATTACTTAGCAAGACGTAAGAAAACTTTAAAATAAAAGGTCATGAAAAAAATATAATACAATAAAAAAAAAATTAGAGTGAAGTTACTAAATAGTAAATGCCGATGTCCAGTGGCACACAAATCGATTACGATAATAATTTGGTAATTTCGTTAATCACTAAAATTCGTTAACAGTTTCAAAATGGCGGCTATTTCAAAAGTTGACAAATTGATAACTTTTGCCTTAATAATGTTTTTTTAATCCGATTTCACCATCGCAATCAGCGTTAAAAATTGCATAAATTGCCATTTTGAATTTTCAAAATCTGTTGAAATTAAAAGACTTAATCTGACGGCGGTCAGGGTTTACTTTATTTTCAATGTAGTTTGTTAAAATGTTAGTATATTTTGATTATCATGTTATAGTATATTTTGAGTTCAGAATTTCAGGGTAATATAAAGAAAAATACTTTTGGAAATTCGCTTCTGCCACGTCAGCGAGACAGATGCGTGACGTATGTACTCATGGCAGGTTTCTATTCATGTATACATAGTTGTTTTAAATAGTAAATACTGATGTCCAGTCAAAGACAAGGAAAACATTACTCTAAAAGCCGAGTCAGCAATCAGCAGTCTGCAACCATCGCCCTAACAATTGTCAACAATCGTCAAACATCTCGTTTGTTCAACCCGACTGGTATTCGATGGTTGACTCGATTGTTTTGTTGTAGGATGGTCGTTTGCTGATTGTAAAAACATCTCGCAATCGTGCAACACTAGTTTTTAGAGTCCGTAGGTAAAACCAAGAATCCTTAAAATTCTGCGCACGTGTCCGTTTATCCACGTATCAATAACTATGTGACAAATCACTATGAAATTTAGCGATAATACCCTTGTTATCGGCCCAAAATTATAAAAATATAGGCGTTCATTACTTTGTGTTTAACGTCCGACTATTGTGCACACTTGGCTAATGCAGACGATGGGATGATTTATAGTGTATGAAAATGCCAAGCCCTGGCCGGGAATCGAACCCGAGTCCTCGGGGTGAAAGCCCAGTACGCTATCAACTAGGCCACCGAGGCGGCATCCGCGTTCATTACAAAGAGTATTTAGAGATACGATTGAACTACTATGGTTATTATTGCACTGCGAACTTCGTAAACCTACTGTGCCCCCTTTATGTACTAATGAGTGCTTGGTTATGGCGTCACCCGCAGGGGGGGTGACTGGACTAGCTGCACCTATTGAGAGGATTGACTAGCTGCACTCTCGCGGTACCCGAGTCTAACATACAATAACTCTTACAATACTACACTTACGATTTTAACACTTTACACTCACACTTACATTTTAGGAGGCGATAATAGCCTCAATGTGCTTTTCACCTTAAAATAACACACACGCGCGCGCGCACACACACACACACACGCACGCACGCACGCGCACGCACGCACGCACGCGCACGCACACGCACGCACACGCACGCACGCGCACGCACGCGCACGCGCGCGCGCACACACACACACACACACACACACACACACACACACACATATATCGGAATCAGTCTGTTTAAAATGACACCATACAGTAGCAATTAAAAAATAAACAGTAAATGTTTTTACGCTTAGAACTTAGCCTATCTGTAAATATTCCCGCTGAGGCAGCTGAAGTGAGCAATTGATGAGCATATAGAGATCCCACTGTACGTCTAGCTCATACTACTCTCACTCATCTACTCAAGCCAAATACAGTAAATAGTAATAAAGAAATGGTAATTCAAGTAAACTGTATTTAGTAGTACTAGCTATTTACCACTCCACAAAGCTTAGCTAACTCTAAAGTGTATACCGACCAGTGTTGATGGAATGAATGACACTAGCCTAATGGAGTATCAAATGGAGTCCTAATTCACCTTGCGATCCATCAGTGTTACTCGTTCTTGTAGGGCTCTGTATGGATGAACTTCGTTTCCCTAAGAGCCGCCTCGGTGGCCTAGTTGATGGCGTATTGGGCTTCAACCCCGAGGACTGGGGTTCGATTCCCGGCCAGTGCTTGGAATTTTCATACGCTATAAATCATCCCATCGTCTGCATTAGCCCAAGTGTGCACAATAGTCAGACGTTAAAAAAAAAAATCGTTTCCCTAAGTAGTTGTAAGTGTTCTCATGAGTAGGAATGTAAAATGGAATGAACGCGATATCACCGCACAAAAAGAAACCGGCCAAGGCGAGTAAAACCGTCGCAATGAGGGTGAAGAGAAGAAAAAATTGAATGGTAATTAGCAGAGCAAGTACCTACAAGCTGCTCAATAATGAACTGGGAAGTCACCAATTGGAAGTAGGAGAATTACCTACCTTGGACCTCTCCAAACCCTAGACTTTATGAAGAGACTAGAACTGGAAAAGGCGCCATAACCATTAAAAAAATAATAAATTTTAATTTTTTTTTTTGTATTTTTAGGCGAAAAACACATTGATGCTATTATTGCCTCCCTAAATGTAAGTGTGAGTGTAAAGAGTTAATGGTAAGTGTAAGTGAGTGTTAGACTCGGGTACCGCGAGGGACGTCTAAATCCTCTCAATAGGTGCAGCTAGTCTGTACCCCCTGTGGGGATATATATATATATATATATATATATATATATATATATGTGTGTGTGTGTGTGTGTGTGTGTGTGTGTGTGTGTGTGTATGTGTGTGTGTGTGTGTGTGTGTGTGTGTGTGTGTGTGTGTGTGTGTGTGTGTGTGTGTGTGTGTGTGTGTGTGTGTGTGTGTGTGTGTGTGTGTGTGTGTGTGTGTGTGTGTGTGTGTGTGTGTGTGTGTGTGTGTGTGTGTGTGTGTGTGTGTGTGTGTGTGTGTGTGTGTGTGTGTGTGTGTGTGTGTGTGTGTGTGTGTGTGTGTGTGTGTGTGTGTGTGTGTGTGTGTGTGTGTGTGTGTGTGTGTGTGTGTGTGTGTGTGTGTGTGTGTGTGTGTGTGTGTGTGTGTGTGTGTGTGTGTGTGTGTGTGTGTGTGTGTGTGTGTGTGTGTGTGTGTGTGTGTGTGTGTGTGTGTGTGTGTGTGTGTGTGTGTGTGTGTGTGTGTGTGTGTGTGTAAAGTGTTTGCAAATAAAGGAATTTATACAGACCTGTCATAATTTTTTTTTTTAATTGCTCAACTTTTTATGTTCCCCACTTCTGATTTCGACATGTTAAATCCCAAAATCTCGAACATTGCATAAAACCTAGTTGGGGTAAAAACAAAAAAACATTTTTTTAGGATTTTCGATATTTTAAACATTTTGTATTTACGAACTTCAACAAAAGCGTTTTGGAATATCCACCAATGATTCAAGGAAGGTTTTTTACTAGGCACACTTTTAGTAAAAGTAAAGAGAATACGATTCTAAAGTCATTTTTATATTTAGACTTTTAAATATATTTCAAAAGGAGCACTTAAATTGTACGTAACAAGAGGTACAGTCCGCGTCGCGGCAGTGCAGACTGCAGACTAGAGGTGGGTAAGAAAACACCAAACTGTTAAAAAAACTGTTTTTCTATATACGAAAAACAAACTGCTTTTCCAAACGGAAACAAGCAGTTTGAATTAGACTGGTTCGTGATTTGTTAAACAAGGAACAGCAGTTTGGACTTCTCCACCACCTACGTTCTATTCGAACGTTGCCGCAAGCGCTAAAACTTTTTTCCTGCTATTTTTCCTGTAAACACCTTTTCTTTAACCTGCTTTACTTTTTCCCTCTATTTCAAAGTTTCTTGTTGCAACGTAGCGAACTGTTTGGTCGTTGTCAAAGTTTATCTCTATTTTGTTGCGAGTTGTTTGAAAGTTTTAAATGTAAAATTTGTTGTTCAAACATTTTTTTAACTGTAAAAACAGCCATAATTGTGTTTTATATTAGTTTTTCTCCGTAGTTTACTTTTTGTTTAGAAATTTAAAAATATTTAGTGGACAATTTTGAAAGTTTTCTTTTACTTTTTTTATGTTTTTAGAATTAAGTGCATAGTTTTTAATTATTTATTGGATGTGTGGACTTTTTAAAATTCACAATATCTACTCTTGTATATATCTTGAATAATTTTAGGTTATTTTAGTACTTTTTCTAAAATTTTCTTTAAAAACATTTGTTTTGTTAAATATGTTATTACAATGAAGTTTATATTTTTTCTGTGTTGTAAAATGGAAAACTTATTTTTTTGCTAATGCTAATGTTAATAACCTACCATTAACCTATAATAACCTAATGTTAATAACCTATAATTTTGTAACTATATAGAGCCAATTTTATTTAAACACATTTGGCATATGTTCTTATTACTATATCGCACTTATTAAGGTTACTTTTTTCAGTGTTGAAAAATGAAAACCTACTTTCTCCCAAATAAAAATATGACAGTAACATCTCACATTTTGTAAATACATAACCTAATTTCATTTAAACGTATTTTTTATATTTATTATCGATCATCAATATTTTTAATCAACTAAAAATATTCTAAATTGTTTGCATTTCAGTAAATATGCAAAGGCTATTTAATTTTTAAGTAAAAAAAAAATATGCTTCTATTAGAAATTCATTGCATTTTGTAAATATAAAATGGCATACATATATATATATTACGTTTTGAGAATGTAATTTAATTATTACTACACTTATAAGGATTATTTTTTTCTAAATGTTTTACACCCAAAAACAGTTAAGGACATGGTGTTAATGGGAATGAAAAAGTAGTCTTAGAAAACTGAACGTTTGTGCTTATGTTTTAGCTGCTAATACAACTTCGAGTTTGTTTTCTAAGTAAGTTTTTTCCAAGTGTTTTTCCAAACAGTTTTTTTTCCAACAAACAGTTCGTTGATATTTTGTAAAAAAATAGCAGAAATGCCCATCCCTACTGCAGACTACCGGGAAATCAATTGATTAATGCTTCTTAATAATTTGAAACAATGAGCATCAATACGCGCTTTCAAAGCACTTGCTTAGCCATTTTGCGCACATATCATTAACAATTAATTTACCTAAATAATCTAGTGGCAAGTTGCTGTCTACATTTCATGACCTTGGGTACCAAAATATTACAATTACTGTAAATTTACATAAACTACAGAAGGTAAATAAGGCGTATCCCTTGGTGAGGTTTCTCAAAGCACGAGGAGTCTAATTGTGTTAGATCAGAGTGGACAATGAATCAAATAATATTGTCAACAATACATCTTCCTGCACAGAATTACTGACAACTTTATACGGTTGGTCACACTGACGTTCATTCAAGCAATAAGTCCACGCCAGTTACCCTGCTATTTAGTGATTTATTTCGTTTGCGTGTTAACTTAGGCTAAAAATATAAATACGTTGAAATTTGCTAAAAATAGCATAATAAAATAATTGATCTATTTTGATAAACAATAACATGGCTTGTCCATCTCTCGGAATAATGTCTTACTTTAAAAAAAAGGTTTTTTTAAGCAAATTAGAACCTATTTTGTACAATGTTGTTACATCATATATTTCTGATTGTTTTTTTAAACAGTAAGTAAGTTATTTTTATTTAAAATGTCTTCATTTTGTTCACGTATCATTGAAAGTCGATTTTTATAAATCAAATGTAATCATGTATATTACATCTCGAGTCAACATCCCTTTTTCTCAGCACACACTATTCGTACATGCACAAAAAAAATTTAGAATGATTTTTTTTAAACGGCTTCTGACATTTCAAAACGATTTTGCGCTAACACTTACTGTTTGTGGCAAATTTTAACATAAAAGACACTTTTAACTCTCATAGCAAAACGGCATGCGCATGCGCGACATCACAAATCAGACAGTATATTTTACGAAGTTAACTTATTAATCACGAATAGACAATCCCGTTACAAATGCCACTTTGTTTGTGTAACGTGCTTTGAACAATTTCAATATTTACTTAAAAGTCATTAAACTTACAGATTATGTGACCCTACTGATGTGGCCTACCCCTGCCCTGGTTAAGAATAAAAGCTTTTGTTGTAGTAAACGATTATTTTTATTTCAAAATAAGTTTTAATTAAGATCCAAAAACCCTAAAAATAATGTTATATTTTCATGTACAAATTAAAATTTATAAAAAGGAAGATTTTTATATCAAAGTGTTTTTTGTCATCGCGCAATTAATTATTTTCAACAAAGAATTTCAGTTCTGAAAATTTAACAAAAGTGAGTACTGGTAATTTCCTTTTTGTCCGTTTCAGCGTCTCTAATTACTGTACTAAAAAAATGCCAATTGAGAGATCAGTGGGCCAATCATTTTCAACAAAAGGGAATAATATTTTTCCCTGTGCTCTTGTATCGATTGTTGAAATTATAAATTAATGTAGGTTACCTACTGATTGTTATTAAATAGACTGATAGATTTTATACTAAAAAATTAATATTTTTATTACATCCTGTGAATACAAACGAAGACCAGAACTGGCTTCATGAAACGAGCACGTATCATCGTCCACAGAACAGATTCTTACGGATCGTTAGATTCTTTCATAATAAACAAAATCAGAGCGCATGATTGCGCTTACAATTTGCAAGGCAAATTGCCAGCGTAAATTTCGAATTAAGTTTGAGCGGATAGTTACAAATTTTGTTTTTTGATTTAAATCAAATTATATTCCTCATTATGTACGGAGGATAAGACACATTTGTTTCAATTTTTTGTGAATACATCAGTTTTACGTCAACTTAATTTTTTTTTCCAAGCCCTAGCCGGGA
>CM040190.1:14173774-14176274 GCA_022606455.1 Callitettix versicolor
GATTTCGGTAATATTTTGAACAAGTTACCCAGTTAAACCCGTTCAACCGTTTCAAAATGGCCGCCATATAAAATCTTTTTTTATATTGTACTTTTTTAACTCAGCGTCTTTGAAAATCTCATTTCTCCGTCATAATCGGCGTTAAAGCCTGCACAGGCTAGCTTAAAATTTGTAACGTAAGTGTAAAAAAAGCGTTTCGAAAATCGCTTCCAACACGTCAGCGCCCTCTGGCGAATCCGGCCGGGTAATGACATTTACCCGGGTTCGATCCCGGCAAATCCCCACGTTCCCTGACAGTAACTGAAGCTCTCACGGTACAACAAATAATTGCCACAACTTGTTTAAACACCAGCTCCTAACTGTACACAGGCCCCGGACAAAGACAATCACAAACTTGAACTCAAACTATACCGCATACTTCCGCCTATTCCCATCTCTCGTAGTCTCAACACAAGTAATTAGTTTACTAATACAAACTGAACAAACTACCGTAGCCAGGTACATTGTGATAAAATTTTGGAATTTTTAAATGAAAATGTTTACATATTTTAATGTTGATTAGGACTAATTTTCACGACTAATGACGAAATAATTTTCAAAAAATTGTAGAGGTGGATTTCTATCTCACAGATTCTCACTGGGCACGGTTGCTTCCGAGCTTACTTGTTCCATTTCGGGCTGGAAACAGACTCGGCTTGTCCCCTTTCTCTTTCAGCAGTGGAGGAAGATGTGGAACATGAGTTTTTCCGGTGTAGGAGATTCGACAAGGAAAGGATGAGGCTGCAAACATATCTGCGAGGCAGCATTGCACCGGAAAGTCTGGTTGCGACTATGATTGCTTCAGAGGCCAACTGGAGGGCCATTACGGGATTCGCTGCAGTGGTCATGAAGAAGTTGAGGGCTGAGGATCGAGAAAGGAGAGCCAACGCTGTAGAAGAGTAGGCGTTCAGCCAGTCCACCTTCCCATGAAGTAATGCCTGGCGGCGGTTCCGTGGGGAGGTTTACAGAAGAGGAATGCTTTTGGTGGTTTTTTTTAGTGTGTAACAATATATCTTAACTTGAGTTTGAACTTAATTTGAGTCCCACACTCTGGGGTAGTGTACGTACCCTACCCCAGGTAGTTTATAAAAGATTTTTTTCCACCTTTTTTGACATCGCAAAAACACACACACACACACACACACACACACACACACACACACACACACACACACACACACACACACACACACACACACACACATACATACATACATACACATACATATATATATATATATTTATTTATTTATTTATTTATTTATTTATGTTAACTATTTCAAAACTTGATCGAGATGTTTGGATCGATGTTGATTCAAGGTCACGAATCTGGACCTTACCATGATGGCTGCTATAACTGCTTATTTTTCAATGGCAATTTCGTAATAATTTTTTTATTATAAAAGAGGTACAAAAAAAACTTTGTCCTCTATGATAATTTTCATTTTTTTAATAACAAAATTGCAGTTTTACACATAAACAACACCCGAAGACTCTTTTGTTACACGTACACAATTAAGAAGTCAGAAATGTTTTCTAATTTAAAAAATATCTTAACTAACCTAACCATACAATGTTTTGTGCTTAATGATGATTCCTGATTATTTTTTGCAGATCATAGATTAAAATTACTTTTTATTTCAGAGGGCCAAGAACTTCGTTCCTCTCCCTGAACCAAGTCGTATTCATTTCCGTTTCAACTGAATATATAAATATAACGTTTCAAACATCCGTGCTCGGTCTATCACTTCTTTTTGAAACCAAGAAATAGGTTTCAATTAAAAAAATACTTTGCTATTTTTTAAATTTAACTGCATAAATATGATTACACATTAACAGGTGAAATCAGTTCTAAAAGTTTAAAACATGTAAAAATATTATTCCCTCTTGCTGCGAAACGATTAACTGCTACAGGTTGGTGATTGGAAAGTTAACAAATCATATAGCCGTGACTAGAATAGGACGCGAGTTTTTCTTACCTTAAAACATTGTTTTAATAAAATCTAAAAAAATACTGTTAAACTTTCAACTTTATCAATTATTTACTCTGAAAATTCGTTTAACTGAAGATCATGAAGACCATGATCAAAAAAATCATTAGGATCATGATCATAAAGATCATGAAGATCGTGAAGATCATGAAGATCTTGAACTTCTGAAAAGGCAAGATCATGATCGTAAAGATCATGAAAATCATAAAGATCGTGAAGGTCATGATCATAAAGATTATGAAGATCGTGAAGATCATGAAGATCTTGAACTTTTGAAAAGGCAAAAAACATTTTACGCTTTATTTTCTTTGCTCAAACTGAAAAAATGCCAACCAAAAAAAAATAAAAATTTTAAATTTATAAAAAAGTAAACAAAAATTGATGAATATTAAAACGTTTATCGAAATATATATTACCGTGTGTGTTTGTTAAGTTATCTCTATTTTAATCTGATGTGATTCAAACTTGGT
>CM040190.1:14181274-14186274 GCA_022606455.1 Callitettix versicolor
TCATCCCATCGTCTGCATTAGCCTAAGTGTGCACAATAGTCGGACGTTAAAGAAAAAAAAACGTATGTGCTTTATGTTTTAGCTACTAATACAATTTTGAGTTTCAGTTTTCTAAACCTTTTTTTCCAACTGTTTTAAAAAGCAGCTTTTTTCCTCAACAAACAGTTTGTTGACGTTTTGTAAAAAACGCCTACCTCTAGTCAGGGCTGTAGTTCCTAACCTTTACCACTAACGTCGTTCCTTCGTCCTCATTATAGATCAGCCGCTTAGAAAACTGCCTGCAATAAATGGGACAGTGAGGAAAAAATGTGCGAATGAGAGGTCGAATCCCCACTCCCTCACCACAGCGCCCACCTTCTGTCTTTCATTATTGCTGAGTAGCATCAGTTCCCAGCTGATAAAATAAACATTAAACAGGCTTTAGATTCAGATTGGCAGACGTCTGTGTCTCTAGATTCTTGGAAAGAACTGAAGGTGAATTCTACATGCTCGAGAAATTCTCACACAAGCCGTTTACTATAAATGTGGCTAGACTATAAAACTTTGATTTCCTAACAAATCGATGGCGCTATCTAGCAGCCATAATATAGCTGTACATGACGTCACTAAACCAAGATGGCGTTGGTTTTCTGAAGAGCGTTGGCGTGAAATACTGGAGCAACCACTTTACCGTGGACGGTGAACTTTTTTTAAAAGAAAGCATTTTTTTATTTAAAAAATGAGTCAAAACAGTCTAATTGATATCTTTTGGACCAGCGAAGTCAATCAAATTTTAATTGATTTTATAAAAAGTAATGAAGCCTTATACAAGAAATCTAAAATTGCAAGTGCCCCCCCCTCTGTAGCACGACTTTTTTAGTCATCTGACGACTCCTTATCCTCCAAATACAGTAATGCAAAGTCTCCAGCACAGTCGGTCATCTGGTGACCCTATCGTCCGGAACTTCTTAAGTTTATACATCCGGACGGCCGTTTTATTACGTCCGCAGGTCACGTCATAATACGGCCGCTAGATAGCAGCAACGCTTTCTTAAGAAACCATAGCTTAATCAAACTGGCATAAAATATGATGGTAAAGCAAACAAAAATAATTATTATATGCCTAAAACAAAATTTAAAAAATAATTTCCCTCGCCGCTACAAGTAATTTCTCACGCCAATACCGAAACAGTGCACAAACTTTCTCACATCTTGATATTCTACAATTTTGAATTTTATTCGCTTATGAAGCACATTCTGAGGGCCCGTATACGAGATGATTACAATGAATTTCGTATCAGATATGAACAAGAATAAATCAGCTACAATTCCTACAGCTTTGGCCGTTTCAGTAGCTGATTATCGAATAAAAATTCCCTAATAATTCCAAAAAACCAACACCGTTTCCCACTGTATGATTTAAAACTGGTATATTCTCAGTTACAAAAAAATATATCAACCTACATAAACTTACACTACCATATTTACCAAGCAAATTTCATTACAGCGGTGTTTTATAAGTATTCTGTACAATACCGCCGCGGACGTACAATAGGAAAGGTCTTTATGTAATGAAAGCGTGATGCTAGATGAGGACGCATTATATCCATACAGCTTGGTACATTAAAATTTAATTAGCGACCGTAGTCAGGTCCCGGGGTTATTTCACAAAGGCAATTTTTAATCTCGCGTCGCGTTAAAACATGTCTAATTAAAAGTGACGTTGTTTTAAGTTCATTAGGTTGATTGAAGACGTTTAGGCAATAACAGACAAAAGATATAAACAAGCTGAAATAGACACAATACACGGTGTTCCAAAAGACAGACGCATAACTTTGTTGCATTTGCATTTTTCAAAGACACAAAGATGTAAAGACATCCAAGTCACAAATACTTCTTTGAAGTCGGAGTATCTGAAAAAGAGTTACCCTTGTTTCACGATCATCATTACTTCTTCATACTTCGTATACGAGATGTGATAGTAAACACAATAATAGGGGCGCGCAGCTGTATCGGTGATGTGACGGAAGCGCGTTTCCAAAAATAATTTGTCTAAGGATAAGTGATTTGAGTAAATAACAAAAACCAACAGACTAACAGAGTAAGTGATAACTATGATGGATAACGGGCGCTCTACTAATGATGGAGATTCCGCAGTCCGGAATGTAACGATGTACGAGTCGCGTGTGTAGCTTGGCCAAGCCGAATTTCATGGTGAATATTTTTAACGTGTAATTGTGCTCAGTGTTTGTGATGTGTGTTTTAATGTTTTGTTTGACTTGTGACGACCTCGACAAAGGGATTTAACATTTTGTATAACGGCCTGAAGATGAAACGATAGAGTTTCGAAACCGCGGTAGCCTTTACGAGGTGAGTGGATAGACCACTGACGGGAAGAATAGGTCATAATCCTAATTTGTTTCTTCTTCTTCTTCTTTCGATGAGGCCTGCTAGGGACCACATGACAATTTCAATTCTTCACACATAGCTGTTTTCTCTTCCGTTCCCTCCAATATTCCCTCATCCTTTCACTATGCAGCTTCTTTCTGTCCTCGGACCACTTCGCACCAGGTTTCTTCTGCAATCTTCCTTGGAATCCCTCCATACTCAACATCCTCTTTCTAAAAATCTCTGTTCAGCGTTTCTTCTTCTTTAATATTATTTCTTTCTAAATCTTGCCTTACCTCTTGAATCCAACTAGTTGTTGACTTTTTATCCAATAGGTACTTGAGTATCCTTTTCGCTAGTCTTGAATCCATTCATCCTGTACATATGTCCAAAAAATTGCAGTCTTCTCTTCCTTATCGTCTCTATCATGTCCTCTATGTTCCTGTATATTTCATCCTAATTTGTTTACTTTAAATGTTTTTTGAAACCATAATAATTATTAATATCTTCAAATACTAATATTTTATACTTTTAAATTACATAGAAAATACAACAAAATGAACCCTGACCGCCGTTTTTTTTTTTTTAAGGCGAAAAGCACATTGAGGCTATTATCGCCTCCCTAAATGTAAGTGTGAGTGTAAAGTGTTGAAGTCGAAAGTGCAGTGTTGTAAGTGTACGTGTGTGTTAGAATCGGGTACCGCGAGGGACGTCTAAATCCTCTCAATAGGTTAGCTAGTCTGCACCCCCCTGCGGGGCGACCGCCGTCGAAATAACTTCAATTCCATCTGATTTTGAAAATTCAAAACACTGTTTTAAACAGTTTGAACGCTAATCGCGACAACATTAGTAGATTAAAAAAAAATTAAATCAAGAAAATTAAGAATTGTTAGAGATTTTAAATGGTTGCCATTTTGAAACTGTTGAACGAATTTCGTTCAAATTATTAACAAAATATTTTAGTTTTTATTTAATATTTTTTTCAAGTTTGAATAAAATCGGACTAAAATTACGAATTTGAGCGTAATTTCAAGTCGCTGGTGTAGGTACTACCATGATAGTAGCTACAAAATCTCGTTTTCTAGTGTAAATTCGCTAACCATTCTCGTATAAACGTCCTTACTGCCGTCACTTTGCGCCTATTGCTTCCATTTGTTAAGTTTTACAACACTCTGTAATATTTCAACCGCCAAGTCAAATTTGTAACTCACACAAGACATACTTCAACTTTTCTTTGTTATATGATTACAGTGTATAACAGCAACCTACATTCCCTTAGGAGTCTGTTAGACACAAACAACACTAACAATATACGCGTAGCTAGTTATGGTTTATAAGATACAACGTTCACTAGAAAAACAGAAATTTTAATTTATTTTGCAATGCTTTTTTGAACACATTAATTAATTCGCAAAAACATTCGACAACATAGGAATGTGAAGGTTATGTTGTACAAAAAAACAATAACACTTCTGTCAGCTGTTAAATATCACATGTTTTCATTTGTTCATATGGTACAACATTAATTAGATTTTACTTAGGAACTATGCAATTTTAGAGGTTATTTTATTTTTGTTTTTTTTTAAATGGTGCATCATTCTCTTAAAGTTCATTAAATCTCCTACGTATTACAACACATTTCTTGAAGAAATAGATAAAAAACACTCAAATGTTTGCCGGAGGTAAAATCTTATCAGAAGAATGCATTTCTTTGTAGAGTTTTTTCGTTTTTTCACTCATTAATCATTGAAAATGATCAATTTTTTATAATTACTTGCAAATCTGCACAGTTAGTGGTTCCAGTGACACGCCCAATATAAAAATCGATTCGGTGGGACTCTAGATAGATTTATTTCTGTAATGGAATCATATCTTACTCAGTTATTGATATATATATTTTTTTTTTTTTTTTTTGTGTGTTTAACGTCCGACTATTGTGCACACTTGGGCTAATGCAGACGGTGGGATGATTTTATAGCGTATGAAAATGCCAAGCCCTCGCCGGGAATCGAACCCGGGTCCTCGGGGTGAAAGCCTAGTAAGCTATCCACTAGACCACCGAGGCGGCTTTGATATATATATATATATATATATATATATATATATATATATATATATATATATCGAGAGATATCGAACCTGACAGCAGATATCAGAAGAAGGAGGCTTTGGTTCTATGGACACATCAGTAGACTCCCAACAACGAGACTTGCCAACAGAATCCTTAAGTCATTCTGTTGACAAGGTGTCAAATCAACAACGTCGTGGATCGCACAAGTCAGAATAGACCTACATGATGCAGGAATAGACTCAACAGATGTTGAAGATAGACACGCATACAGGAGAAAGATGCTCGGTTGGAAGGTCTCGAAGAATGAAATCCCAAAGAGAGCAGGTGTAAAATGGACGGAGGAGCGGAAGAGGATCCATGGGGGCAGGATGAGGGAGGTGTGGAGGATTAGAAGGAACAAGACATGAGTCGGAGTGCTTTGCGTGATCCAACAGGGTCTATGCGCAGATAATAATAATAATAATAATAATATATATATATATATATATATATATATATATATATATATATATATATATATATATATATATATATATATATATATATATATATATATGTGTGC